>CM044432.1:107179736-107225424 GCA_024363595.1 Xenopus borealis
ACATTGAGAAGGAAAAACAACAGCCTGCCAGAAAGCAGTTCCCTCCTAAAGTGCTCTTTTTTTAAATGGATTTCAGTGCAGAAGTCTACTGGAGCAGCACTATTAACTGATGTGTTTTTAAAAAAAACAGGTTTTCCCATGACAGTTTTCCTTTAAGAACCCCACTAAACATCCCAGTGGAGGAACTAACAAGGGCATGGCAAGTGCGATTTCACCCGTGCCTGTACCCCCTCATGTCGTGCCACATTGTGTTCAATTTCAATTTTTTTCGCAAATCATTTTCCTCTAAAAATTTTTTATTTTTTTTTATTTCTCTAACTCTAAAAATGTGAGATTTATTAAGTGTATAAACCACAAAAACCTTGGCAAGTACAAGCTGCTGATCCTCTTTAACATTTTTAATCAATTTGGACTTTCAGAGATTTTTCTGATTTTTTTTACCTTAATAATTGCTTGAAAAACTCAAAGTTTTCAAGGTATTCATATTTTTTAGAGCACAATTCAGCATTTTTTTTTGTTCTTTCTATTAGAGAAAATAAGTTTAATCGAGTTTCAAAAACCTCTAAGCCAACAAAAAAATAAACCTCTGGTAAATGGCCTCCCTGTGTGTTCTATGCAAATATTTTGTGTTGTGAGAAATCACTTTTCAAACTTGCATAACTGTTAGCTGTATGCAGGGGCATAACTCTTGGGACTCCATCCCCATTTCCAGGCCCACTCCCTCTGCTAACATTGTGATTTAACTGCCTTGCACAAAAACTTGTGGGTCACTCACAATGTACAAAAATATCACGATTTTGTCTTTTGCACTCGTTTTAAGTCACCCTCAGGCCCTCCTGCAAAGAAAACAGGACTCCAGTGGATATGGGGGTTGGCTTCCTCTATAGTTATACTAGTAGCTATAAGCATTTGAAATTAGCAGCTGCTGTATTTACATGGTTCAAAGGAATACAAATCCCAGTATGCCTTCCTAACTACGAAATGCAAACAGGGGATCTACCCAATCTGAGTTTAGTTATTTCTATAATTATTTTATTAAGATTCTGAATAAATGTGGACTGTCAATATGGATTATACAAAGGAGTGACTTTTCAGAGTTTTTTTTTATTCTTCAGCCATTTATTCAACTGCTATGTTTACTGAAAATCAAATATCTAAATATACTCTGACATTTTTATTTGTGCTTTGCAATGACCTTGCACAAATGGTGCCTATGAGCTCCAGGCTTAGGTATTTTACACCTGTTATGATGAGACTTAACAAAGAATGCTTGTATAAAATTGGCTTTCCTCTAGACAATAACCATAAAGCCATTCAAAGCTGCTAACCTTTATAAGTTTAATTATTTAGAACTGAGTGAATTCTATTTTCCATACAATAAAAGAATGTGGGCTAAACATAGACCAGCTTATTTAACTTTATACACTAATTCTTCATCATGAAATAAAATAAAAAATTATATAAAATAGCATATGTAATTACATGTTATACAAAAATAGGCACCTTCACAAAATGTGTTTTTCACAATATCAACTGTGAATATCTACGTTCATCTCAAATCAAGCTATAGTTGCAGAAGCATTTAGTAAAGCAATAAATAGAAAGAAAAAAAATAAGAAATCTTCTCAAATCTAAACCAAGAGGCTTTAGGCTAAGGCCAGACGGGGAGATTCGGGGGCATTTTGTCGCCTGGCGACTTCTCGCCGCGACTTGTAGCCCCCGAACCTCCCCGAATAGCCACTTACCTAAGCGCACCGGCGTTGCTTGAAAACGCCGGCGCGTATCCACACGGAGCGGCGCGCTTTTTGAAATTGCTCCAAATTGCCTGGTCGAGGCAATTTGGAGCGATTTCAAAAAGCGCGCCGCTCCATGTGGATACGCGCCGGCGTTTTCAAGCAACGCCGGTGCGCTTAGGTAAGTGGCTATTCGGGGAGGTTCGGGGGCTACAAGTCGCGGCGAGAAGTCGCCAGGCGACAAAATGCCCCCGAATCTCCCCGTCTGGCCTAGCCCTTAAGGTTGGGCCCACCAGCCACTGAGATGGCCTTCTCATTTGATTTCTTTTGATAATGGGTTTCTGGATAATGGATCCCATACTAGCATTGGTTCCTTTATTTTTAAAGAATACTATTTTAATATGCACATAGACAAGTTCCAGGGATATAAGCAGACAAGAGAAATTGTTGCTTGCATTAGGAAGAGGCACCCCAATATCAAGATGCAGGGAGCAAAGTCAATCCATTATAACAATATGTCAGTAATTATATTCAAAAAAATTTTTTAATTAATCTTCTTTACTTCTTTCTGAAAAAAATCTTGTATTCGGTCTCTAGCCAAGTATGTTAAATGATAATATTATTTATTATTACTTTGGAGCCATTCATCTTTATTTAAGATAACAGTGGTAATCATTGGTAGGGATGAGTAAAATATTTCACCTCATGTCATGAGAAAAAACACCCATAGACTATAATGAATAGTAAAAAAAATTGCCAATTACTTGAATTCATTTGGCGACCTTTTTTTGCAAATTTTTGCTAATGCGAAACATGTCAGATTCACCCATCACTTATTCATAATCATATTTTGGAGCACTCAACTGTCATTGTTAATACCTGTGTAGGTTTCAGGTGCTAAACTGGAAGACCCTCTCCTGTTTAGGGTCTACAGAGACATAAGAAATCCAGTAGCACACTGTAGTTGATGAAGAAATATTTAGTGATTTATTTAGCCCATATACATACAAAACAAGTGCAGGGGTGCTCCGCCAATGAGGCAAGTTGAGGCACTCGCCTCAGCCGGCAGCGCCCCCCTAGTTACCAGGGGCAGCAAAAATGCCGCTCCTGGTAACTAAGAACCAAATTTCTGGTTTTCAGCCCGGAAATTCGACTCTTCTAGTGCAGAGTACTTGCATGCTCTGCACTAACGCCGTGGAACCCACTATACCTGTCCGGCTCTCTTTTTTTAGCACCCAGGGGAAAGGGGGGACAGCAAATTCAAGGCTGCCTCAGGCGGCACAGCACCTGGGATTGCCCTTGAACAAGTGGACCCTTTATCAAAAGGGTTATCAAAAGCCACTTGTGTTGGAGAAATTACAGTTATTTCTAAAACAAATGTATTAAATACCCACTACAGTTTCATATATTTCTCATAACAGCATTAGTCTTTCTAAGGAATAATCAACGCCGATCTGGTCTCCATTCTGATTCCGGTCCTCGGCAAAATGGCGATGCCCAGGGTTCCCTTACAACACTTTCTTTCCCAAATAGATGCATCGTCAAGATATCAGCACCCACCAAGTGGGCTTATTTAAAGCACCAAAAACACTGCAAACTTTGCACAAATATAGGTTCATCTTAGTGAGTTCCTGGGTGTAACTTTCTGCTATTTTCATGTTTGATTCCTGTTGTTGACTTCGGCCTGTTATTCGGATTAAGAACCTTTCTGCCTGGATTGAACCTTTTAGCCTAGACTTTGACCACTGTTTTGATACTGTAAACTGTACTGACTTTGCTTCCTCTTTGGTCCGCAAAACCCTTTCAGAGCCTTCAGGCCCTGACAGTATATTTGGGCCATGGACCCTTCTGCGGAAGCTCAACCTGACTTTGGCAGGGCCTTTCATGGATTGGCTTTCCGCATGGAAGCGTACGAGGCTGAACAGTCACATTTCAGACAGGAGTTGGAGACCATTCTGGACAAGCTGTCTTACCCTTAGACCAGCAACACAAATGCCAGCTCGAGTCATTGTTTCTGCTCCCACTGCTTCTGCTGTAGAACCACGCATTCTGGCACCACCTCGCTACAGTGCAGATCCCCAAGCATGTTGAGGATTTGTTAACCAGTGCCAAATCCAATTTGTTCTGCAATCCACACAATTTGGGTCGGAGCTAAGGTGGGATTTGTGATCACCTGTTGGGCAGGAAATTCTCTCGAATGGGAATCACCTCTGTGGGAAAAGGAATCTCCCTTAATTGATGATGCCACAGCCTTTCTCCAGGCTTTCCAGACAGTGTTTGATGCTCCTGGCTGCATTACGTCAGCCTCTTCACGGCTGCTACAAATTCTCCAGGGAACTCATAGTGCAAACGAAAATGCCATTGAGTTCTGCAAGTTAGCTGCAGAGACACGTTGGAACAACGAAGCCCATCATGCCACCTTCTACAATGGGCTCTCTATCTGCCTTAAAGATGATCTGGTCTCCCATGAACTGCCCACGCTGTTGGAGAGCTTATTTGCATTAGCTGTTAAGGTGGACACTCGGTAAAGAGAGCATCAGGAGGATAAAGACAGAAACAAGAGGTTCCAACCTATGCTGGCTCCTAGCTTCCAAAGACAATTGCTCCCCAGCATGTCGCCTTCTTCATCTTCCCTTACATCTGCTTCTCCTCAACATCTGCAAAGGAACCTACAGTATGAAGATTGGATGAGCTCAGCTTTCCTTTACTGCGGGGGCAAAGCTTATTTTGCCCAGGGCACGATTGATCCTCTTCCCCACACTACTGCTCACAGATTCCCTCTACCTGTACAGATCCTGCTGCCTTCCAAGACTATCCACTTTGAAGTTTTCCTTGACTCGAGTGCTGCCGGGAACTTCTTGGACATAGATTTTGCCAATCATCATGCCTTATCACTTCAATCCTTGGCTGAACCACTTCGGGTTTTGGCAATCAATGACAGACCACTTTCTTCTGCTCTTATTTCCAAGTCTTCCCTTGAATTACCTTTCAAAGTGGGCACTCTACATATAGAAAAACTCTCTTTCCTTCTCATCAACTGCCTTTCCACACCAGTGGTTCTTGAACTGCCATGGCTGCGTCTTAATCCGATCATTGATTGGTCAGCAGCACAGATTTCTCAATGGAATTTTTTTTGCCAACAGAACTGTCTTCCCACGAATTCCCTCCTGAAATTGTCTTCTGTTTCCATGGATTTACCCTCTCTACCCACAGCTTATCAAGTCTTCTCTGATGTCTTCTGTAAAAGATCTGCAGAGTCTCTTTCTCCTTATCGTTCTTATGACTGCCCCGTTGAACTCCTTTCTGGCACTATGCCCCCTCAAGGACGCACTTACCCATTCTCTCCTTCTGAGACCAAAGCTATGAAGGAATACATTCAGGAAAATCTCCAAAGCGGGTTCATCCGTCCTTTTTCTTCACCTGCAGTAGAGGGGTTCTTGAAAAAAAGATGGCAGTCTTTGTCCCTGCATTGATTATCGGGGCTTAAATAAAATTACTGTGAAAAATCGTTAACCACTCCCTCTCATTTCTGAACTGTTCGATCAGCTCAGTAGTGCCTGTATTTTCACAAAGTTGGACCTCTGTGGGGCATATAACCAAATCCAAATCTGACAAGACAATGAGTGTAAAACTGCTTTCAGCACTCATGATGGGCACTACGAGTACCTCGTAACGCCTTTTGGACTCTGCAGTGAACCCGCCATTTTCCAGGAGTTTGTAAATGATGTCTTCTGGGATCTGCTTGGCTAATGTTTTGTGATCTACTTGGAGGAAATTCTAATCTTTTCCAAGACCTTAGAAGAACATCGTCTCCAAATACATGAGGTCCTCTCCCTGTTAAGAAGGTATGCCCTCTTCGCTATGTAAGAAAAGTGCACCTTCGAGACCCCCAAGATACCCTTTTTTGGGTATATCATTTCCCAAAAAAGCCTTGAGATGGACCCAGTGAAGATCTCTGCAATGAAAGATTGGTCCCTTCCTACCAAGGTCCATACAAAGATTCAGTTGCTTTAGCCAGACAGATAAAGCTAGTAGGTTTGTAAATATACTAAATGACAACTTTTTATCCCAGCTCACTCAAAAACCTACTAGGAATAACTCTCTTTTGGATCTTGTAATAACTAATAATACTGAACTCATCTCTAGCATTTGTGTGGGTGAGCATTTAGGAAATAGTGATCATAACATGGTCTCCTTTGAGATTCTGTTGCAGAGGCAATTCTATAAGGGAGTAACTAAAACATTGAATTTCAGGCATGCAAACTTTGACAGTATAAGAGCATCTCTGCAACATATTACGTGGGAAATGCTTTTCACAGGGTTAAACACTAAACAAAAATGGGAAGTCTTTAAAATGCTGCTTAATAAATATGCATGTCAGTATATTCCGCTTGTAAGCAAGGAATGTTGTTGATAAGCAAAACCTTTTTGGTTCAATAGAAGTGTTGGTGTTGAAGTGGCTAAGAAAAGATGCGCTTTTAAGGCTTTCAAGTTAGCTGGGACAACCGAATCATTTATAAGGTACAAGGAGGCCAATAAATCATGCAAAAAAGCTATCAGGCAAGCTAAAATTGATAAGGAAAGGATATAGCAGTAAGCAGTAAAAAGAATCAAAAATTATTTTTTAAATATATCAATAGTAAAAAATTAAAACAGAAAGAGGTAGGACCTTTATTATCAGAGGGGGGTCAGCTGGTTGATGAGAACAAGCAAAAAGCTCAGATTCTGAATGCATACTTTTCGTCTGTCTACAGGAACCAGCTAATGAAGGTTTCCTTATTAATAGTCCCAATTCTAATAATACATCTAATGATGCATAGTTCACACATGCTAAAATTCAAAAGAGACTACAACATGTTAAGATAAACAAAGGTCCAGGGCCAGATGGGATTCATCCCAGGGAAATTAACGAGCTTCGCTCTGTGATTGATTCAAAAGGAGCTTGGATGATTTTTTGGACAGACATAATTTTAAAAGCTATTTTGATACTAAACTCTACAGTTAGTATAGCTATGGGCATATATGGTAACTACTACAGACAGTTTATTAAATGTTTCTCATCTACAATTGCCCTGATCCCGTCATTTATCCGCAAAGGAGGAAAACCTCATTGTTGCTCTCCACAAGCCTTGGAAGCTTTTAAAACTCTTAAAGAAGCTTTCTCTTCCACACCAGTTCTTAGGCATCCTGATTCCCTTCTTCCATTCTTCATTGAAGTTGATGCTTCAGATGTTTGGCGCAGGAGCCGTGCTATCTCAGAGGTTACCTTGTCATGAAAAGCTACATCCCTGTGCCTTCTTTTCCAAAAAAATTCTCTCTCCTCCAGAGCTCCTTCAGAAATCGTGAAATTTCATTGTGGCTCTTCCTGTTTTTCACTTATCTGGGTTGTAGTGGACAGATTTAGCAAGATGGCACATTTTCCATGTATTTCCGGGTTGAAATTGTCTCCAATAGAGGTTCCCAATTTGTCTCGAAGTTTTGGAGATATTTATGCAAAGCCATTTTGCTCCAGTTTTCCTCCACTTATCATCCTCAATCTAATGTTGCTTCTGAGAGAGTTAATCAAGCTCTGGAACAATTTTTGAGGTGTCATATTTCTTTATGCCAAGATGATTGGGCAGATCTTCTTCCATGGGCCAAATCCTCCCACAACAACGCCTTGCATGCTTCTTTGGAGAGATATATTTTCTTCTGTGTTTATGGACAACATCTACTGGCCTTTTCTCAAGATCTGCTTCTTTCTAATGTTCCTGCAGCCAATGAGCAAGCAGCTTACATGAAATATCCACCTCAGAGTTTCACGCCTAAACTTGGTCCGTTATCTATACATGAAATTATCATTCCGGTGGCAGTTCGTCTTCAACTACGTCCAGAGAAGTGGATCCCTAATGTCTTCCATGCTTCTCTCCTCAAACCAGTGACTATCCCAGAGTCTTCTTCTTCGTCTTCCACACTCCTGTCCTTGTCGATGGCCACCGGGAATCCAATGTAAGAAGGATTTTCAATTTTCATTTCTCCAGGGGTGCTTTACAATATTTGGTTGAATGGAAGGGGTTTGGTCCGGAGGAATTTTTCTGGGTAAAAAAATCTGACATCCATGCTCCTATGCTGATCCGGTAATTCCACAGTCAGTTTTCTTCTAGACTTAGTCATGGTGGTCCAGAGTCCCCCATAAGGAAGGGGGTACTGTAAGGAATACTCACCACCACTCTGGTCTCCGCTCCGGTTCCGGTCCTTGGCAAGATGGCGACGCCCAGGGTTCCCTCACGACACGGTCTGATACCAGTGCTTCAAACGTGTGCAACATCTTGACACATGCAAATCGGCACAACTTCCAGACGCAGCGTCATGACGTCATTACACCTGGTAGGCACCAAAGTGGGCCTATTTAAAGCACCAAAACATTGCAGACTTTGCCCAAATATAGGTTTGTCTTAGTGAGTTCCTGAGTGTGACTTTCCTATTTTCGTGTTTGATTCCTGTTATTGACTTTGGCCTGTTATTCGGATTAAGAATCTTTCTGCCTGGATTGACCCCTTTTGCCTGGACTTTGACCACTCTTTTGCTTGACCCCTTTGCGTACTGGACTTTGCTTCCTCCTTGGTCCGAAAACCCTTTCAGAGTCTTAGGGTTAGACCCTGATAGTCTTTTAGTTTGTATGTGCATACAGTACAATAAGACTTTTACCAGTGTTAAAATTACTTGTTATATAATATAAAATGTGGGTTTTCTAAACACGAATAATATAAGACAAAAATGCTGAAACATCACAAGCCTACGGGTTCTTTTATTATTGGAAAATGGTTTTCTTATCAGCAAGGTTAATGAAGATGTCAGCAAATGGCATGCATTTTTACCTAAAGTAATTGCTTTTTCTTAATTTAAAGAGTCAAGGTGTTAATCAACCTATTAATCTTATCTGTCTTGGTTATTTCATTTGGACATCTCCTGATAAGAGTAAAGCTGAAAAAAACCTCATACATACGTTCAATTGCCCTTCTGAATATCTGCAAAATGTAGGCTGTAATGAGCAAAGAAATACCAAAAGGCATAAAATGAACAGGCGACTAACTGGAATTTTCCTTGCTATACATTAGATTTCTATTCCTGAAAAATGGCAATACAAAACAAAAAGTTTAGTAGAAATTGAAAAAAAAAAGTGTTCCTTTTGTGTGGAGAATGTTCAAAGAGCCTTTAAAAAGGTAATTGGTAATTAGTAATGCAAATAGTTTTTCTAATGGTGTTCAAATTTTATAAGATGTCATTATGTTATCTTAGCATGCCTAGACCTGCCATCTTTCCCCTGCTTCAAGTCCCACACAGATAGCACAATCTGTTTGTTGTAACGGGTAAAATAAATGGATTGAGGTAGTATGACTGATTTCCTTGGTATAGTCAAATAATATCTATTAACTGAGGAATAGCATGGCTGAGTGCAGCAGGAAAGGCACCAAGCAAGCAGAAACAGAGCAGGTCACAGTAGCTCAAAAAGGGACATATTGCCACACTCATATAAACCAAGCAGTTAACGTAGGCCTGTTAGTATTTTATTTAGAATAAAGAATAGATGCTGAAATGTAATGATACACCAGCATCAAACAGGTCAGGACTGGATGTGGGAAAGTGCAAGTGTCCATTTATAATTAAGAGTAAAAGGCATGTACTTGGGAACCCTGATTTGAAGAGGGTAGCAGACTTTATTACAAAATAGTGTTAAAAAAGGAAAGGGGAAATAGCCATATCCTGTAAAAACTTACAGCCTTGTTCCAGCAGAGACATGGGTTGAGTCTAGTGACTTAGATAACTCTCTTCTAACTGGCTGTCTCTAGCTTCATTTTACACAGTTCAGTTTATTTTTTATCCTGCAAGAGAGGGTCACTTGGAGCATAGGTCTTTTTACAAGCTTAACCAATGAGAGACCAATTATCTCCTGTTTGAGAGGAAAGACAAAGCTGGTAGGGAAGTGCATGTGGCTGTTTACAAGCCATAGTATGTAACTGGGGATCGCAATGAAGTATCTCCAAATAATTAAGCTGGAATGCTTCTCCTTGAAAAGGCTCACTTTATGCTTCCAGGACTTGAAGATACTGCCATGCTCTATTTCTCATTAAATTGAGGTCTAGTACATGCAATTAAGGCTGAGGTGCTTATTTACATCTCTTGCGTACATTGCAAATAGTCTGAGAATGGGGCAGTCTAGAAATATTCAAGCACAGAGTAAGGTAGAAGGATAACTCACATAGAAAACAGCTGGTCTCGGTTAAGAATGTATGCCTCGTTCTTTTCCTATCGAGTTAGTGTAATAAATCTTTATTGTATCATAACAGCTTGATGTTTGACATACACTAGTATTACCCTACCTGTACTCTTACACACGCTATATATATATTTATATATATTTTAGTTCCATTTTCTTGTACCAGTTCATGGATCATATACATATTTTTGCACATTGTCTTCCTCTGAGAATTGCTGCAATTTTGATAAACAGAGACCTGTGACTGATCCCATGAAAACAGCACTGCCTTTGTTCGGCAGCACTGTATTCAAGAGAAGTACAGATGCAGTCACTTTGGATTGTAAGTTTAATGCGTCGTGACTTAACTCATCTATCTCATTTATCTCACTTAGCACAGAATATTGTGTCACAGCATCCCATCCAATTAAAGAGTTCACCATTGAAAACAATGGTGCTTTGGTATGCTAATGAAAAGGTTAAATGCATTAAATGAGTTAAGATAACTTTAGATAACACAGTTTCTTCAATTAGCCCTGAGTCATGACGCATTTAACTTACAAATCCAAGTGACTCTATCTGTAGTTGGGGAAAAGCACAAAGGCTAACCCTACCCATCCCCAAACTTGCACTTCATTCATATGTCAAGGTTAGGGAGTGACACAGTCTGCTAAGAAGGCCCTGCCTTTACCGCCTGGCTTTTGACAAGTAGTAAACACAACGTTGTTAGTCATTTTAAATATTTTTTTATTTGGTAAGAGGTGCCAAGACCAGCCATTCTCTTAGCTAGAAGTACTCCCCATAGCACTTCTGCCTTGTGGTAAAGTAAATGCCCCCTGTTTTTCAGGGTTCAGCCTCTCCCGTTATACAGCTTCCATTCTATTGCAATGCTTCTTCATTTTAACAGACAGGATCTGGTTTGCTTTGGATTAGAAACCAATAGAAACAATTTAGATATTTCTTTTGAAATGACTGATCCATACCTGCTAACTTCTGATCGGTTGCAATCTGGTAGTAGAGCAGTAACACAGTTTGCACGAGTGATGAATGAAAAATTTTGCCATATATACTGTATATTTTATGCAAACTTCTGGGTTACACCATTGGCAAAAACATTCACGAAACTGTGTGAAACATTGGCCAAACAGATTATTTCACTTTGAGTGGCAAAACAAAGAAGACAAACAAAACAAAGAAGAAGCAACTAAAAACGACATGCCACAAACACATACATTATTTTATACCTCTCTCTCCTTCCATATTAAAGGAACAGAAATACCAAAAAAATACTTTAAAGTAATGAAAATGTAATAATATTAAAACGGACGTGTTTGCTTCAGAAACTCTACTATAGGCAATATAAACAAGCTGTGTATCCTGTGCTTGAATGGCTGCCCCCATGGCTACACATTTATATAATGTATAGTTGTGTTTCTGGAGCAAACACACCAGTTTTACCAGTGCAGAACAACACTACATTATATTGGCATTCCTTTAAGACACTTCAAGTTTTGGTGTTTTTTTTTGACCAGACGTAATGTCAAAAATCTTTTAAGAAATGGGCAACAT
Organism: Xenopus borealis; assembly: GCA_024363595.1. Taxonomy (NCBI): domain Eukaryota; kingdom Metazoa; phylum Chordata; class Amphibia; order Anura; family Pipidae; genus Xenopus; species Xenopus borealis. Next base: position 107,191,275 of record CM044432.1, read on the forward strand.
GGGAGCCTTTTTTCTATTGAAAAGGCAGTTGTAGCCAAGTGGATAAGAGGTCCTCTAACAATGTAGGGTATGTGTGTAGCAGTGAAAATGCATTTGAGTTTGCCCTCACAAATTTTATTGGTAGCCTAAAGCAGAGACAAAATGCTCATTAATTCTAATGTAGATTGATGACTATGAAAATTTTCATTTATCCAGGTCATGGTATAGCTAATATGAGTAATTCAAAAAACAACTGGACTTACTGAGAAATTTTAATGAAGATATTTCACTGTTCATCCAAGCAGCTTCCAACTGACTGGTGTGGGAAGTTCTCAGCATATAGACTCTTCCACTAATCCAATCACAATGGCACATTATAACTCTTCAGAGAGGTGACATCTAAAATTCACAGAGGTGTTTACTCTGTGTAGTTACTCTAATAGGATTACCATGCAACTCCTAGAAACAGGTGTTACTTGTGAGAGTAGCATGAATGGATGTGTGAAGTGTTCTGAAACCGCTGGGTGAAATATGTTAGAACAGAATTGTATGTGGCAGACAGGTGGTGTTGAAGGCCCCTGCCTCTGTTCAGGGATGCTTTCTAAACCCTGACAAGAATTGCCTCTTTTATGCCTCTTTCAAACTAGCAGCCTTCTTTATCCAAGATTTGGACATTGCTATCTTCAAAAGAGTGTCCCTTGTCTTTAAGGTGTAGAAAGACAACCAAGTCTTTCCCTGTATAGGAGGGTAAACTCTACAAGGCTGTAGACTGAAGTATTCCACCAATTTTCATAATTCAAAAATAGCTGATTCACCATCAAAGCAGAAAAACCATATTAAAATGAAAAATACAGTAGAAGGAGATCTGTGGGACTATTGCTCCCTAGCTTAGCATACCTGTACAGATGTATTATTTACTCATTCTGGGGCAGCCTAGATTTCGAATCCCCCCATTTATGGTTTCCTCAAAACACTACATGGCTATCTATTTAATGGTATTCTATGAGTATCTGTACAGTGTAAGAAAACATGCAATGTGGAAGAAAATTGCACAATATGTTTAAAAGTCACATCAACTGCTTTTGGATTTTTAGGAATTCATGAGAAAACACAATTTTCTATTTTTTTCCTGACTACCAGAATCAACCCATTACACACATCCTATCTGAACAGTTTAGTTACTGTAAGATAGAGCAGCCTGCAAAAAAATTTTAAATCTTGCTATTTCCTAATGCTGCTTAGTAAGATCATTAAGCTTGCAAAAGCGTCCCTATCATAACAGAGAGGAAAGCTCAAAATCGAGCAATTTATATATCACATTATTCTGTGTGTGCACATAAATTGATGCATACCCATTTACTAGGTGTTTGTTTCCATGAAAATAAATAACAATTTTTGTTGTCTTTTATTTTCCAAATTGTAAGACCTGAGATTCCAATTACGACTGTAATATATCCTAAAGATAACAGTGGGAAATGCCTTTGATTATTTATTGAAGACATGTATCAAAAGTTGGCACTTTGATCATGAAGAATCATTTCTAAAAAGACCCTATCCCAAGAGAATAAAAAAAAGAGAAAAAGAAAGACGGAAACGTCTCCAGCAGCATCCAGTACTTACCCTTACTTTAATGTGTTCTTTGAGATCAAAGTGGGAATAGCGGAAGGTGATATTGTTGCTTTAAGCCATGTCATGGTTACATTTTCTTCACATTTCATGCTTGTACAAAAAAGTTTAAATTGTACTTCACCCCAGTTTTCTATAGGACATACATTACTTCATAAGCACAGATTTATTTTTCCTCTGTGCATGCGATTATGAAATAAAAATGCTTATAACTGTATACCTATTAGTATTACTTGAAATATAGATGAAATATAGATGATAATATAGATGAAATATAGATGTTAATATAAGCAAAATATGCAGACATTAATGGATAGATTTTCCTTCTTTCTTTTTATCGGTTACAATTCAATTAATAATTTAGGTACATTAAATATACAAGGACTAGCTTCAAAAAATATTGACTTGCAAAGCAGAAGAGTGGTAAAGTATTACATTTTTAAATCATCTGATCCTAATCTGTGCATTAGTTGCTATCAGTGTATTGATTTCAGGAGTTTGCTTTCTGGGCTTTCAGTAAAAGCCATTATTCTATGCAAGCTGTCATTCTGGGAAAAGCATTATTGTACTAGTTTATTATATCTTCTCTGATCATCAAAGGCATATGTAGCTCATGCTGTCGATGAAAGAAAACCACAATGTTCAGTTTTGATATTTTCTGCAAGAAAGTGCCTTTGTTTTACAAGTTAAATGAGCTTCTCAATGACTATACAGAGCTTGCTTGTTCAATATTTACATAGTCAAAGATATTTTATATTCCAGCTCAAATGACTTACTCAACAGAACTGCAGACAAAGTCACCTTGAGCTCATGAAAACATCTTTGGTAAAATAGCCTCATTTTCTATTGAACTATATGATTTTCTCATTAGCATTTCAGCATAAAAAAGGCTATTGATTGCACGCAAATGCTACATCAGCATTTTTTCTAAATTTGAAAAACTGTGATTTTCTTTCAACTAATTTTCTTTTCAGTTTAAAATACATAACATTTATTTCATTTTAGTGAATGATTATTTGTTTGCAGATGCTTTGTTCATTTTTAAGGACTTTGTAACACAAAAACTGATGCAAACATTGTAATTTGTTGATGTGTGCCATGCTTTTCCCAGCATGCTTCACAAATCTTGCTCATTTATGGATATATTAATGTGTATGTCATAAAACTGTACAGTTTACAGGCAATATCCAATGCATTAATTAATACTTTAGGGGTAAAGTCAAGTCAATCATAGTGCCCCATTGCACGTCACCTTGTCTTGTTCATGTATATAGCCTATGTTTGATAGATCACCTACAACCCAGTAGGTTCATGTTAGTTATAGTACCTACCATGTTGATGACCAAATTACAATGATTGATAAGACAGAAATGTTGGCTTGCTGTCAGATAATGAGCCTATTTAAATTCACAAAGTTGGATGAGTCCAGTTTTCCATTTAGATTAAAGCAGCATCAGCCAAATAATAAACCAATGATAACAACTTAGGACAGAAATAAACAACTTACATGAATCCGCTCATTTGTGGCTACTTTTGGGATGTGTTTCTGGAACTCCGGATTCCTTTGTTCAAAAGTTAGTATTATCTTGATTTTTCTACATCCCATTTTAATTTATATCTGGCAAGATTTGAGTAATTACTGTGGAAATGGTTTATCTGCATCTATGGACTTTTTATTTTATTCATGTATGTAGATTAGTGATGACGCTAATACATTAAATTATATTGTTGATATTAAACTTCAGATAATGTTCTGCATATTCCATATTAAGAAAAAAAATGGAAAGCCTGGTCTGGATATGTACATTTTGTCACGAACGCCGCCCGGAGCCTTTCCGGGAGCTCCGGGCAGCGCGTCCTTCCCCTTTGGCGGCGGATCCAAGATGGCAGCGCATATAGCTGCCACGTGGTTACGGCACCGGCACGATGACGTCACGCGCAATGGCGCCAAATTCAAAGTTAAAAGGACACCGGAGACCCAGGTTCAATGCCCGAGTATAGCTCAACTTAGCTATTGTGTTCCTGGGTCTCTTAACCTTGCCTGCTTCTACTGATACTCCTGATATTGATCCTGTGCCTGTTCCTGACCTTTGCAACCTTGCTGCCTGCCAATTTGAACCTCTGCCTGGACCTGACTTCGCTTTTGGATTTCCCCTGAACTGTACTTTGCCTGGGCTCGCTGGAAAGGGACTTCCTCCTTGATCCTGACTTCACCCCCCTCGTGGGAGCCGGAGGCCCCCGCTGACACATTTTGCTTTACAAAAACATTGAATTTGTGGCTACTTTTGGGATGTGTTTCTGGAACTACAGATTCCTTTGTTCAAGTATTCTAATTATATATAATAATAATATTATCTTGATCCTCAGCTTAGACAGTAAGAGGGAAAACAGAACAGGAATATGAATCATAAGACAATGGCAAAACAGCAGGAATGCCCTTAACCAAAATGTCTGCACAAGCAGGCCAGTAAACTTTGTTCTTATTGGTTCAGGAAAGTAACTGGCAGTATTGCTTCACAGAATGGTTATTTTATCTGTTTTGTGAAACAAAACTTTCGTTTTGTCGAAAGAATGAATCCTGTACTATAAAATCTTGCTTTCTGTCACAAATAACTATTTTGTCATTCAAATCTAGCTTGGCATGCACTAGTTAGTAACACTATTATATATTCTGTCCAAGTTTTTTTTTACATAATTCATTCTGTAAGTAACTTTGCATATAAGTGTGTCTGTTACATGGAGGTTATAAATTTGTGAGACAGATTGCTTGTTAAAATGTACAGAATGGAGTTTGTAATATAATGACATCCTTTTGTGCACTAATCATATTTTGTTCTCATTCTTTAATAGAAATAAGTCTTTTGTATATTTTTTATTTGTGTATATGGTCAGAAATAGTTATATACCATGAGAGACATTCTTTCTGTGTATCAGGGATAGTTTTGTATGTATTTGGGACAAACGGCACCCCATACTTTACAGCGTATTCCATTTCGAATACCACCCCAAAAGGTCCATTTGGATAAACCACCTGTCTACATTAGGACCATTCCACTCTGGTGCACCTATGCCCACTTCATATAAACAATTGCAAATGAATAGTAGGTAGCCTACACTGGCCATTTTAAAATAACACAAACTATCTAGAACTTAATAGAACTACAATTGAATAGATATCAGCACATGCTTCATTTGTTGTGTTGGACCAAATTTCTTTTATATTCACCAAACAAGCATATTACTCTGCCTAAGCTACTAACACATATAGCTCCCCATACTTTTCTAAAATTACTTTTTTTTAATGTTACATGATAGGCATGAGCAAAGTTCTCTGTGCGCGTCGTGCCACTCTGTGTGGGCATGTACATCTGCAGATCATCTTTTTTAATAATAACGATGATGTCTAAGAGCATATTTTTATATCCCTTCCAAAAGTTATTAATTTTTCTGTTACTTTCTACATTTTAAATGCTTCTTTATGTTCCTTAAAACAACCCTTTTTAGATTCAACATGCAGATGTTCCAAAGTATCAGTGGAACAAGTACACTAAAAAAAATACTGTACAGTGGGCCCTTGTAGAAATCCATATTGGTGTGAGATTATGTGGGAGGTGACGTGCAAAAAAAAAAAAGCAGAGGCAATTAAGCTAATGCAAGTTGAGTGTCAAAAGGTTATAGATATTTCAAGAGCTGAGCAATTTACCGTCTGGAAAAAGAGAAGAGCTCTTGCATTAAATGTCTCCTAGTTCAGATTTATTATGCTTTTAGTTGTGTTATATGCGATACAATTAGCAGGAGGTGCCAATAAGCCTTTTTTATTTTTTTCAAGGGCATGGTCATCCTCTGCCATCTGTTATTAATTTTCCTACTCCTTTCTGTAGCTAGCTAGAAGGGAAAAGTTCTCATAGCCCTGTATGCAAAATTAGAATATAACAAAAATAGAGCAAGAAAACCCCCAGACCTATAATAAACCATATTGTGAGATAAATAAAGTGGCAATAAACAGTACATAGATTTTATCTGCTTTAGCATTAATATTTTAAACATTTGACAGGGACATTTGTTTCAGCAAGTTATAATCAAAATGATCTCACTGCCGAGAGTGGATTGCTCTTTGCTGCATTAATGAACAATTGTATTTTTTATAATACAGGTATGGGACCTATTATTCAAAATGCTTGGAGTGCAAAACATGTCTAGGACGCATATTATGACTTTATAATTGTCTGAGCTTGTTGTAATTATATGCCTGGCTAGGCAATCCAGTATGACATGCATAAGTTGCACTGATCTGACTGCCCATACAATGCATTATGACCTCATTAGGGGCAGTTCATCAATTATGTATTTTTGTTCTAATCTTGGCTAGAGCATAATTATGAAATGGTAATAGTCAAGGCACACAGCTGTACATTTGTGCCTCATTAAGCAATTCATTATAACATAATAATACATAAAGCATAAGGTGTGGAAGAGCTAGACATGTCTCAAGTATGGAGTATGACATCATAATTGTCATTATAATAATAATAGTTGTAATAGTAAACCTGACAATGCATTATAATACCATATATATATATATATATATATATATATATATATATCAGTGTGCAAGGCAGGGTGCACTTCATCTTTTTTTATACTTTGGACCTTGTCTTTCACATGATTTGAACTGCTGAATTTTCCACTTCATACATAACCTATTTATTAATACTCACCTAACTCCTAACCACGATATCTAGTAATATTACAGGCCAACCTCATTTTCTGTTTGATAATTTGCAACAACTCCTAAGCTTAGCTGCTCAGAGCCCACTGAGCATGTGAGTGTGGCAGACACTTTCCAAGATGGTGACCCCCTGTGATAAGTATGAAGTTATGAATCATTGCTGCTATTGACAAGCTGAAACTTTAGGTGGGTGCAATATGTTCAGTATATAAAACATGGCATTTTTAGCCCTATTCATTTTTAGACTTTCCTTGTCCTTTAAATACATATATGCCATAGCCTCCTACATTGGTCTTAAACCATAGTTTACATCACTAAAAATATTTTGATCCCTTAATTTTGTAACTGTTAATATAACAAAACTAAACAACAATTAAAACATGAAAAGATCTCATACAAGTGAATTGAATCAAGATAAGTACTGAAGTTATAAAAAAAGATAATATTATGGCTTTAACAAAATAACCCTAAATGACTTACCCCAGAGATTCTTAAACCCCAAAACCCTTAAAATTTGTAACAGACAAATTTAATAATATGGTATAAAACTACCTACAGAGTGAAACGTATGCTGCCAGAAACATTGAAACTAGTCAAACGAATACTTTTGTATTGGAACATTATTATGATAAAGACTCACCCTGGTGGTCCAGTGGTCCTGGTGGTCCAGGGGACGCCCGCCACACCGCTCCTCTTGCTGGTCTGTTCCCTAATGCGTGTGCCGCGCACACTTCCAGCTTTTAAAGGCGCATGCTCCCTGACGTCATGACGTCAGCTCTAAATGGCGCCAAAATTCAAATATTTAAAGGGATCGTCTGCATTTTTCTGATTGCCTGTAATAGGTTTATTCATGGTGCATTGTACCTTGTGCTGTTTAGCTTCCAGTTTGTCCTGATTTCCTGTGTTTGACCCTGCCTGGCTTTTGATTACTCTAACCTCTGAATCCTGACCCTTGCCTGAAACCGACTTTGATTCTCCTTAACCCTCCTGACTGACTTCCTGGTTTGACTCCCGCCTGATATCTGACTCCGATTCTGTCTCATCCCATCTGATTGATTACCCCATTTGACCCCCTTGCCTGCCTGAAGATACTTGCTATTTGTCTGCCTGCCTCATCTGCTTACTCCTGCTTGTACCGTGACCTTTGGCCTTATACACTCTAACTTCATTCGTGCCCCTCTGCCTATCCAGAACCCTTATCTTGCACCTCATGTTTAAGTCCAGGTGGCATCTGAAGCTGAGGGCTCCTCCTGAGGCCCAAAGGCGGTCATACTACTGGTGAAACACGAGCCAAAACCAAGGTGCTTGGTGTTTGTTCTGGTGTTGGTTGCCGACCGTGACAATTACAGATGAAGCCACTTTGGATTGTGTGTTTGACACAGAATAACTAGACACAGATATCGCATTTATCCCACTTAACACAGAAAATTGTGTCACAGCATCCCTTCTAATTAAAGTGTTCACCATTGTGGACAATTGTTCTTTGGTATGCTAATGAAAAGGTTAAATGCATTAAATTAGTTAAGATGACTTTAGATAAAACAGTTTCTTCAATTAATCCTGAGTCACAATGCATTTAACACACAAATCCAAGTGGCTGCATCCATGTGGCATTAGCATAAGAAACCATTTAAGTTAATTAAGATGTGCCACTATAAAACCCCATTTGTAAATTAGAACAGTTTTAGTTTATATATTACAAAATGACCTTATCACACAATAAACTGAATAAATAGAACCATAGTAGACCAATTTCAAAGGAAAGAGATAATTTGTGACACAGTAAGAATGAAGAATGGTACAAGCATGATACAAGATGTTTATATAGTAACGTTTCTTGTCATTATCATGAAGCATACATGGTTCAATAACAACATGAAAGTGGCTGTATAGTATTATCAGTATAGTGTCATCATGTAATTCTCTAAAACCAAAGTACAGAGGACAAAAGCTCAACAGCCTCTTCACTAACAACAATCAGGCTGGTGCTCGTGAACACAGATTGGGGGTGATCTCAGTGTATGCAGAGACTGATGGATCAAAACAAGCCTGGAGATTAGGTAAAAACAAGAAAAAAGGCTATAGTCAAGACCATGGTGAGCAAAAATTCAACCAAGAAAATTAGGGGCAATATGTGAAATTTTTCTTTGTGGAGTAGTTTTCCATTGGAAAACTTAAAGTGGACCCGTCACCCCAAAAAAATATTCAAAATCATATTTTATCACATTAGTCAAGCAAAATTAACATTAATTACACTATAAAAATTATTTTAATCTTGTTTCCTTCAGTCTGGGAATTCATAATTAAAGCAAGCAGGCAGGAGCCATTTTGTGGACACTGTTATTAAGGCAAGCCTTGCATCATCTCAAAATCTTGTTTGTGCACCAGAATGGGGGACCCGAACAGGAGGAATGTGTGTGGAGCAGTGGCATCTAGGAAGTGCTGAATGGAAAGTGAAAGTAATTATCTGCCCCACCTCTATGCCTAAGGCATAGAGGAGTGGCAGACAATATTTGATTGACAGCTGAGATTTTTAAATGAGCTTAAAACAGCTATGAATAGATTAATAAAAATTTGAAATTGGATTTCATGTTTAATTTGAAAAGGACTTTTATTATACAGATTTTTGTGTCTGGGTGACGGGTCCACTTTAATAAATATGAATAAATATAATTTAGTCTCTTATTGTAAAGGAGTAACTCTCCCAAAATGTTTTCTTTATTCCCTGACTATGGGGAATTTTAGAAAAAGGTTTGATGAGTCCATATCCTATATTTGTCAGGCAGTATTAATAATGTTTACACATGTTTGCATTATTATCTGGTGGTGTTTAGAAGTTTCCTTGATGTTTCCATTGCTTCCAGACCAAATATTGTTGTGCAGAGAACCATTTTCATTGAACGTTTGTAAAAAGTTAAGCTCTCATGTGGTAACAGCAATTTGTGTAATCCTCACATAGTTTACCTTGCAGAGCAGATATCACTTGGTGGCTAGCTGTTTTTCTCAGTAGAAGGCCAACCCTTGGATTTTCAGAATTAATCTTTGATCTTAGGTCTTTAATGAGCTTCAGACTTTCATAAAAGTACATGCTAGTTTTCTTTAATGTGTTTGTCTGGATTCTGAATTCTACTGAAGGAGAAAGATAAGTGAGTTAATGTCATAAGGTACAAATGCAAACCCTTCAGCTTATGCACGGGTTATTATTCTGTGAAGGTGTAAAATGAAGGACATAACAATAGTGATGGGCGATTTTATTCGCCAGGGCCGAATTCGCGGCGAATTCCCGCGATTCGCCGCTGGCGAATAAATTTGCAAATCACCAGCGAAATTTTGCTTGGCGAAAATTCGCCGAAAAAACGAGTCGCGCAACGTTTTTTGACGCGACGCGTCGTTTTTGACGCGACGCAATTTGACGCGACGCGATTTGACGCGACGCGCGTCAAAATCGTCCCGCGACTCATTTCGCGAATTTTTTGGCGAAGCGAATTTCGGGAGATTCGCCCATCACTACATAACAAGAGACAATCATATTATAATGATGAAATGTTGCTGTTTGGTCTGTTCTAGATGTCTGCAGATAAGATCCAGATGCTGAAAGATTATCATTTAGTTGCCTATGCATTACAGGGTAAACCACAAAGAAAAGAACACAAAAACTCATGATGTTAGTGTCCCGTCCAGAACTAAATCCAAGGCCATAGTGTTACTAAACAGCAATGTTATTCACTGTATGTTATGTTTTATCAGAATAGCAATACTCTAGTATCTGTTTTTATCTGTATTTATTTCTCATAAAGTTTCTTTCTTTCTTTTGTTCATACTATTTGCCCATTCTGCAGTAACTGGACTGACAAAAAGAAAAAAACTCTGATGCTTCTTGATATTTCATTTCTGCCTTTTTCGTTTTGTGCTGCCTTAACTGTGTTTGAAGCTGGTGAATGCCTGAAGTACTGTGTATGTGCTGCAAAAATGTGTGATAACAGATTCACATCCCTTTGTGTACAGTACAGTATGTCAGACATTCAGAGGGGATTTACAGGAAGTCTTTCAGAAGATAAGAGTTAGCAGTTCAAAGATACTTTATGGAATAAAGAAAGAATATTCCAGGAGGATCTCAAGCAGACTGAACAGACTATGGCCTAGAAAATGTTGCACAAAATATACCCTCGAGGGGAAAATTGTTTTAGTATTAAAGTCAGAGAAAAAAAATAAATGTTAGAAAATGATCAGTTTGTATTCAATTTGCTTAATTTGCAATGTGCTTAAGAGTTTCAAGTAGCAACCTCTTGCATTACACAGTGTTTATGTATCAATATCTCTGTGGATCACTAGTATCGGTGAAGAACTAACAACTAGCTCAAAAACTCTGTCTGCTTTTCATGCGGACTCCTTCATTTAAGGATAATATATATTTTCTAGTTCCTGTAGCTGCAAAGTAAGGATGGGCGAATCTGTGCCAATTCGCCAGAAAATCTGTGAATTTACTGCGAAATTTGTGAAATGGCAAAACATTTGTGAAAGTCAATGTGCATCAAAATATGAGTGACAATTTGTATACGTGCAACTATTTGGTCCGAATGCATTAAAGTCAATGGCCTTCTGAATAATTTTGATGCGAGCGACAATTCTAACGTGCACCAAATTTTCTTTCTGAAGTGGAGGATTTCTCACTGTCGAATTGACAGTGCCATGAGAAAAAGGTTTATCACGTGATGGAGAAAATTCAATTTAAGATGCAATTCAATTTAGAAAAATTTATCTAGCAGTTGATCACGTGAAAACACTATTGAAGTCTATGGGAAAAACTGGAACTGAATTAGGAGAAATTGGATCTCGCCCATTAATTTTTACATGATAATCCATGAGATAACTTTTTCTCACTGGCCCACTTTTCCTTATAGCCTTGTGTTCTAAACTTAAAAGTTGCAGTTTAACTCACATATTTCAAGCTAAATGACTATGAAGATTCTCATTCATTCCGGTCATGGTATATTTAACAAAAGTAACTCAAAGCAACTGGACTTGCTGAGAAATGTTTAATAAAGACGTTTCACTGCTCATCCAAGCAGCTTCATCAGTTCAACTGACTGGTGTAGGGGAGTTCTCAGCATATAGACTCTTCCAACAATTCAATCACAATGGCACGTTGTAACTCTTCAGAGAGGTGACATCTGAAATTCACAGTGTTGTTGATTCTGTGTAGTTACAGTGTCACCAATGTGTCATGCAACTCCTAGAAAACAGGTGTTACTTGTGGTTACGAAGGTGTTACCAAGCTCAATCCTAAACAAGTATGTTTGTTGCTATATTTGTGCCTTAACACCACATACTTCAAGAACAAGGACCTTTACTATAGATATAAACATGGCTGTGCAATGGGTTCTCCAGTCTCTCCCATTGTAGCTAACTTGTACATGGAGGAAGTGGAAAGGAGAGCTTTACTTACTGTACTTTCCAGGGAACTACACCAAGTCACTGGTTCAGGTATGTGGATGACACTTGGGTTAAAATCAGATCCAATGAAGTGGCGTCCTTTACAGAACACATTAATTCAGTGGACAATAACATCAAGTTCACAAGGGAAGATGTTCACAGGAACAAACTTGCTTTTTTGGACTGTTTAATTTGCATCCAAGAAAGGGGTAACTTGAAAATGGAGGTATACAGGAAACCTACTCATACAGATCAATATCTGTAGTTCGATTCCCACACAAACTGGTCATTAGAACTCTGCACCACAGGGTGGAATATGTGGCAACTGATACAGAGTCCAAGGAGAAGGAGCATAAACATCTCAGAGGAGCTTTAAAAGCACGTGGCTACCCAAATTGGGATTTTGTCAAAACAGCAGCAACCAAGCCCAACAGGAACATCAAAAGAAACAACCACCCAGAGACATATAGTTAGTGAAACATAGTCATTCCATATGTAGCTGGAGGATTTTCAACAAACACCATGTCCCTGTGTTTTTCAAACCTAGCAACACACAAAAACTGGTACACCCAAAGGATCTAACTCCTAAGGGAAAACAAAGTAATGTGGTATATGCAGTCCAGTGTAACGATGAGTGCACTGATCTATACATAGGGGTAGACAAAACAACTGCTCCGTAAGCAAATGAATCAGCATAGGAGGGCGAACTCTACAGGACAACACTCTGCCATTTTTATACACCTTATACAGCCTTGTAGAGTTTACCCTCCTATACAGGGAAAGACTTGGTTGTCTTTTTACACCTTAAAGACAAGGGACACTCTTTTGAAGATAGCAATGTCCAATTTTTGGATAAAGAAGACCACTGGTTTTAAAGAGGTGTGAAAGAGGCAATTCCTGTTAAGGTGGAGAAGCCATGCCTCAACAGAGGCGGGGGCCATCGACACTACCTGTCTGCTACATACAATGCTGTTCTAACATCTGTTCCCCGGCAGTTTCAGAACTCTTCACACATCCATTCATGCAACTCTCACAAGTAACACCTCTTTTCTAGGAGTTGCATGACACGTTGGTAATCCTATCACTGTAACCACAAAGAATCAACACCTCTGTGAATTTCAGATATCACCTCTTTGAAGAGTTACAATGTGCCATTGTGATTGGATTTTTGGAAGAGTCTAAATGCAGAGAACTCCCCTACACCAGTTAGTTGAACTGAAGAAGCTGCTCGGATGAGCAGTGATACATCATCATTAAAAATTTCTCAGCAAGTCCAGTTGCTTTGAATTAGTTTTGTTAAATAGTTCGAGCTGGTTCAGTTACCATCTGCCTATAAGCCACTATTTAGTTGCTGTACACTTACAGCAGGGATCCCCAACATTTTTTACCCATGAGCAACATCCAGATGTAAAAGGAGTTGAGGAGCAACACAAGCATGAAAAATGTTCCTGGGGTGCCAAATAAGGGCTGTGATTGGTTATTTCGTAGTCCCTACTTGGACTGGCAGCCTACAGGAGGCTCTGTTTGGCAGTACATCTGTGTTACGAACCCAGAACTAGCTCCAAGGTCCCAGTCACTGATCACTCTTCTGCCTCTAACAACCACCTTTTTCTTCAGGAGGTTCCCTCTGCTACTTGGGTGCCACCAGTTCTTAAGTGAGAGAACCAGGGAGAGGGTTCTGGCAGGATCCAAGAGAATAGTCGATACACACGCAAGAGCCTGCACAGGCAGTGGACTAGACAAGGTCAGGAGCACAAGAAATAGCACAATGCAACTAAGAAATAGACCTTTATATTGGGCAGTGAGTAACTGCCTAAGGACCTAAATATTAAATATTCAAACTTTATGCCAAAGCGTGATGACATTATGCACCGCAGCCCGCTAACCTGGAAGTATCCATGCACACACCATAATGAAGAAGGAGCCTTGCATGTCGGCATGCAGAAGATTAGAACTGCGGGTGTTCTCGATGCCCCACTAGACCACAAGGGCTTCTCACAATCTGGTTTTATGCAGCCAAACATTGCCTCAAGTCTGGAATTCAAAAATAAGCACCTGCTTTGAGGCCACTGGAAGCAACATGCAAGAGGTTAATGAGAAACATGTTGCTCCTGAGCCACTAGTTAGGGATCACTATCTTACACTAATGCAATCTATCTAACAGTAAAGGGCAGTTTTTTGAAAATTCTAATTTTCAAACATATTTACAAACATAACCGCAACTGTATTGTGCATAAATGAACACAACTAATGCACCTTTGAACACCATTCATGAAAGTTACTTGGACCTAAACATACTCCTTGACAAGCACCATTGTATTTACAGTTTGTATTGATTAAACAAAATCAAGTGCACCCATTGACACAAAAAACCGTAAAGATGTTAAAAAAACAGCATCCAAAATTGCAATGCACTTCTGTACTAAATGAGCCCAAATAAGTCTCATGAAACAAACATTATTATAAAAGTTAATTTCAAGCTGGACTGCTCTTTAAATTACTTCCAGTCCTTGCATGTGTACATTTGGTTTACAAAGACAAAGCAAATAATCATCAACTTTTTTCTACAACATTGCACTTTTCTGATTTTTTGGATTTGTACAAATGTCCTTATGTTCTAATAAAAGGATAAATATCCTTGATAGCAGCTTCACCTGGTCTTTGAAGTTGTGTCTCTTCACCATAATTACCTGTCAGCAAACTATGCATGTGATTTGTCTTTTTTTAAGCATTATGTTTTGTACCTTAACTTATTCTTTGCTCCCTCAGCAAATTGAATGAAATATGTTCATGTCACAATCTCATAGCGAAATATGTAAATATCTATAGCACCCAGTCTTTTCTCCAGATGTATGGTTTTTTTCTCTGACACTGAAAAATTCCTTGCATTAATCTTTCTGATTTAAAAAATAATTGTATTCTTCAACTCAACTCAATAAGACAGTTAATATAAAACAATCATATTCGCAGGCATGATCCATTCCTAAGTTAGCAATATTCAATGCAAAAGCGGCCCTTCCTGCACACATAATAATCGCATGCAAGCTAAATGAGGCTCGCCAATTTATAAGCACATAATTCTGAGAGTATAATGTGATTTACAAGTCTAGTTTATCTTAATCATCACCCACATGGTGATGTTTGTTTCTCTCAAATTGTTGCTCTGTTAAAAATAGTATTTTGAGCTTGTTTCATTAAACGGTTTCATTTCTTGAGTATTGAATAATGGACCATGGATAATTCATTTACATTTCTTCAACAATATACAGCTTCAAATCATTGGGCTGCTGTCTAATGTCATACTACTTTTATAGATATCTTGTGAAATAAAATCTAATATTTAACAATGTTTCAGCCATGTTAAAAAATGTACATTATTTTCATAAGAAACATAGGGCCACTGGGTACAGTCATCATGGAGTTTTGTACTAGGGCTTAAAGGTATACAGGTATAGAAACTGTTATCCAGCCTGCGGGTTTCTAGATATTGGGTCTTTTTGTAATGTGGATCCTCATATCTTCAGTCTACTAGAAAATTGTGTAAACATTAAATAATCCCAATAAGATGGTTCTGCTTCAAATAAGGATTAATTATGTCTTAGTTTGGGTCAAATGCAAGTTACTGTTTTATTATTACAGAGAAATAGGAAATAATATTTGGATAAAATGGAGTCTATAGGAGACAGACTTTCTGAAATTTGGAGCTTTCTGGATAACAGGTTTCCTGATAATGGATACCTGTACTTAAATAGAAAAAATGCAGATACATTACATTATAATGAAATTTTGTATTTGAACCCTAGAAATGCACTATGGGGCAGGTTAACTAAGATTGGAGATAAATATCTGTAGAAATTTCTGGAGATGTTGCCTATAGCAACCAATCAGATCTTTTCTAACTTATAGGTGGCTGTTTAAATCTAATTGCTTATTGGTTGCTATGGGCAACATCTCCAGAAATTTCTACAGATCTTTATCTCCAATCTTAGTAAACATGCCCCTATATTTAGTACAGCTGGCAACATACATTTGGTGTCAATATACCAACATACAGGCTATAAGACAGTCTTTAACTGTACAAAATATATTGATAAGGAGGAGATCTTTCAGTTACAACTTGTGGAATAAACCTGTATAAACAAGTGAATTGTGATGTCATTCCTGAACCTTTTTTCGGAGAATTGTGATGTATTCCTTAACCTTTTTTCGGAGAATTTGAATGATAAGACAAAAACTTTTCTTTCACTCATGGTTAGTGGTTGGCTGAAGCCATGTATTGTCAAACAACTGTGTTTACCCTTTTTAAATCATAACCACTACACAAACTACCCAAATGACCCTGATCAAAAGTGTACATACCCCAGTTAATACCGTGTATTGCCCCTTTAACATCAATGACAGCTTGAAGTCTTTTGCTGCCCATAAATTCTTGGGCTATCTTCCATGAACTGCACGTTTGAGATCTCTCCAGAGTGGCTTAATGAAATTGAGGTCAGGAGACTGAGATGCCAACTCCAGAACCTTCACTTTATTTTGCTGTAACCAGTGACAGGTTGACTTGGCCTTGTGTTTTGGATCATTGTCATGTTGGAATGTCCATTTATGTCCCACACACAGCTTCTGAGCTGATCAGTGCAGATTTTCCTCCAGTATTTTTTGTATTTCACCTTAAGTTATTTGTTTTTTCCTTGCATCTCGAACAATTTTAATGGCAGTTGTGGCTGAAATTTTAGTTGGTCTACCTGACTGTGGTTTGGTTTCAACAGAACCCCTAATTTTCCACTTCTTAATTAGAGTTTGAACACTGCTGATTGGCATTCTCAATTCCTTTGATATTTTCTTATATCCCTTTCCTGTTTTATAGAGTTCAACTACATTTTCCTGCAGATCCTTTGACAATTCTTTTGCTTTCCCCATGACTTAGAATCCAAAAAACATCAGTGCAGCACTGGATGAAAGGGTCTGTCAGGAGTCCAGAAAGTCACTGACCTTTTATACACACCCACTAATTACAAGCAAACAGATCACAGGTAAATATGGTTACCTTTAATAGCCATTGTAACCCTTTTGTGTCAAGTTGTGTGCATGTTATCAGGCCAAATCACCAGGGTAGATAAACTTTTGATCACGGTCATTTGGGTAGTTTGTTTAGTGATTATGATTTAAAAAGAGTAAACACAGTTGTTTGACAATAAATGGCTTCAGCCAACCACTAACCATGAATGAAAGAAAGGTTTTTGTGTGATCATTCATTTTCTCTGAAAAATTATTAAGAAATCATAAATTCTGTGAGGATATGTAAACTTATGAGCACAACTGTATCTAAATTCTCTGGTATATAGTAATTAGTAGTTCAGAAAGAACAGCTACCAATCAACTGTTTATTGTGGCTTTTTTCTCTACAATTTATGGTAATAAATTTTCCAATTTTTTTTAAATTAAACTCTATATATTCTATAGGGATTTGGCTAGGCAACCAGATAACAACCTAATCTCAAAATGATGAGCTGCACAAACAATACAAGTAAGGGATATGTTATCTGGAACAATCTGCGTTAGTGGAGGGCACTCCTTCTGGGACCAAAGCAAAAATCTTTTCAATATATTTTCAATATGTTAGCACTAAAGAGGTGCAAGAAACCAGGCGTACACCTACAGTAGAACCCCAACCATAAACATGTACTATATGGATGTGCACACTCAAACAAAACACACAGGATCTGCAAGGGGTGAATGTAAATACGTATGCTTTACTTAGTATATTCACAATCACATGATAAATTCATGACATGACAAGTACAAATAATGAAAAATAGATCACAGCATAAGCTATAGTATACATACCCCCAAAAAGGAGACAAGGCAAAAATGCATTCTCACTTTTGGCTTGTGTATCCGCTACTTGTAGGTTGACATTTTTGCCTTGTCTCCTTTTTGGGGGTATATGTTATCTGGAAACCTGTTAGCCAGATAGCCGGGAAGGCCATCTCCCATAGACTTGTAAACAAGTAATTCAAATTATTTTAAAATTATTTCCTTTTTCTCAATATTAGTAAAGCAGCACTTTGTACTTGAACAAAACTGAAATATAATTCATCATCTGGGGGAAAAACAATCTTATTGAGTCTATTTAATGTGTAAGCAGTATGGTTATCCAAATTACAGAAAGAACCATTATCCTGAAAACCCCAGGTCCATTCTGGGTTACAGGTAGGGCTGCCACCTTTTCATAAAATTTTCATAAAACTGTGACATCAAAGGGGTGGACCGTGTTGTCAAAAGGGGTGGAGCCACTCATGCAATGGCCAGAAGGCAGCTAAAAGGTAAGTTTTGATCAGATTGGGGGTGGGCAAAGGGCTTTTGTTAGGGGTATTACTAATTTACCGGCTGCTACATTACATACATTAAATTTATAATACTGTCCCCAGCCTTGGCAGCTGTTTTACCAGCTAGGCTGGTAAAAACACTGGTCGGGTGCAACCCTAGTTACAGGTTGCATACCTGTATATTAAATGATTCGTATACCATAGCAATTGAGATATTGCAATTTGTCCTGGAATATGAATGTCTACAGCAGTTGGTTTTTAATTGGTCAGCTCTGGTCTACAGAAAACTGAAAGTGCATTTTTTAATAAACATACCCTTAAGTAGGCTGTGCATATTGTTACACCAGGAGTTCTACATTTTCACTTTAGTCCAAGGACAGGAGCTGTATGATATTGTATAGTGATGGGCAAATTTATTCAGCAGGCATTGATTTGCGCAAATTTTCAAAAAAGTTGCACGCGTATAAATTTAAGGCTCATCAACATTATTTTGATGACCATTGACTTTAATGCATTTTGACTAAATAGTCGCGTGTGTAAAATTTGTTGCACATGTCAAAATTATTTTGATACCCATTGACTTTAGTGTGTTTTGCGACAGATTCGCCCATCACTAATATTGTGTTGACAACCTGTTTTCTTTTTACATTAGAACTGTATATTTGGTCAGGCTCTTGAGTTTTTTGCATCTGGGATTCAAAGGCTAAAGTGAAGACAGAATACTGAATTATTTCCAAAGGCCAGTAACTAAAACAGCATTCTTGTTTCAATGACTTCACACAAAAAGTTATACAGAGGAGGTGATATTTTATATTCATAATAATGTAAAAAAAAAAGAGAGAGACTGTAAATTGCTCCTGCCAGTCCAGTCAAAAATACACAGAAAGAAATTGCACACCACTGCATCTAAATTTAGACTTAAATGGAGATCAATTATGGGACATAAGAATTTTCTCCAAAGGGAGTATTTTTGCCTGAATATTATTTCTATTGATCTAGAAGCAAAACAAATTCTTTTTCTGAAACTGTTTCAAAAACAAACATGTTGTTGAATTACTTATTTCTGTAACCATTTATAGGAGAACAAAACTTAACCTTCTCTGTCAGTCCTGAATTTTTGCCTCATAAATGTATCTCCAGTCCTCAAGCAAAGCTGTTATAATTAGACTTTGCTAAAGCATTTGATACAGTGCTAAACAGAAGGTTACTAGTTAAATTAAGGAATGTTGGCCTGGAACATAGTATTTGTACCTGGATAGAGAACTGTCTAAACGATAGACTACAAAGAGTGGTGGTAAATGGTACATTTTCTAATTGGACCAGTGTTGTTAGTGGGGTAACCCAGGGCTCTGTACTGGGTCCCTTGCTTTTCAACTTGTTTATTAATGACCTGGATGTGGGCATTGAAAGTACGGTTTCTATTTTTGCAGACGATACTAAATTGTGCAGAACTATAGGTTCCATGCAGGATGCTGCCACTTTGCAGAGTGATTTGTCTAAGTTGGGAAACTGGGCAGCAAACTGGAAAATGAGGTTCTATGTTGATAAATGCAAGGTTATGCACTTTGGCAAAAATAATATAAATGCAAGTTATACACTAAATGGCAGTGTGTTGGGAGTTTCCTTAAATGAGAAGGATCTTGGTGTTTTTATAGATAACAAGTTGTCTAATTCTGGGCAGTATCATTCTGTAGCTACTAAAGCAAATAGGATTCTGTCCTCCATAAAAAGGGCATAAACTCAATGGATGAAAACATAATTATACATCTTTATAGATCCCTAGTAAGGCCTCATCTGGAGTATGCAGTGCAGTTTTGGACTCCAGTACTTAGGAGAGATGGCAACTAAACTGGTTAGAGGGATGGAAGACTTAAATTATGACGGTAGACTGTCCAGGTTGGGGTTGGAAAAAAGGCGCTGGTGAGGGGACATGATTACACTTTACACTTACATTAGAGGATATTATAGACAAATATCAGGGGACCTTTTTACCCATAAAGAGGATCACCTCACCAGAAGTCACCACTTAGAAGAAAAGGACTTTCATTTGAAGCAGCGTAGGTGGTTCTTCACAGGGAGGACAGTGAGGTTGTGGAATTCACTGCCGGGTGATGTTGTGAGTGTGTGTGTATGTATGCTGGGTTTTAATTTGGAGAGGTTGAACTTGATGGAGTTTGTCTTTTTTCAACCCAAGTAGGCCCAGATTTGTGGAAAGGCCACATAAGGGTTCTGTGGCCTTTCCACTGTCCCATTTCCCTGGAAAATGTATGAAACAATGGGAACATTTGTGATTCTGTGCCTGGAAAATTCCCACTCATCACTAACAGCCAGGGCCGGATTTACCTAATGGGCAAATTTTCATCATCAGGACTGGAGCAATGGGGATTGGTGCATGGGAAATTTGAAAAACTATTGTATCTCCTGCGTATCTACAGCATTTCTATACTAATGTGGGTGTGGCTGGGCAGAATGCAGCCCCTAAAATCTTGCCACCCTAGGCCCAGGCTTATGTGGCCTTTCCACAAATCTGGGCCTACTAAAAGTCTACAAGCATTATTATAGCATTAGCAACATGTATAAAGTCATGACAGTAATCTGCCATTACAATATCTAACCAGACAATATGTCCAGTATTCCCTGTATGATTTATTTAAACACTCGCAAAATTGCACACAGTTGAGAAGCCTGTGGTTGGATAGAGAAAAACATTCGTAAAGCACTACATAACAGGTATGGGACCTGTTATCCAGAATGCTGAGGACCTGGGATTTTCCGGATAATAGATATACCATAATTTGGATTGTCATACCTTAACTCTACTAGAAAATCAGGTTATAATAATAATAGTTTTGCCTCTAGTAAGGATTAATTATATCTTAGTTGGGATCAATTACAATGTACTGTTTTATTATTACAGAGAAAAAGGAAATTATTGTTAAAAATTCTGAATATTTTATTATAATGGAGTCTATGAGAGACAGCCTTTTCATAATTCGGAGCAGTCTGGATAATGGATCCCATACCTAAATACAAAACAGTAGAAGTAGGTGTGCATATGTGTGCTTTGTACCTTCTGTTTTCAATGTATTTGTTGTATGTTTTAATGAACCCCTGACAGCCTTTTTATCTTTTTAACACAAACTTAACACCGAATCTAAGGTGTCTGTTTATTAAAGGTTGAGTTTCTCTGGTTGAGTTTTAAAGGGAAAAAAATCAGAATTTTTCCAGATTTCATATGCTCTGAAGCTGCTAAAAATGTGAAAATACTCTTGCTAAAACCTTATTGAAATCATGTAAAAGGCAATGAAAGATGGTCCCTTTTATCTTTGAAACATGTTCTTTACCTTCAGGATTCTCAAGAGTTTTGGGCTCTTTGCACTGGTTCCCATTTTGATAATCCAATATCAAAGTTTTTCGGGTGACAACTCGATAAAGTTGAGTTTTTGGAGTGTCAATTTGAAAAAGTGGCACCATTCGAATTTAAGCTTGGTTGCAAGGCAAATTCATAGCAAATTTTCAAGAACTACGGGTTTGGAAGTTTAGTAAATTTTTTGTCATTTTTTGCCAAACAGTAAAAAAATTGAGTTTTAGTAGATACCCCCCTAAATGTACATCATCTTCCTACATAGCCTGGGGTTAATCAAAGATGCAGGGGTTTTTAGTAGGACTACATTCTAATATTTTTCTTATTTTTCATATTAATATAGTTACCCTTTACATTTGTTGGATCCTTGCTATCATTATTAGGTCATGATCCTTAAAAATCATGTGATCATTCTGCTTCCTGTGATATTTCTGCTCCTTTCCTTTCCAATACAATACAGTGGTGTAACAACCAGGGTGCAGGGGTTGCAAGTGAAATTACGGATAGTAAAGCATGAGAGATTTTTGGCAAGCACACTGGCGTTCTGTTCCATGGAATGGGGGCCTGGGTGGGGGATGTTCTTAGAAAATTTAAAGTTGGGTTTCATTTTTTATCATTTTGGTTTTTGAGTTATTTCTTTTTTTTTTCAGAAGCTCTCCAGTTCAGACGTTTAGCAAAATTACCCCAGCAACCAGGTATTGTTTTGAATAAGAGACTGGTATAAGAATTAGGAAAGGGCCTGACTAGAAAGAAGATTAATAAAACATTTGATTTGTTTAGATGTTGGGTGTGTCAGTGATCCTCATTTAAAAGCAAGTAAGAATCTGAAGTAGAATGAAAATAATGGTTTTGCTAACCTTTGGGCCCTTTGGTCTCCTGGGCATAAGTCCACTAGATTGGGTCCTCAGTTATAGAAGGGATGGGAAGGGCTGTTTCTTTTTCCTCTGTGAAAGTATTCTGCTGGTAGTTCAATGATTGGCCAGTAGATGTCTTTTTCTGTTATAGTCACTCTAGGAAAGTGAAAGCCAGGATCAGGAGTTATTAAAGGGAAACTGTCATGGGAAAACATGTTTTTTTTAAAACGCATCAGTTAATAGTGCTGCTCCAGTAGACTTCTGCACGGAAATCCATTTCTCAAAAGAGCAAACAGATTTTTTTATATTCAGTTTTGAAATCTGACATGGGGCTAGACATTTTGTCATTTCCCAGCTGCCCCTGGTCATGTGACTTGTGCCAGCACTGTAGGAGGGAACTGCTTTCTGGCAGGCTGTTGTTTTTCCTTCTCAATGTAACTGAATAGTACGCAGTGGGACATGGTTTTTACTATTGAGTGCTGTTCTTAGATCTATCAGGCAGCTGTTATCTTGTGTTAAGGAGACGTTATCTGGTTACCTTCTCATTGTTCTTTTGTTAGGCTGCTGGAGGGGAAAAGGGGAGGGGGTGATATCACTCCAACTTGCAGTACAGCAGTAAAGAATGATTGAAGTTTATCAGAGCACAAGTCACATGACTTGGGGCAGCTGAGAAATTGACAAAATGTCTAGCCCCATGTCAGATTTCAAAATGAAATATAAAAAAACTGTTTGCTCTTTTGAGAAATGGATTTCAGGCCAGAATTCTTCTGGGACAGCACTATTAACTGATGCATTTTGAAAAAAAAAAAAATTTCCATGACAGGATCCCTTTAAGTGAACAGCCAGATGAGGAGACCAGTGGGCAAATTCACTAAGATCCGAAAAGTCGCTAACGTTAGCTTCGCTAGCGTTCGCCGCACTTCATCAGGCGAACTTTCGCCAGCGCTACGCAAATTCACTAAAGTGCGAATTTACGCTCAGGTCGGCGAACAGTAGCGTAGTTGCGCTAGTGTTACTTCACTAGACAGAGCGCTGTTACGCTAGCGAAGCCTAACTTGCATACGGCGGGAACTTTAAGTTATAATAGAAGTATATGTTACAGCCACTACATTCCACTACACAAGCCCAGGAAACCTTTGATAAATTAAATAAAATTGTCCTATTGTCCTAAACATGTGCCCCCTGTAGTTGTGTTGCCGTATATTAGCAAATGTAGGGGGGAAGGAGGGTAACCCCCAAAAAAATATCGATCTTTTTCAGACTATCACCCTCCTATGCTAAAATACGCCGGCGTTTTTTTGGGGACTTAGAAAAAATTTTACTTTTTTTTTTTTTTTTTAACCTCCTATCTATTGTATTGAACTTCGCCTGGTCTGGCCAGGCGAAGTAACGTCTAGTGTAAGTGCTAACGTTCAGGAAAATGTTAATCTTTTGTGAATTTGCTTAATTATGATCCTTCGTCAGTGCGCAACTTCACTTGGCGTAAGGGAGCCGTGTTAGTGAATTTGCGAAGTTGCGAAATGACATCACACTGGTGAATTAGCGCTAGCGTTAGACGCTTTGCGCTTTAGTGAATTTCCCCCTAGGAGGGTTAATACCCTGCTATGACAAGGCCACCAACTTAGGGACTCAAGTGGTTATGTTCAGGGATTGAGAGATCCTTGGAACACTTTCTATATTCTGTAGAGCCAAGGCTATATACCTTCATGTCTTTTTTTAACATGTTTATTTATCCCTTCAGCTCCTCTGTTAATATTTTTTTTCATTATATGTAAGGCATTCCTTGCTTTACTTAATCAGTCTCAAGGTTGCATATGCTGTTGCTTTAGGAGCAGAATCTTTGCACCCAAACCACCAAAATAACTTGACTATGACTAATAACTAATAACTTGAATAAGATTCAAATTTTTTTAATTCAATCAAATAGCTCAAAATTCGATTCGAAAAAAATTTTAAATTCAAAAATTCGAATTTCGAAGTACTGTCTCTTTAAAAAAATCTGAATTCGACAATTTGCCACCTTAAACCTGACGAATTGTCATTATAGTCTATGGGGGATCTCCCATAGCCTTTACAGGCAATTTGGCAAAGTTTTGCAAATTCAAATTTTTCAATCGTTTCAATCATTCTAATTGTTCTATTCAAACAATGCGATTGTTCGATTCCATTAAAAAAAAATCCAATGGTCAATTTGGAAGTTTTTCCACTTCGAAATTCGACCATTAGTAAATGTGCCCCTTTGTGTTAGATACACCAAAATAACTTATCTTTGTGCTGAACAAATACATCTAAATAGGTTTCAATGTATAGTATATTCAAATCACTGCAAAGAATTTCCTTGTACTCAATTGAATTCATGTTCCTTAGGTCTACGACCGTACACCCCAAGACTTTTCAGGTTATATGTTTATTCTTGCTGGCAAGAATATTCTCATTATAGCATTATGAAAATAAAACTCAAGTTCTGTTATTTTCTATGTAATAATGTAATCTAATCAATGGGCATAGTGTAGCACAATACAGCAATATGAATTTATATATACACATGAGATTGTGGGGCACAAGATTTTTTTAGAGGGCATAGTGTCACTTCTACTATGTGCTGATGTACTAATTACAGGGTTATGTGATATGGTTGCATGCTACAGAAACCCTAGAAATAATGGCACCTGATGGCAATTGTTCATTTCAGGGTTCCATTGTGTCCTGTACTTTGTGGCCCCATGCAATTTATCAGAGCAGGCTGTCTCTATCTTAGCCCTTTGCAACCACACTTGCAATTTTAAAATAACCATAAGTTGTTAAGAAGCAAAGAAACAACAGTAAACAGAGAATGATGTCTTCCCTGACCTTGTATTTAGTTTAATGCTACCTATACTGTGCATTCAGCAAAGATTTGCGTAATTGCACTTTTACAAAAGTAGTGGGTTTACATTTACCTCTGTAAATATGGAAGCTGGAACAGATAATAGTATAATTGCTCTGGTGATGTTATGCATTAGATACATTATGGGAAACAATAATGCTCCCCTCTGAAAGAAATCAATCCAATTAATATTGATTTTCCTTGCTGTTTAATGGCCTTCTCTGAAGTCAGAACAGATAGCCTTTATTTATTCACTTACTTCTCATGATCTTAATTTCCATATACTCCCTTGATGCAGAATGTCTGCAGAATAATCGAAAATTGTATATGTAATTTGACACTTACAGGATAATGCTAACGAGGCAAGACGAAAAAATGGATTTCGGATGTATTTTGGAGCTGAAAATAAAAAGGTAAACAAACAACAACTTGGATTTTTTTGCACTGCTTCATCTTGTTTTCTTCTGTAGTACACACATTCCTATCTGGAACTGGCCCAAGACTGCAAGGTTTATCTAGCGGAATATTGATTGCAAAATGTGCCTCCTGTTTTAAATGTCCATTTTAATTACAGGAAATGTACGCAAATATACTGATCAAACACAACTATTTTTAAACATGTCAATTATTGTAACATTTCACAGACCACAAAAAAGTAATTACTTGGTATCCTTTAAATTGTGGTAGTTTATAATGTTGTAAAAGTTAAAAAAACATTTGTAAGTTAATACGAACTATTAATTTCTAATAAAGTGTCCCTTCCATTTTGGAAACGATGGCAGTATCACTCAAAATGACTTGAAAGACAAATATTTAAGTTAAAGTACTCTGATGTAGACCTGTGACCCATTAACTTCTAGTATTTTAAAGTCATAAGGTTTCATTCTTTTGCATCACTGCAGTACCTTCCTATTTAAGTTCTGGCTAGATATTACATTTCTGCAGTTTATGTGGATATCATGTAGGTCCTGAAAGTTATCTTCCTGATTTTCATGCTTTATTCATGTATTCCTTTATTTGTGTATTCTCCTTGATCACTACTTCTGTCCAATACAGTTCCTGTAAACATAGAGTTCCTGCCTTACACAGCTTTCCTTATGACCTCTTGTTATCAAACCATGCCTCATTGTCTGACTTCATTTAGCCTACCTTGACTTTTAGCTTCTGTGCTATTACTTTACTGTCTTGATCAGTACAATGAACATTCCACAGGATTTTATACCACTAGGTAAAATAACCTTTATTATCCTTGGTGAGTTGTAGAAATCTGAAATAGGAAATCACTAGTTTTAACAACATTTAATAGAGAAAAAATGCTTCTGAATAAATGCTTGAATTCATCTTAAAACTGAGCTTGTTCCATACTACAAATATAACTCATATTTGTCCATATTAAAAAAAATCCATGCCAGTGGTCTACGTAGACCAGTTCTTAGCTACCCTGAGGATAAAATTGTTCAACTGCTTACTATCATACTCAGTCCAATACAAGAGCGTAAGCTAATCTGAGAAGGAAGGCAGGTATAATAAATATCTTACTTGAACAAATAACTATTTAACAAAGGGAAGGACAAATGTTTTTTTACAAAAAAAATGAGTGCTTCTGGAATATGGAGGCTCATGATGTGCTCCAGTGAGCTTCAGCATAGTAAGAATCACATATATCTACGAATTTAGTATGTATATATATATATATATACAGATGCAGTCATTTGGATTTGTAAGATAAATGCGTCGTGACTCAGGGCTAATTGAAGAAACTGTGTTATCTAAAGTCATCTTAACTCATTTAATGCATTTAACCTTTTCATTAGCATACCAAAGCTCCATTGTTTTCAATGGTGAACTCTTTAATTGGATGGGATGCTGTGACACAATATTCTTAGATAAGTGGGATAAATGGGTTAGATGAGTTAAGTCACGACGCATTTAACTTACAATCCAAAGTGACTGCATCTGTATATATATATATATATATATATAAACAAGGTTTGTGCATAGCAAGAGGGACATGGGATGAAATGGTGAAGCTAGACATAGTAGGACATTTGCTTTGTTACAAAACATCTTATCTCAACAGCTTAAACTTTAGCAGCATTTCAAACAACTGCAGGAATAAATTAAAAGAGTTGGTCACTTTTGAGTTAAGCTTTAATATAGTGAGACAATTGGTTTTCATTTTTTATTATTTGTGTTTTTTAATTATTTAGCTTTTAATTCAGCAGCTTTCTAGTTTGCAATTTCTGATATCACTAGGAGAGGGCAATAAATAAAAGTAACAATAAATTTTTAGCCTCAGTGTATTTGTTTTTAGATGGGTCAGTGACCTCCATTAGAAAGAGACAGAAGAAGATGGCAAATCATTTAAAACCTTTAAAAATTAATTATGACAACCAATTGAAAAGTTACTTAGAACTGGCCATTCTAACATACTAATGGTCAGATTTATCAAATGTCAAATTCTAAATTTCTGTGATTTTTTTATACTCAAATGAATTTGTACTCACAACTTGTTGTTGGCTCTACTCAGTTTTTATAACCTTGGACCGCAGTTATATCATAAAAAAACACTGTACAAATGTTAGGGACCCTGGATTTTAAATTTCCCCACTTAAAGTCAATGAGTGACACCTAATTGACAGTTGGTGTCTCCACCCACTTTATCTAAACTTTAACTGCAGTTAACTCTGCAAAGTTTAGGGTCCCTGGTGTTAATAGTTAAAGAATGGCAGTAATTTAAATTTAAGTCAATAAAAGTCAATAGGTGAATTGTGATTGATGGCTGGTGGGTGTGGCCATTTTTTCTAACCTTTAGTTGAGACAACCAGTCGCACAAACAACCTGCTCCACTATGATGAAAAAGTGTGGATAATTTGGGTGTTGTACCTCTAAAACTATAAGAGCAGTGCTTAGAAAATGGGGGCCGCTAAGAATAATAAGAAGTGGAAGAATATGCTAAAGTTGAAGAACAGTATGTTTTTCAAACCAACATAATAACTTGGAATATGAAAAAGTTGCCTCCATAAGTGTCCCCCATGTAGCTAGGTACTTACTAGAAGGAGAATGAGGGAATATAATATGTTTAGTAAGCACAAAAACTTTCACAAAGACCATTGCAAATGTTAGTGACCATGTTTGCGCACTTTTTGATGGATTACAGATCTCAATGACTTCTCTCTTCATGTCATGGGATATGTACATACATTATACACCACATGCAAAGGGTTATGAAGGACCTAAACTCTATATGTTATTAGAATCCCTCCTTACTGGGTCCCTATCTGGTAAGGTACTTCCAGGGTACTACCCACTTTCTTACTCCTCTGTAGAGTGTCAGAGGCTCAACAAGCTTGCCTACCATACCACTATCTCTTACCATCTACAGTGAGCTCCACAGGTTTAACCGAACACTAACTAACCTAACTATTGACTCACTGAGGTGGCATCATTCCATTTACTTCTCACATCAGTCAAAGAGGAAGCAGCACAATGCCATCTCCCTTATATAGCCACTTGAGAGAAATACCCTTCAAAATACAGAGAGAACCTCCTTGGGGGGATCTCCCACCTAAAGTTCCCATACACAGGCTGATATAAGATGACTGACAGATTAAGTTGGCAGCTTATTGGGCAGTGTATGGGGCCCTCCAATGGGCTTCCCCAATCTGACTGAAAATTGGCAAGATGACTATTGAACAGGTCGAGGACTGCATCAGTTTGTTGATGTGGTCCTTGATCCAACTGTCCATATTCTCCTCATTGTGAACCAATAAGCCTAATGTCACCCAACACATGGTCTTTGAACTCACCTAATGGGTAGATCTCTGTACTGTATGTATATCCACCTCAAAAGCACTATCCAGTGGCTCAACATAAAATAATACAATTTACATATATTCAACTTATTCATGAATGATCTACCGATTACACATGCACTGTACCTGAAATGTACAGTTTTTATTTTTACCCTTGTTTTTTGGGATTATGTGAGTGACTGCTCTCAATATCTATGAATGATGCATGGAAAACATGAACCCCTCACAGGGAGAATCTTTATAATTTAAGCTATTCATTATGCTTTGCACACATATGTGTGTGTGTTGTAGAGTTTATTCACTTGTCTTTTGTTCTTTGTTTCAATATACTTTTGTGTATTGCCACACATAAAAGGGGTGTCAGTTGCTTTCAGATGAATAAATATATTAATAGTTACCTGTTATTCAGAATGCTCAGAATCTGGAGTCTTCTGGACAAGCTGTATTTCCATAATTAGGGGTTCCATACATTCTACCTCTACTATTAAATAATTTAAAGAGCAATTAAACCCAATAGGATTGTTTTACCTTCATACCTGCATGTTAGAATTAGAAGATACAGAAATAAAACTCCAACCTGCTTAATGTAAGCAGTCTAAATAAAATACCACTTTGCTTTATTTAGGCATTTTGAGGAACAGCACTGTAAAAAAAGATTAATTTCTCTTTTCATACTTTTAAATAAGGTTTTTTTTTTTATATCTCCTGAAATACCTTCAAAAATATAAAGCAGTTAACTGTCCATTGTGCTCGGAGAAAAGTCACCGGTGAATGAATATTTAAACAAAGGATGCAAGAAAGTCAAAAATCGCTTGTACTACTAATCATCTGCAAGAGTAAAACAGAAAATGTGAATGTACCCTGATTTATGAAATTCAGAACTTCACATCACAACTGTGAAACCAGAGGAGTCTATTTTAGTCCATACGTTCAATTGAATATTATGACTGGATTTTCTGTAAAGTCCCTGGCATGCCAAGCATTTTTACATTCTGAATATTATACTTTAACTTTTTCTTATTTTAAGATAAATGAAATGCAAATTGCATGTAGCATTGGCAGCAGAATAAAGGTTCTTTCTGCAAATCCTTGAAGTAATAAAGTTAGGGAAGTAATTTCAAAGGCCAGTCTACCTTTGTTTTTCTATTATCTTTATGGGCTTGCCTATTTTAATTGTGAGAAATTGAATGTATAGTTGTGCATCCATGTCTCGTCTGATACTTTGACAATGTGTTTATCTTATTTATACATGTAAGTTATAGTAAACTTGTGACAAGTACAAACGTGTAGCTAAGTGTAAAAGCTGTGTACTTAATTGTTATTGAAGGCATGACATTTAGTGAGGGGTGAATCTGACTGGCTTTGCTGAAAATTTGCCAATGTGCATAGAAGTCAATGAGTTCTGGACTGGCAAAAAGGCATGGTTATTATCAAGGTTTTTGGACAGAAGGTACAGTTCAGGCAAGCTGGGGTTGGTGCGGGCAGGATAGTCAGACAGGCCAGGTTGGTACAGGCAGCGTTCAAGTATAGTGAGACAGGCATGGGTCACTACCAGTCAGGCAGGGGTCAGGATTAGCAGAGATCAGAGTAGACGGACAGGCAAGGGTCAGGATTAAAGGAGTTCAAAATAGTCAGACAGGCAGGATCAATAACTGGAATCAAAAACAGACAATTTGCACCCAGGATACCGACAACAGGCAAGCCTAAATTCCCCTTAAAGGGGTGGTTCACCTTCAAGTTAACTGTTAGTATATTGTAGAAGGGCCAATTCTAAGAAACTTTTCAATTGGTCTTCATTATTTATTTTTCGTAGTTTTTTAATGATTTGCCATTTTCTTCTGTTTCTTTGCAGCTTTCAAATGGGGGTCACCGACACCATCTAAAAACAAATGCTCTGTAAGGCTATAAATGTATCGTTATTGCCACTTTTTAATTACTTATCATTCTATTCAGTCCCTCTCCTATTCATATTCCAGTCTCTTATTCAAATCAATGCAGGGTTGCTAGGGTAACTTGTACCCTAGAAACCAAATTGCTGACACTGCAAACTAGAGAGCTGCTGAATAAAAACCTAAATAACTATAAAACCACAAACAATAAAAAAATGAAAACCAATTGCAAATTGTCTCAGAATATCATTCTCTACATCATACTAAAAGTTAACTCAAAGGTGAACAACCCCTTTAAATACTTTGAATTTCGTGCCTTGGACGTGATGATGTCACATGCACGCTCATACAACCCAGAAGTGCTTGTGTTCCCTAATGACATTCTGCACCAGAGGAAGAGACAGCATGCGACAGGTGTCCACACTGGCCCCCCTAGACCACAAGGGTACTTTACACCTAAAACCATAAACGCAGGGGCTGCATGACAAGGGATCTGAATAACCAGCAGCCAAGTTACTGTACACTGGTTTATGTTTAGAGATTGACAGAATAAGTTGTTGCTGTGATTGGGTGAGAAGGAATAAGTTAAGGCAGAGGAAAGCTGAGCTGGGGGTGGAGCAATAGAGGTATGTGATGTCAGGGGTAGAAGCAGTTCTTCTGAGCAGGTAGAAATGACCCCCTCCCCTATTCTGCATATTTAGCAAAATGTCAGGAGTTTTTCATCTTTATGTTCTCATATTATCTCTTAATAACTGAATGTGGATGTTTCCTGAATGCACTGTTATATTGTGGTTTCACAGTAGGACCTTGCCAGAGTACTACACAGGTTAATTTAGAAGAGGGAGAAAGGAGGTTCTCTTTTGTGATTGATACAGACGCTACTGCTGCTTGTGCTAGGTGATAGCCACCAGAGCCACCATCAGGGCTACTGAACTTCTCTCATGGTGGGAGATGCAGCTCCTGCTGGTAGCAGAGTGTGGGACAATATTCTCTGTAGGTAGAGACAGCCTAATACTCAGTGGTGTATTTAATGACATACGGGGAAATTCATCAAAGAGTGAAGTTCCGCCACTAGAGTGAAATTCCGCAGCTCTCAATTCATTCATCAGAGTGCTGATCTCAAGTCTTCACTGAGGAATGGCAGAGCATAGTAGCAATCATTTATGGAATTCAGGGATTGAATATTGCCTTCGGGTGAGACTGACAAGGTCCTATTTATTTGACAAAATGTGAATAAATGCTGTGGATATTTTGCACAGTTTGTGACTCCTGGTGCATCATTAAGGTATGTAACAATGGGGTTCAGTGGGATGGCTGATGTCAAAGGTTCAATTGAGCAGTTCCCTTGCCATGATAAACTACTGTAAGTGCATTTGCTGTGAAAATAGTATAGAAAACTTAAATATATTAGATAATGATCTTCTTCTCTACTAAATAAAATTTTTAAAAATCAAAATAAATGACTAGTCTCAAGTGACAAATAACAGTTGATTTGGGTGGCTAGTGGACACCAATTTCATCAAACAGTATGTATAAGTACCATATGGGAACTTACAGAGTTATGAGAGGCATGAACATCCCTTTTAGCACAATTTTTACCCTATTTTCACAGAAGGGATGATTGGGTATTCAATATGTAATATTCACTCATTTATTGGTTTATTTCTAGATATGAATGTTCTGTCAAGCTGCTAAAATATGAATACTTATCATTCTATGTTATATTGCATACAGTATCTCAAGCTCAAGCAGAGACTCCCTAAAAACCAAAACACCATATAATATCAAAAATAGAGATATGACATACTAAGCAGCATAGCAATGTCCATGTATGTTGCAGTGAAATGGATTTGGATCTGCATCCATAACGTCATGCTGCACTACATAATTATTTACTTTAGAACTAAGATTCTTAATTATTCAAGCTATGGAACAGAGCTTGACCAGGAAACACAGTCTCTCTCTCCCTCATAAAAAATGCAAAGAATAAGGCTATATAACTGAGTACAAAAGCTAAAAACCCACCTCCTCTAGGTTGCAAACAGGATATAAACAGATGGGGCAAAAACTGGGTTATGAAAACTCCCTCAATGTTCATTATAATTTAATAAACCCAACTTCAAGTTGAAATTAAGGGTTGGTGTGCTGATACAAGCTGTTAATAAATATGCGCATTCTTATTTAATTTAATGAATAGTTGGGTCATCACCAGACAAAAACAGGAGGTTCTTTGCACTCGTTATCAGCATCACCAGTAATTGTTACAGATTAGATGACATGGCTAAACTGGCAGAAAAAAATATGAATATGCCATAAACATTTGGGTATAAATAATCAAATGTGTTTATAGTGTTTATCCATATATATAAGTTATAGGCTACTAACCACAAGAACAAGTGTAAAAGTTGTGTACTTAAAGGGGCAGATTTACCAAGGGTTGAAGTGAAAATTCAAATAAAATTTTAAATATTCAAAACTCTAAGTAATTTTGGGCTACTTTGATTATCGAATAGCCCAAAATTCGATTTGAAAAAAATTCGAAAACCAAATTTTCAAGGTACTGTTTCTTTCAAATCCTTCGAATTCGACGATTCGCCACTTTAAAGCTGCCGAATTGCCATTGTAGCCTATGGGGGACCCCCTGGAGGCTTTCATGAAGGATTTTCTAAGTCCTGGAAAATCAAGGTTTTTTTTGGTAAATCGTTCGATTCGAATTGGATCGAAAGCAGTCCATTTTTGATTGAAACCCCCCTCCCCAAAAAAATATTAGATGGTTGAATTTCAAATTTTTTTTTTCATTCGAAATTCGACCCTTAGTAAATCTGCCCCAAAGGCAGTTTTTGTCTAGTGTAAACAATGGGCCCCACAAATGGATTTTTGACTTACCTTGGAGCGTGCTTTGTTCACTTAAGCTTTGTTTGATATCACTAAATGTAGACTGAAATATAAAACTGTTAAAAGAAATCAAACTCAGTTGCATTTTTTTCAGACACATTTTGATTAAATGTGCTATAACACATAAAATATCTAGGATTTATAAGACTATAATCATGCTAGGTTTCCTTTTCTTACCTGTCAAATGACAAATGCCACCATGTATCTTGAACAATCCCATTAACTGGGGTCATGTCATTGTTATAAAAAGTATATCCACAGGCAATAAAGTAAAAGACCAGTTCATATACATAGGTTAAGCTTTGTCCTTTGTGAAATCCAGTGGCGTAACTAGAAGTCACAGGGCCCCCCTGCAAAAAAAAATGATGGGCCCC
>CM044432.1:107238941-107250247 GCA_024363595.1 Xenopus borealis
AAAAAAAAGCGGCAAAAAAAATGCGGCAAATTGACGCTAACCCAAAATGCGAACGTCGCGATGTTCGCGAACTTTTGGCGAGTGCGAACAGCGGATGTTCGCATGAACAAGTTCGCTGGCGAACAGTTCGCGCCATCCCTAATAATTATTGACTTAAAAAGTTAGGGCTCATTCATTAAAAAGTATCTGTTTTTTGTGTACATACTATTATTCCCCAAAAATAATTCGTTTCTATTCGATATTCGATTAGCATTTGATTTTCGAATGTTAATCGAATAGTTTTAGGCTACCTTTTATTCGATATTCGACGATCGAATAAAAACCTATTCGATCAGTCGAATAAATCATTCGACTGAACGAAGAAATCATTCGATCAATCGAATGATTCGTACGATTCGAACGATCGAACACTTCGATCGTACGAATCCTATTCGATCAGGACTATGGGAGTGCTCCCATAGGCTTTTATTGCAATTCGGTAGGTCCAATCTGCCGAAGTAGGCAATCGAAGAAATTTAAAATATAAAATCCTTCTCTGATCGAATGATCGAATGATTGAATATTCGCCCATTCGACTCTATTCGAATGTATTCGATCGTTCCACCAGTCGCTATTCGATGATCGAATATGCCAAAATTCACATATTCGACCAAATGAAGAAGTCCTACGTTCGAATTCGATCAAACTTAGAATCCTTCACGTGAATTTAGTACATCGGCCCCCAAGTGTAGACAGGACAAGTTTACCTTAAAATCCCAATAAGAATAGCTCAGTCCTGGGTAGATCAGGTTCAAATTACTCCCGGTCGGAGATGTTACATGTGACTCGTCTCACTAGGTGGGCCTCACTAGACTGATCCCATACATTAAGTTTGATCTTTCAAATAACTTGGGTGGCAGTGGTTCTGTAAAACCAGACAAAATTCTTTATTAATTAATATTGCACATTTCTCTTTTGTGTGTGCTAATTCAGATTGTAGAAGATTTAATCATTAGATGCTCAAATACTTTCTAAAACCCTGTTACTGACTTACTCCCAGAGGTAGCATTGCCTGCCTTTGCAACCAATCTCCAGAGCTAGGTGAAGCTCACAATGGAGTATTACTCCAGGAATCTCTCTGTCCCTAAGCTTAACCACTTAAGTCCCTATAGAGGCAGAATTGACTCCACACAATACTAATCCTTATTAGCCCTCTCACTGGAGCCTCTGGCTGCTCTACTAACAACGCATGTCAGTCTAGGAGAATCATGCCCAGTTTTGACAAGGGCAATACTTCTGAAAACTGAACTGTCCAGGTCAAAATCAGTGAGGTGGCAACCCTATGTTTTTCATTTAAGAGTGTCTCACAGACAAAATAAAGTCATGAAACCCAGATTTACAGGAGTTATGGTAGCTGGCACAAAATCTGACACACACTCTCCCTCCATGTGGTGGGCATGCTTACTGGAAATTATTAGTGCAGAACTTGTCCTTTCCAAAACTGGTCAGCAGAGCTGTTTTTGTGTCATTAGATAACCAAAATATTGCTTCCCACTAAATGTCCTAGCTCTAAGATATACTTCTGCTCTGTTATTTTGTGCTAGAAAATCTATAGCTTCAAGTGCAGAAACAAAGAGCATAGAGCAAGGGGTACAGTTCAACATTAAATCAAACTAACTAAATCAACTATATTAAACTTAATTTTTTTATTTGTTGTAGTTTTTTAAATATTTGACTTTTTGCTTTGGTCTAATTACCCTAACAGCCAGGCAGTGGTTAGAATAAGAGAATGGAAAATTAATAGAAGAGGGTGTGAATAGAACAATAAGTAATAAAAAGTAACAATAAATAATAAAATAGAAGCCTCACACAATACTTTCTTGGCATAGGCATAGAGGAAGTGCAGACAATTACTTTCACTTTCCATTCAGCACTTCCTAGATGTCACTGCTATCCCCCCCGCCCTCCATTCTTTTAACTATTTAATTGTGAATCCATTGCGTTGAGATGGACATCAGGTCTCCCATTCTGATGCACAAACAAGATTTTTAGATGATGCAAGGCTTGCCTTAATAACAGTGTCCACAAAATGGCTCCTGCCTGCTTGCTATAATTATGAATTACCAGATGGATAGGAATATAATTGAAAGCGGAGCACCGGAGCGAATAAAAAATGAAGTTTTAATATATCCGATTAAAAAGATACATCAGCATCTCCGTTCAAAAATGTATACATCAGGAACCAAACTTTACAAACTTTTTTTTTGGGTGATGGCTCCCCTTTAAGCAGATACTATAGGAAAAATTTTAGTCATATATTGGAGAGTTGCAGAGACTTTTTTGAGTGATTTTGCATACAAAGGTTATTGGGCTATAACTCCCAGAATGATTTATCTTTTGATGTTAAAGTAGAGAATAATTTGACATTCAGCATATATTGGTAAAGTACAATTTAGCAAAATACATTTCTTTCTTTCTGTTTAATCACCAAAACCAAAACATTATTTTATGTGTGTCTAAATAGGCTGTTACCTCTAAAAAAAAAACTGGGTCTACTTACTGACATTAAAATTTTCTATAATTAGTGGGAAAAAGTTTCCACCTATTTTTTTTCTTTGACTTATTGCCTACTCAAGTACTGTGCCACTGGCAAATAGGTTTTTTAATGATACATCATTATTGTTTCATGACACATTTGCATTCTCCTCTTTGTCATTGCAAATTACAATTTCATTTGTTAGCCGTGACAGATGTATAATGTAATAGTACAATTGGAGAGCATCAGATAGAGCTTTAAAAGCACACAACAATTGTGTTAATGAATATAAATGGTGCTAGCACTTTATCAGCAGACAGCAGGTACCAAACAAACATATTAGGTGGCATCACCGTGATATATTTTTACGTTTGACATGATTTCCCATGAATTCTTTTTACTGACAGATAACCTGAGTCATCTTAGTCCTCCCTACTTTTTCTGGTAAATGTGCTTAAATCATAATAATCAAATCATCACTTTATTCTGTGTTAAATGTCCAAGTGTTCTAAAAATATGAACTCTGTCTTGAACGGAGGGCTGATTAGGGCATGGCCTACTTTTTTATCTACCTTGTAAAATCTGCTGCTGAATGCTTTTTGTAATATTTAACATGACCAGAAACGGATCTATACCTGGGTACTGATCAATAAGTACTTCAACTGTGTAAAACCCAGAGAAGCAACACTATGATATATCAAAATTAGATCCCCAACTAATCATTAAAACTATACTTAAAAGATGTATCACATTATCTGCACTTGCAACACGAATTCTCATCTCTTGCTCATTAGGCCAGGGGCCCACCAGAAAACCTTAGACCATAGGCTCACTCAACTTTATTTTACTGTTCTCTTTACATACTATAATCTTTCCATTTTAATTGCCTCTTTGTTCCCTTACAGAAACATGAAATAGGCCAAATGGTAAAGAGTAGGAGGGTTCACTGACACCTGGAACTGCCGGGTAGCCCAGAGCCGCCATCAGGAGGGGACAGGGGGGACAAGTGTCCCGGGCCCGGGGCTGAAGGGGGCCCTGCAGTGCTGCACTTCTCCAAGAGCCGGGCCCCACTTGCGAGTGCCGCCAAAGCCGTCCTGCTCCTTTCTGTCCTGATGTGGAAGTCCTGAAGCAGTGGAAAGACCTGAAGTCACGAAGGAGCCGACACTGAAGTCCTGAAGTGGCGAAAACAGTTATAATGAAGGTCCTGAAGCCATGAGTTCAATTCTACTGACACCAATGTGGGTTTTTGTTTTAAATCCCCTGGCCACCAATGTTTTATTTTAATGCTCTATAGCCCCCTGCCACCAATGATTTTTTTTTCTAATTTTCTGGGGCCCCAAATTTTTTTTTAACTTATAAGGGGGGCCCTGCCACCAATGATTTTCTAAAAATTTTCTAGGGCCCAAAACTTTCTTTTAACTTGTAAGAGGGGCCCTGGCACCAATGCTTTTTTTTTTTTTAAATTTATGGGTGGACCTGGTGCCAATGTTTTTTTTTAACTTATAAGGGAGCCCTGACCATCAATATGTTTGGGGGGGTTTACTTTTTTAGCGCTGATGTCTGTATGGTCTTTTAACTTTTTTGTGGAGTGGGCAGGGTCAGGGGTGGGGCTTGGGTATGTTGTTGTGCGGGGCCCCGTGATTTCTAATGGCGGCCCTGGGGTAGCCTGACACTGGACATTTCATTGGTTAACATAAGCTGGATCAGCTAGCCCTGTTCTTTCCACCCGGCTGTACCTACTTCTCCTCTGTACCTTGTGTGTGCAAATGACTCATAAGGTACAGGGAGTGTTACCTCCCACAGGCATTGTTCCATTTAGGTCCGAGTGCAGAGGCCTAGCATCTATTTGTACAATGTCCCATGCAACATTTGCACTTTCTTCGCTCACTGCAAAGGGAATTTGTAAATTAGCCCTATTGTTCAAGTGTACAAAACAGAAATACTAGGTTTTAATATTCATAGTGTTACCCCAGGGAGATTTGCTTGTGTCGAATTCGACCATGTGAAGAGGCAGGGAAGTAAAATCCTTCGAATTCGAATATCGAATTCCTATTCGATCAAAAATAATGAAATCCAATTCAGTAGCTTTGATCTGGCAAACTACGCAGTCGAATAGAAATTTAAAGGGAAGTACAATCAAATAGTAGAATATTCCAATGAAATTTTATTCGAATCATTCTATTCGATCAAATTTTCAAAATTCACTGGTTGAAGTGGTCTTCAAAAACATTCGAAAATGCTAATCTTTTTGAAAATTCAATCGAACTTCGAATCCTTCATGTGAATTTAGTAAATCTGCCCCATATAGTACCTATGGTCAGTCTTTATATTAACACAATAGGTTAAGGTAGATAGAAAGTTCCTGGAGGACCTGCAGTGAGCATTTAGATAACTGACCCAGGCCGGATTTGTGGCAAGGCCCCAAAGACCTGTGCCTAGGGTAGCAATATTTTAAGGGAGGCCCACTTTCCACATTAATAGAGCTGCACCAGGGATTGTGCCAATTTTAGAATCTCCTGTGTCCCCAGTGCAGCTCCTCTTCGGTAGAGGGAAATGGAGTGAATGTGCAGGTTGAGGTGATTACCCAGCAAACATAGTGAATGTGTGTGTCTGTAGAGGGTGGGGTTTGGGCACAATCGCATGCTGGCCTTGTGGTGGACCAGTTTAAAAACCATTGGTGACCTGACCCAATGGAAGGATGAATATCAGGGACGCAGCGGATTTAGATCCAACATATATAAACATGCTTGTAATCTGTTATCTTGTTTGTAATCTGTTATAGATTATAGGTACTTGTTATTCTACATCTATGCTATATTTTATATATATAAATATTTTGATTGAGCTATCTCTTTCATTAAAGAATCTTTATAATCTGGAATACTTATGCACATGTGTATATGAGAATAAATATACTGTACATACAGAAATATATCCTTGGTCAACATATATTATATATTTAATTCAAAAACCATTTATATACATATTGTTTCATAGTGTTGAATGATTTCACATGCACTAATTCCATTGTTGTGGTATGTAAAGACAGTGGCTTAAAAATTAAATGAACACACACATACTGTATATAGCAGAAATGTGCATCTATTACACACATTCTATTACAATGACACATCATTCACAGTCATACGTTTGGTAGAGGTTTGCAATACTTTCAAAGATGAGATCACCTTTAACTGTAAATGCCACAAATACTTTCATTTCTCAGAGGCTTGTTCCTGAGTTTTGCTGGAATCAATGGCTGCATGACAATGTGGCACTGCTGATTTCCTAGCAGCTGTACGAACACAATGCTCTCATGTCCAGGAATTAAATGAACTCATTCCAGTGACAAAAAGAAATGATTAAGATCAATGTCCCAGGGACGGCAGCATAATGTCTAAATAATGAAATGCAGTGAGCTCAAAACATAAGCATTAAATTGCTTCATAATTATCCAAATATATGCACTGGGACTCAGTCTTTCAATTTGTACCTGCACACAATAAATGTCCTTCAATGCAATTAATAACTGAAACACCATCTGCGGAATAGAAAATCACCTCTTTTCTTTTCTGAGCAATGAATTAAATGATAGACATTTTCTGGTGACATAGAAAGTTCTATTAAAATGCCCAGGCCCGGATTTGTGGCGAGGCCACATAGGCCCAGGCCTAGGGCAGCACAATTTTTGGGTGGCATGCTGCCTAGATGCTCTATGGGGATGCACAGCTCCCCAGTGCTCCAGCGCTTGTACGCCAGTGCTCTTGCGCCTGTGCTCTTGCGCCTGTGCAAGGTAGTGCAGGCGGGTGCTAGGACTATGCGG
Source organism: Xenopus borealis (assembly GCA_024363595.1). NCBI lineage: Eukaryota > Metazoa > Chordata > Amphibia > Anura > Pipidae > Xenopus > Xenopus borealis. Next base: position 107,245,280 of record CM044432.1, read on the forward strand.
ACAGCGAGGCCTAGGGATGCCCACCCAGCAAATCTGCCGCTGAAAATGCCCATTGCTGAAACACATACATACACATACATTAATTTTTATTACATTCAAACAATTTCATTTTTTGATGTTACTGGTCCTTTAAAGGGATCCTGTCATAGGAAAAAAAAAAAATTTCAAAATGCATCAGTTAATAGTGCTGTTCCAGAAGAATTCTCCATTGAAATCCATTTCTCAAAAGAGCAAACAGATTTTTTCATATTTCATTTTGAAATCTGACATGGGGCTAGACATATTGTCAATTTCCCAGCTGCTCCAAGTCATGTGACTTGTGCTCTGATAAACTTCAATCACTCTTTACTGCTGTACTGCAAGTTGGAGTGATATCACCTTCTCCCTTACCTCTACTCATATGCCTAACAAAAGAACAATGAGAAGGTAACCAGATAACAGCTCCCTAACACAAGATAACAGCTGTCTGGTAGATCTAAGAACAGCACTCAATAGTGAAACCCATGTCCCACTGCGTACTATTCAGTTACATTGAGAAGAAAAAACAACAGCCTGCCAGAAAGCAGTTCCCTCCTAAAGTGCTGGCACAAGTCACATGACCGGGGCAGCTGGGAAATTGACAAAATATCTAGCCTCAGGTCAGATTTCAAAACTGAATATTAAAAAAATCTGTTTCCTCTTTTGAGAAATGGATTTCAGTGCATAAGTCTGCTGGAGCAGCACTATTAACTAATGCGTTTAAAAAATAAAACATGTTTACCCATGACAGTTTCCCTTTAAAATCTGCTCTAAGTCAGGGCCATATTTCTGAAAAGTTAATATTTCCACGCAAAAGCATTACCATAAAAACAGTATGTCTGCAATAATGAAATCTACTATTTTAGCTGTAACATTTCACTCTAGCATATTTGGAGAGTCATCTACCTACAAATGTATATAAAGTTTTACATATTGGGGGTTTTAATTACTTACATTATTGTTTATATGATTGACTCATTGCCATCTTTGTCCTGCTTTTCCATTTAATGTTTTTGAAGTTCTTCCATTGAATAAGCAGAATAAATGCTTTTTCTGCTTCTCATTGGATTTGTACATGCACATCACCCAGATATTAGGTCACACACTTTCACATACTGAGTAAAGGTGGCCAAACACGATAAGATCCTCTCATTTGGGAGGTCGCAAATTAGTGGATCTTTCACTGATATGCCCACAAGTGGCCTAGGGCCAAACTATCTAATTACAACTAAGAGAATGGGCACCAGCGGCTAATAGGGCCTCATCAACTAGCCGATTAATTCCTTGATCACCAGAAAAATCAAACCTTCCAGATCAATATCTTGGCCAGACATCAATCTGGGAGACCTGATGGAAGCCCCCATATACTGGTAGATAAGCTGTCAAATCGGTCTAAAGGACCAATATCGGCAGATTTAATCTTTGTACGGTATATGGCCACCTTAAGGGGCAGATTTACAAAGGGTCGAATTTCGAAGTTAAAAAAACTTTGAAATATGAACATCAAATTTTTTAAAAGGTCTGTGCATTGTTCGATTCGAATGATTCGAACGATTTTGCAAAACATCCTTTCTCAGGACTTAGAAAAATTTTCAGTACAGGTTCTAGGAGGTCCCCCATAGGCTAAACTGGCAGTTCAGCAGCTTTAAGGTAGCAAATAGTGATGGGCGAATCTATCCCGTTTCGCTTTGCTGAAAAATTCGCAAATTTCCAGCGAAATTCGAGAATTGGGGAAAAATTTGTGAAACGAGTCACGGCACGTTTTTGACCTGCGTCGCGTCGTTTATGACGCGTGTCACGTCATTTTCAAGTTGCGTAGTTTTTGACGTACATCGCGTCATTTTCGGCACGGCTCGTTTTTTTTTTTTACGACAGCAAATTTTCGGCAGGTGAATTTTTGCTGGCGTTTCACGAATTTATTCACTGGTGGCGAATCGCGGGAATTCGCACCTGGCAAATAAATTCGCCCATCACTAGTAGCAAAGTGTTGAATTTTAAGGTTTTTAAAGAGACAGTACTTCGAAATTTGAATTTTTGAATTTTCAAATTGAATCGAATTTTGGGCTATTCGATAGTCGAAGTAAAAAATTCACTTCAACCCTTAGTAAATCTGTCCCTAAGGGCAGTGAATTTTTAAGTGAAATTTTCACTCCCTCTCCAAATACATTGAAGTGAATGGTGACTTTGTTAAAGGAGAACAGTCATGAAATATAAACCATCACATTTTCTCAATGATAAAATATATAAATATAAAAAAATCTATACCCAACTGCATCAAATTTGTGTTATAAACACAGTTACTTATCACTCATCTCTAACAGCTCTCCAGATCAAGCATTTTCAGAATTTGAAAGTATAAGTGTCCATTCAGTTCAGCAACATAGGCTTAGGCCCGCCCATGTTCAATGAGTCATATTACCGCTCCCTCACCCTCAAGTTACATCATATCTGTGTGTAACACTTCTCTGTCTGCAGACAGGCAAGCAGTATTGAAGCTCATTTATGCCTCTGGCTTGGTTGACAAAGAACTGTCACGGTCGACACCCTAAACCAGAACAGATCCCAAGCTCCCTGGTCTCGACTCGGCTTCACCAGTAGTGTGATTGCCTTTGGCTTCAGGAGGAACCCTCAGCTTACTCGGATGCCACCTGGACTTATCGAGAGGAGCAAGGCGAGGAGTTCTGGCAAGCAAGGGGGCAAGACAGTTATTAAAGTCAGTTAGCCCAAAGATCACAGTACAATAGGAGTTGGCAAATTCGTGGTCAGACAGGCTGGGTCAAGGCAGGCAGATAGCTAGGATCGTCAGGCAGGCAAGGGTCAAAACCTGGCAATCAATCAGATGGGATGAGACAGGATCTGAGTCAAATAACAGGCAGGAGTCAAACTAAGGGTCAATCTAAGGGTTAAGCAGAATCAAAGTCGGTTTCAGGCAAGGGTCAGGTTTTCAGAGGACAGAGTAGTCAAAATAGCCAGCCAGGGTCAAACACAGATAATCAGGACAGTACAAGGCACCAGGAATAAACCTATCACAGGCAGTTTGCAGAAGGCTGAGCTGGCATTTTAAACATTTGAATGTCGCGCCCTTAAGAAGCAGGAAGTGCGCGCACGCACTAGGAACCCAGACCGGCAGGAGAGGAGATGAGCAACGGAGATGCAGCAGCTCGCGGTGGGCGTCCCCGTCTTGGGGGCAGCAGGCATCCCTGCTGTCCCCCATACCCACCTCTCTAGGGGGGGCCACTGGACCCTCAGGTTTCCCAGGAAACTTGGAATGGAACTGCCTCCTGAGGCGGTCAGCCTTGATGTCATCTACTGAGACCCAAGAGTTCTCCTAAGGACCGAAGCCCTTCCACCTAGTAAGATATTGTAGCTTACCTCGCACAAGGCGGGAATCAAGGAACTCTTGGATCTCATATTCAGGCTGACCTTCAACCAGAACTGGGGGAGGAACAGACAAGTGTCGAACATTAGAAGCAGGTTTCAAAAGAGAAACTTGAAATGTATTAGATATTTTGAAATTGGAAGGTAATTTTAAATGGACAGAGGAAGGATTGATTATAGCAATGATGGGATATGGACCAATAAACCTGGGACCAAGTTTGGGAGAGGGAACCTTCAGTTTAATATTCTTAGTGGACAACCATACTAAGTCCCCCACCTTGTACTGAGGTGCCTCCTTACGGGATTTGTCAGCAGCTTTTTTCTGGGCAGAGAAAGCTGCAGACAGAGAGTTGCAAACCTGGGACCAAATCTTAGAAAATTGTTCTACAGAAGTATTGGCAGAAGGAGCAGAAGAAGTAGAAAAAGAAAAAGCTTTGGGATGCAAACCATTATCTATGAAAAAAGGAGATTCCCCATAGGAAGAATGGGAAGCATTATTATATGCAAATTCAGCCCAAGGCAACAGTTCAGACAAGGTGGATTGGTTATCGGACACATAACATCGGAGATATTGTTCAAGGAATTGGTTCACCCTCTCAGTCTGGCCATTGGTCTGAGGATGGTAAGCAGAAGAAAAGGACAATTCAGTACCAACTAAAGAGCAGAAAGCACACCAAAATTTAGAAACAAATTGAACCCCCTATCAGAAACAATATTTTCAGGAAACCCATGTAATTTAAAAATATGGGAAATGAACAGATCAGCCAGAGTTTTAGCAGAAGGAAGGTGTGGGAGGGGAATGAAATGGCCCGTTTTGCTAAACCTGTCTACCACCATCCAAATCACAGTTTTCCCCTGAGAAGGGGGCAAGTCCACAATAAAATCCATGGAAATGTGGGACCAAGGTTTTATTGGGATGGGCAATGGATTTAGCAGACACTGAGATAAATTATGGGAAGCTTTGGACCTCTGACAAATTGGACAAGAATTAACAAAGACCTTTGCATCCAACTTTAAAGAAGGCCACCAGACATGACGAGATAACAGAGAAATGATTTTTGCAATACCTGGATGACCTGCCACTTTAGAATCATGAACCTCTCTCAACACTTGATCCCTAAACTTCTCAGGTACTAACCATTTACCAGATAGAGTTTCAGCAGGAGCAGATGACTGTAAAGGGGACAACAAGGAAGAGAGGTCAGACTCCAAGGCTGCAACATTATTTCCCTGGGAATGATGGAAGTACACTCACTAGAATCCATGGAAACTGCTTCATAACTCCTAGAGAGTGCATCTGCCTTAACATTCTTAGAACCGGGTCAAAAAGTTAAAGAAAAAATAAACCATGAAAAGAATAGAGCCAGTCTGGCTTGCCTAGGATTGAAGCTCTTGGCAGACTCAATGGGGGTAGATTCCTCAAAGAGTGAAGTTCCGCCACTAGAGGGAAATTCCGCAGCTCTCTATTCATTTCTATGGGATTTTGAAAGGCGTATTTATCAGCGTATTTCACTTCACTAGGGATGGCGCGAACCGCGGAAAAAATGTTCGCGAACATATTCGCGAACTTGC
>CM044432.1:107259717-107307295 GCA_024363595.1 Xenopus borealis
CCAACCTGCAGGAACTTCATCCCCATGGTGCCTGTGTCCCCCAATCTAGGGAAGAGAAAGCTAGGATTGTCAGGCAGGCAAGGGTCAAAGTCGGTTTCAGGCAAGGGTCAGGTTTTCAGAGGACAGAGCAAGGGTCAAAGTCGGTTTCAGGCAAGGGTCAGGTGTTCAGAGGGCAGAGTAATCAAAATAGCCAGGCAGGGTCAAACACAGATAATCAGGAACAAACAAGAAGCTTTTCAGCACAGTACAAGGCACCAGAAATGGTGCAGTTTGCAGAAGGCTGAGGGGGATATTTAAACATTTGAATCTCGCGCCATTGCGCGCTGACGTCACATGCCAGTGCGCATGCACCCTTAAGAAGCAGGAAGTGCGCACTAGGAACCCAGACCGGCAGGAGAGGAGATGCACGACTGAGCTCATGGCAGGCATCCCTGCCTTGGGGGCAGCAGGCGTCCCTGCTGTCCCCCCAATAGACTACCAGGTACAGAATTCCTCACAAGAACTTTGTAAACATTTTATATACACATACATATATATAACAGTTATATACATAACATACTGTATTATGTTTCCTGTGTGTTTGCCATACACTGCCTGTCCTACACTGCCTGTGTGCTGTACTTTATGCTGTATGGCTACGATTCCAGATAAGTTTATAAAACATTATTTCACATTGGTACAGCTCATCCCATTAAAAGAAACATCCCTGCCCTGCTTTATGTCTGAAATTATAGCTATTATTGTATTTCCTCTCTGATCCCCATTATAACCAACTCTGGAGGGTTAAACATACTAATGGAATGAATGTCTCATTTAAACTACAATCCCCATAATTCATTGTAAATGGCAGGCTTCTGAGGGCATTTCTTTATGACATCAACTTTGGTGGAGGGGGGGATCAGCATGATTGGCTCCTCCAGGGGGATGCAGATTTGAAGACATGGCAGGGGGCAGACTTTGTCAGGAAAGAGGAACATACTTGGAGCTGTTTATGATGACGCTTCTTCACAGACTATGCTGCTTTTGCGTTTGGCTGCATGGGATTAGTAAAAGCTTGGTTGAGAATGCAGAGGTGAGATAAGGCAATTGTTTCATTAAGTAATAGGTTTAACTCTGAAAAAACACTGTATTCTTTTTTACTTTACTGTGTATGACTTAAAAGATAGAAAACACTATATCTCATGACAGTTCTCCTTTAAATGCACCTTTGCCATAATATCAGAGACTAACTGTACTTACTAGTGTAAACAGATTGTGGATTTTTTTTTTTATTAAATGAGGAGATAAGCTTTTCTTACTGAATTGAATCAGGCCACTCTTTCTGGTTCCTTGATTCACAGTTGCATTATACGTAACTTTCCCATAAAAAGCAGCTAAGTAAATAATGTTACCAACAACCTCCTTTTTGGTTTGTTAATGGGACAGGCGTTTACATTTTCAGGAAAAGAAACTTCATATTCCTCTGCTGATGTGCTTACGTGCGATCCTTCCTCTGGGTGTACTTTTAATTCTGAAGCCAGAGCATTAGCAATATTAAATGGAAAATGTCACAGAATGTCAAGACTGAAAATGTCACTGAAAAAAAAAAGATGGTGACCCTCAACATTTGCAGATGAAATAAATATGCTTTCCTGGGGCCTTCTTTATGGGTCTGATTTTGTACATTTAGCATCCTATTAATTTTCATTATAAGTTATTTTAAAAGCTACAGTGCTTGCATCAGCCTTAAAAATCTATTAAACATACAAGGGCAGCAAATGATACAACCATTTATCATTTCCAGTTGCTATAAAAAACTACACTACATGGAAAAAGAAGGAAATGATGTACAATAAGATTTTGTTGCAGTCAATAACCACTGTGATATTTCCTGCCTCCCAGACAATGTCCCTGCTATTATTAAGCAGTAATGTTATTGATTGGAAAGTAGTGGTTTGATATTTCTGTGTTATGATTAAGAGATCAGTATTACAAGGAGTAAAAATGTTATACAAATGAAATAGTATATTTTGTTCATTTATTTTTAAGGAGCCATTACACAGTTATAAAAGGCAACACAGATCTAATAATGCTTGTATAAAAATTACACATAGTTCCACATCACCACAATTCCTTACGCAGGAGCATTTCTGTCAAAGGTCTGGGTCTAAACATGAAAAAAATAACATTAAAGGTATACTGTCATGAGAAAAAATGTTTTTTGCAGACTTCTGTGCCGAAATATATATATATATTTTTTTATGTAAATTAGAAATCTGAAATGGGGAAAGACATATTGTCCGTTTCCCAGGAGACCCCAGTGATGTGACTTGTGCTCTGATAAACTTAAGGCATTCTTTACTGCTGCACTGCAAGTTGGAGTGATATCATCCCCTCTCGCCCCCCAGCAGCCCATCAGCAGAACAATTGAAATGTAACCAGATGCCAGTTCCCTGGCAGACATAAGAACAACACTCAATAGTAAAAATCCAAGTCCCACTGCAACTCCTTCAGTTACACTGAGTAGGAGAAATAATAGCTTGTCAGAAAGCAGATTATGGTGCAGCACTGGCTCTTTCTTAAAGCACATGAGCATGCAAAGTGACCTGAAATTATATTTTATTTGATAGAGTGAAGTATTTGCAGTATAAATAGTGTAATTTAGAAATAAAAATGACTACAATAAATCAGGACAGAATCCCTTTAAGAACATACAGCAAATAACAGTTTTAGCTATTTTGAAGTAAAGGTCCATATAAACATAAGGGATGTGAATGTGTATCCTCAGCTGTGTAAATAGTATCCTGTGACTCGGTGTAGGAATTTGGGTGTTCCTTTCTCTATAAAAGGCATTTCACTTCTTCCTCTTTGGACTTCAGGTTGGTGGATGTGATGGAGGACCTGAGGCAGGAGGAGAAGTTCAATTCCCTAAAATAAACTAATACCCTACTAGAAATACAGGACACTGAAGTCCATGAACTTTTTATTATGTCCTATTATAGCGCAGTTTCAAAATGTGAAATAATGAAGGCACAAAATAAATCAAAATACTAGTTTTTTGCTCCAGTGTGAAATTAATCATTTCTAGGTAATACCAAGGGGCTCTAGTCACTAAAGTGAGCCAGTAGGCTGTGGCTGAAAACCTGCAGATGAGACTAAACATTAAAAAGAGTGCATTTCCATTTATATTCTGGTTTTGGTTGTATAACGGATCTTATTTAATCTATTTTGACTATCTGTGATGGACAGTGAGTATTTCCTTTAGATGTTCTACAGTATCAATTTTTTCAGTTTAATTATCACTGGTTTTCTATAACACTTGGGTGTTTTAGACAAAGCTTTCAGGGATTGTCATATAAATATCTCAGTACCAGTGTCTACATTACAGAAGAATAAAGTACCACCTAACCAAAATTAGGGAAAGTTCCAAGTTACAAACTAAGTTGAGGACTAGACAAAATCCCGAGAATCTTTGAAAGCAGCCAACGCCATCATCATCCTGCCACTAATAGCTGCAATGAAGACTTGAAGAAAAGATTTGTGGAAAATGCTACATTTTTGTCAGTACAGCATACTTTTTGACAAATTTAGACTATTCAGTTAACATTTTAGTATTCCACTTAGCACTTAGATTCTATTGTATATTGATATTTTCTGGATGTATATTATTTTCCTACGACACACAGAGCTGTAAACAATTCAGACACAGTGATTTCCTGTCATTATAGGTTTTTATCTTTCCAGCAGTAAGGGAAGTTTTAGAATGAAATGATGTCAACCTAGAGTATAGCTACTTGCCTGATATTATACTTTATAATTCAAACTTTTCTGCAGTAAACCATGTTCAGGTGTAGATTTTGACTGGTTCTTTGGCATCAGAGCTATTTTTACTTTTATACAATATATCGCCAGGCTCTTAATGGCCTTATTTTTATTTAAATGACCAACAAAACATACTATGACTTCTTAAAGTTAATTCTTTCCTTGTCAGTGCAACCAGATCATGCTCATCTAGTTAGACTGTGCCCTTGAGAGGCAACAATAGTGTAATTTAAAGTACTGAATGCAGCACACATTTACCAAATGGTGAAAATACAGTTGGCTGCAATTTACATGTGATGTCATAATTTATGCATCAGCATAAAAGCTACCTTCAGTTTAATATATATTGATAGATTGATATTCTGCTTATTGGAAAGTATAAAGCTTTGGCTTGATTTAAAAGAGATTTGAAGATCCAAAGGTAGGAAACTACTGCTTTTTAAGTGACATAGGGAAGGAATCCAAGATGTTCCCCAGATGTGGTTCTAAAAATCAGAGCATTAGTTCTAATCCTAGCACTAAGCAATACTGGGAAGGAAAAATTCCTTTGACAGTGCCACTCTAGCAGCAGAGAAAGCTTACGAAGAACAAAATATAAAAGTAGAAAATTTTTACTAGCTCTAAATATTGCCATTATGATTTTTATTTAGATGTTTTTTCTTGTGTGTGTGTAGATCTAATAACAATGACCATGTTTGAGTGGCACTTCCTGCTGTATGTATCTGTCCAGTAGTGATGTGATCGTATGGTACAATATAGAAATATATAGAAATAAATAATATAGAAATTAAATCTGCTGTTTTACATTTTACAGCAACGGCCAGAAAATGTAATCCAAAAAATAAGTAAAATATCAGTGACAGGTTGGATACTTATTCATATAGTTTTGTTGCACTGTAGATGTGTGGTTGGTATTTGTTTTTAAATAGCGAGTCTGTGAGGTTAACTCATGCTATACTGGTGTTTGAAGTCAATTAATAACTCCAATTAATGATCTTCTGTCATTCCTAGGTTCCTTTCTGTTGAGATCATGATCATTCCATTTTGCTCTCAATGTTCTCCCATATTATGGAACTGCAACTCATACAAGCCCCTAGACCAGTCCATGTGATGATATCACAACTGAATAAAGAAGCAGAGATTCTTACTGTGTATACAATTACATGGGGGAAGTTGCACAGACAGGAAGTGCCAATAGGCAACACCACCCAATCATGGCAATTAAGAAGGGATTTTATATGAAATAAATATTTACTTCTTTTGTATTTAATGTGGGGTTGTATTTTATGCTATCACCTGTAAAAACCTACAGATATATACAGAAATCTTGTATGGTGCACTCGGTAAACATTCATTCCCATGCCTGTGTGCTGGTCTAAAAAGGCATATTCACCACAATAACAGACCACACCAACAGGTCTTGAACAAAAAGTGAAAAATGTTTTATTCAACGTTTCGGCTCGTCACTTGAGCCATCTTCAGGACTAGAGAATTGTGCACAGCAAAATTTCAAGACCTGTTGGTGCGGTCTGTCATTGTGGTGTGTGTATATGTGTGTGTGTGTGTGTGTGTGTGTGTGTGTGTGTGTGTGTGTGTGTAGGAAGGCTTCGGCACACACTTCTAGGGTTATAGACCTGGGTGCAATTCAGTAAATAAATATCCAATTGTAGAAAAAGCTGAAGCACACCAGGATTTATAAAAAAAAAAAACAACTTATGTATTTAACCATCAATGTTTCGCCCCTCACCAGGGGCCTTTATCAAGAGGCCCCTGGTGAGGGCCAGAAAATGTGATGATTAAATAAACAAGTTGTCTTTTTTTAGATTAATTAATGGTGTAAATTTTGAGGCCAACGTTAATGTCAATATGCGTCGGAATAGTTTTGATGCACAACTGCTTTGACGGGCGCAACTTTTTCGATGCGCGTCCAAATTTGTTTGATGAAGGCAAATTTTCACCCAGCAAATTTTCTCTGACAGCAAATTGCATTATTGTAAACAAAACCTTTCTTAGAATTGTTATTTTTTGTGTCTATAGTGTGCCATAAAATGATGCTTTGGCTGCAAGTACCCAAGAAGGCAAGTTAGTTTTTATGTGGCAATTCTATAATAGAACTAAGGAAAATATTGTCAGTTTCATACCCATGAACTGCCAATAAATTCTAGGCAAAAAGCCAAAAATTCACTGTTTGCAGCAAAATGTCGGAATACTTTTAAGAAAGCACAAAGGTTGATTTAATATATTCAAAAGATCTAATAAAATGGAATTCATTGTAATAAACATATTAGCCCCACAAAACATGGTGATCTAGTGAATTAAATATAACAGGTTGGAACAAATAGACTAAATAAAACCACTGATTTGATAGTATTCTCCGATTGTTAATATTATTTGTCTTTGTTCAGCTTAAGGCTACAGAACAATTGTTTTTTGTATTTGTAAGATTATGTGTTATCTTTTGAAGGAATAGAAAACTAAAAAGTGAGCTGCCTGAAGCTATTCTGAGCTTTCAGTTTTGCAAAATCTGGCTCAGTGTCACAAGAATAACGTTATTGCCCTGCACTTCCCCTGCCAGCCCTAACAAAGAGTCACGCATACAAATCATTTTACTGTTTAAAAGTTTTGAATAAAACATTCTAACCTTGTCATACTAAGTGACAGACAGAAATGTCACCATTGTTTGCCTGGGACAAATAATCCATATGCTTCATGTATAATTCATCTGATCTTTAAGAATGCTTAACAATATTGAATTTAGATAAATTTCAATGTTAAAGTGAATCAGTTACACTTTTTTCAATTTACTTGTTTTCCTCATCAATTGGAATCTTAGTCTGAATGTATTTCTTTTGTAAAATACTGTAGATCATGCAGTAAAAAATATTATTAATTATTGCAAAATAGTCCTGTTTAGTATCTGGGATATCTATCATTGAACTATGTAGATAGTTATTAGAAATACAGGATAGTTACAAATAGATTCAGTATCCAGTGGATTACCAGAAATAATGTGTTAATAGTTTATTCAAAACCATTATACAGTAAACAATCATAGTTCTATAATTAAGTTGGGTTAAAAAAAGACCTAAGTCATCTTTGGTTAAGTACAACCCCTCCAAATGAAACCTCAGTGGACATACTGTACATACACACTCACAACAACCCATCCACAAACTCACATGAACTATATATACCAATATATATACTATGGTCCCCAATGGCCCAGACTTACTTCTCACTCCACCCCCACCCCAATCGAGGTCTAGTAAAATAATGAAAATATCTTTAAAATGTATGCTTTCTCAGATTGTTAGGCTAATACAAAGCAAAATGTAACAACCACATAAGGTGTTCTTCATTTAGCAAACCCTCATTGTAGCACTATTGTAGCTAGAATTTAAATTTGCCACCAGGTAACCATTTGTTCTATGAAATTCAAGATGTACTTCTGCATTCTTTGTAAGTGAGCTTACATATTTCAGCCAAAATTAGGTAACACCTCCATTTTTGTATTTAAAGGGATATACAAAGGCTGATTTTGTGCTGGAAGTTTTTTGTCTTTTGTATGTGCAAATAATGATTGTTTATTGCTTGTAGCAGTTGGATAACTCTGGAGTGTAGGTTAGATCAAGTGCTTTAAAAATAGTAGCTGGTCAAGGCTACAGTGTGAGTTAAACAGAGCACTCAAAATTTCTCTTTGTATTGGATACAGTATATATTGTAACTGAATATTGCTTCTAGCTGCTACTCAGCCTATAGGAAAATATCCCAGCACATTTGAATTCACATTGTTGCTGGGACCTCAGTGAAGGAAAATGCTTTTACACAGTTGAACACGTTTCTACCACTCACATATAATGCACATTGTTACTAGGGGTTTAATGGTTTTAAAATTTTATGAATGCACCTCAATACTTTGTACATGGTAGGCAGTGTAGGACTGGGTTTAAATGAGGGGCCTTGATGTTGTACATGTGGTTCAGTTCCAATTTTCCCCATAGACATTAACAGAGTTTTCATGTGATGAATCATGAGATGTTTTTCTGAATTGAATTGCATCTCAAATTGAATCTTGTGCACAGCTTTTTTTTGGGCCTTATTTATCAAAGCCCAGGTAATTTAATAAAAAAAAAGTCTGACCAAACTAGAATACACAATCGAACCTTACATTATAAAAAAATCATGATTTTATTGGACTGGGGACAAACACAAAAAATATCATATGATTTTTTGCGCTTTTTTCCAAAATACCAAAATATTTCAGATTTCTGCCCAAAAATAGTTGGATTTTCCCACTAATTCCAGTGCAGACCACCAATACTTCCAAATAGGGACCTCTTCCCTTGACTTATATACAACTGCGGGAGGTCTGAGATGCCGGGTTATCAAATTCTGACTTTTTCCTTCAACGGGGTATATAAATCTCAAAAAATTCCAAGTTTTAATGTTTCGAGTTTTTGGCATTCGGACTTCATGTGAAAAACTTTCACCAAATTGAATCTGGCCCTTAGTTTTTTATGCCCTAAGTCCTTAAGTAATTAATTATCCAAAGGGTTTGTCCTATGAATTAGCATAGTCCATTCCTTAGAGTTGCCAGGACAGGTCTCATTCAATTCATAAATATATTTTACCTAGCAAAAAAATTATTTTTTAGCAGTCTTTTCTTTCAAATCTGTAACTAAATCCTCCACTTTTGAAGAGATTCATCAGAATCAAGTTATTGATTACTGATTTTCCTCAGAGGTTTAAACAGTAAGGCTTATTTACTGAAAAACTTAATAGAATAAAATTGTGAAAAACCTTGAATATGTAATTCATATTCTACTCATAAAATTAATCAGTCTTACAGGGGTATAATTTTATTGGTAAGAAAAACTTGTTATTTAATTTATTATACCCTTATAAGTAGACCTTGCAGTTACCTCCCTGTTCTCAAGCAAAGAAAAAATCTGGCAAGTTTTTGAATTAATACTCTAATAGTGATTCTTGTGTGGAAACTATAAAAATTTGTTAACAACATTTTCCTCCTATTCAAAACATATAATTTATTTTCAAATAATACTTCTTGTAGGTGTGTCTTTAAAGAAAAATGATACCCCCAAAATGAATATTCCCATTAACCAACATAAAGGTCTATTCCTGTAGTTCCTGGGTGCGCTTCTTTAAGTCTGATCTCATTGCTGACCTTTGCTGGTTCCTGACTTTGCCATTCTGCTGCCTGTACCGACAACTGCCTGTGTTTGACTACTCTTCGTATCCTGTTCTGTACCGCATTCCTGTTTGGCTTTGACCTCGGCCTGTGACATTGACTACTCCGTTATTTGATTTGGTACTGCTTAATCTGTCTCGTATTGACCATGCCTGTTCCGTGTCTACGCTGTCTGCACCCCCGTCCCATCTGCACACGTTTGATTCCCTAGCTTGCTCAGAACACTCTCCTTGGTCCTCTCACATTAAATCCTGGTGGCATCTGTGTACTGGACAGCTCCTCCTGAAGTCAAAGGCAGTTGTTATAGGCAGATGGGATACCTTATTTTACAGACAGTTTACAAGCTGGTAATTATAACCCTTTTTCATGGTCTCTGTGCTGCCTCAGAGACCACCTGACCAGAAATACAACAGAACTATAGATCTCTGTCTGTTAATTGGCTCATCTCACCTTACATGTATGGTTTGTTTAGTTTGTTTGTGTGCACCATTAATCCTAGGATCCCAGGGGGTAGCACTTATTGTTTGAAATTGTATACTACATACAGTATTGTAGTATGTATTTAGTTATTTACTATTAGGGTTGCCACCTGTCCGGTTTTGAACCGGACAGCCCGGTATTTTGAAGGGCTGCCCGGTTCAATTCCTCCTGCCCGGTTTTCCAAATAAGGAAAACCGGGCGGGATTAGCTTGATTGACGCCGCGATCGGCCAATCGGTGATCGCGGCGTCATAGCTCCGCCCACTGATGTCACGGGACCGCCCACTGACATCACGGGACCGCCCCGTGACGTCACAGGACCGCCCCCCTGTCCGGCTGGAGCCACAGGGAAAGGTGGCAACCCTATTTACTATACAAGTTAATATGACATTATACACATACCATATGACATAAATATTTTATATGTTGGGGTTGTTATCATGCTTTCTGCAATGTCCAGTCACCATATGGTATTCTTAAAATTCTTTTGACTCTGGAAAATCTGTTTCATAGAGTCATTTACTCACACACCTTCAGCTTTTCTCAAATTTAATCAATCTTTGTACACAATTTACCTGTATTTTTATATTCAATATCCATTAAAGTCTGAATGTCACATTTATTATTGTTTATTTATAAAGTTCCTTCATGCACCACTGCTCTCTATAATTAATTTGTACTAACAATGTAATAAATACAAACACAAGGTGCCTGGTCATACAAACGTACAAGAGTAACAATAGACTTTGCATTTTATTATGGTTTCATCTAGAAATTATTCTTTTTTACTTTCTCAACCTTGTCAGTAATCGATAGGTTTAAATTTCTGTGCATTATGGGTCACTTGGGGATCAAATAGGAAAGTATTTGTAAGATAAAAAGTAGTTTTTTTTAACTGATTTCTTTATTTCTGAAAACATCAGTTTGTGTTTGCAAGGGGCAAAGTTCATGGTACCTGTGTGATGTGGTTTCTGGTATGCAGCAAAAATATTTAAATTCACTGCTGCACACCACTTACTTACATGTAGGGTGCATTCAATTCCCAGACTGCCTCAAGGCCAAGGGGCAGATTCACTAAAGCGCAAAGCGTCTAATGCTAGCGCTAATTCGCCAGCATGACATCATTTGCAACTTCGCAAATTCACTAACACGGATTCTGGCGAATTTTCGCTAGCGAAGTAGATAGACTTGCGCAACTTCGCACCCTTACACCAGGTGAAGTTGCGCACTGACGAAGGATCGTAACTTCGCAAATTCACTAAGATGAACTTTTTCCTCAACGTTAACACTTACGCTAGACGTTACTTCACCTGGTCAGACCAGGCGAAGTTCAATACAATAGATAGATAGGAGGTTGGAAAAAAAATGTCAAAGTCCCAAAAAAACGCCGGAGTATTTTAGCATAGGAGGGTGATAGTCTGAAAAAGATTGATAATTTTTTGGGGGTTACCCTCCTTTCCCCCTACATTTCCTAACATATGGCAACACAACTATACAGGGGGCACATGTAGGGCAATAGGGCAACTTTATATAATTTATTAAAGGTTTCTTGGGCTTGTGTAGTGGAATGTAGTGGCTGTAACATATACTTCTATTATAACTTAAAGTTCGCGCCATATGCAAATTAGGCTTCACTAGCGTAACAGCGATTTGCCAAGCGAAGTAACACTAGCGCAACTATGCTACCGATCGCCGACCTGAGCACAAATTCACACTTTAGTGAATTTGCGTAGCGCTGGTGAAAATTTGCCTGGTGAAGTGCGGCAAATGCTAGCGAAGCCTATGCTTCGGCAGATTTTTGGATCTTAGTGAATCTGCCCCCAATGGTATCCAGGTTATACAAGGAGAAGAAGCACACCAGTTCACACAGGCTTAAGCTTTCATCTTACTTATTGCAGATATTGTGCCACAAGATTTTGGGGACCAACCCCTTTCTCAGGTGCAAAATTGGTATGCAGCAACAGCTCTTTCTTGCTTTATGATAGGAAATCTATATTTCCTGCAGTAAAGTAAATGTTTAATGCAAATCTATCTTTCCTGTAGTAAAGCAGCTCTGTCTTGCTTTACTATAGGAAATATAGATTTCCTGCAGTAACACAAATCTATATTTCCTGTTGTAAAGCAAATATAAATAACCTGTAGTAAAGCAAATCTATATTTCCTGCATTAAAACAAATCTACATGTTCTGTAGTAATGTAACTCTATGTTACCAGTAGTGAAGCAAATCTGTGTTTCCTGTAGTAAACAAATCTGTATTTCCTGTAGTAAAGCAGGAAAAAATATTGAAATTTTGAAATACACATATAAATATATGCAATGTATGCATAACATACAGTATATATACATATACAGTGCAATATTAAAGCTTGTGTTTATTAGTATTTAAAGGGGGGGATTTTGTGACAACATTATTACATTTCTTTTCTAAAATGTTTCCTTACTTCACAGAACACATACAGATATCTCTTCAATACTCAATTGAATAAAATTTAAAAAAAAAAGCATAATTCTTGGCATAGTAAAGGCTGTATATAATTCAAACCTGTTTGTTTTCATTGCCTCCAACAGTGATGGACACATTAAACTCTACATGAGCAGTGGTGAATATCACCAAGTAACAGCTTGAAGATAGTTATCAGCAGGGATACCTTGCTGACGCATACTCTACCAACAAAGGAACACACATTGTAAGTAAATGGGAAATCTTGGGTAATTACTGAACTTGGAAACACTGTTAAAACATAATTTTTACCATGAACTGGAAAAGCAGAATATATTGCTCGTTAGCTCTAGAAAATGCAAGATTAATATGTAAATGTATTTATTTCATCTTGTTGTAATTTTAATGGGATATTTTTTGCTCATCCACTTGATGTTACATGTTCAGGTATTCATTGTGTAATTCATTATATATACTAATATATTTTATATATATAATTTAAATTTTAATTGAAAACTGTCACATCATGCTTAACCAATACAGTAGGTAAAAATGTTCCTACTTACTCAAGGTGTAAGAATGAGTGAGATTTGGAGTCAGCAAAGTGAGGGATGTGACATTGAATATTGCACTTAGCAGGTGGCAGTATCATAGAGGGTATCATGAAGGAATTCTAAACTAGAGGAGGACACTTTCTATAAGAAATGCATTTCTTCAGCAGGTGCGGGCTACCAAAGACCATTGAGACAAAGCATAGCTCAAATGTCTGTCCATGAACCTAATATAATCTGCATCTTAGTTATAGTGGTGTTTTTAAATGTGTGCAGAATATTTACAGTGTACACCTTGTACCTGCTATTTGCTGCCATAATTTGAAATCAGGAAATTTAACACCAAAAAGATTCAATTTGTGGAGCAAAGTCTTATGCTCATTTTTAATTTTCTTTTTATATTTTAGTATTTTATAGTAGCCTTACATACAGTACATAATACACATTGCCCCACATTTATATATATTCTATATAATATATCCCATACCTGTATCCCCTACTATATACCATATCCCATGCCATATATAATACATCCCATACTTGTGTACTGAATTAATCTTACTGAGTGCATACATATGTACATATTGAGGAGTGTATTTTCACTCGCTATTGTATTTGCTATTTTATTCCCCATTTGATAATATGAACAATTATCTTTTGGAAAATCTCAAGCAGGTAAAGTACTATAGCAAACAATTTCAGGAGTCATAGTACCTCTGAGAACAATATGTTAATATAAAAGACTATACCAACACATTTTGATTGATTTGTTACACTCACACTTGCACAAAAAAAAAAATAATTCAGTTTATACAGGTCAAATATAGTTTAGTCCCTCTAAGGATCAATGCTTAGCATTTTTATTGCAGCACATTGTGCTGCAGTATATAATATGGATGTGCAAATTGATTCTGTTGAATCTTGAATTGACCTTAATCATCATAATTAGTGTTCATAATTTCACACGATTATTTTTCATTGTTTCACCTTAATGTGTATCAGTGATATAATTTTATGCAGTATGAAAGGTGAGAGGTGAAAACTGAAAACCTATCTTTACAAATATTTAGTAAAAGTTAAGTCTGTGGTGCAAGTCATACAGGATATTAAAAAATAGCAACATTTCAGCTTACATTGCTCGATCTATAAATGAGCATTATAGTAAGAACACTGCAATGTGTGATATACGTATTTGGATATTTGCAGATATTTAATTTTTTTGGTTTAAACCTTTTACTGCTATTGATTAACTCAATGTAAAAGAGAAACAGCTAAGGATACATGATTCTTCTTCCGACCCAAAAATTCTGTATGTGAAATAAAAGGAGTATCAATAATTCATGATTTTAAGTGAGAATTTTTCAGAGTTGAACCATTTTTCTATTTCATCATAATGATCAAACTACAATGGTAACCTTCTTTAAGTGATGCTGCATAGACATTATTTAAATTAGTATTTAATTATGTATAGTAATATAATTAGAAAAATATACCTTGTGAGAATGATAAGAATGCCATTGACTAATCTGGACTTTCTTAAGTCATTACCATTTATTATGCACTTTCTACTTTATTATTGTACTGCTATTGTATTTTCCCTTCAACAGCATCAGTAGGGGGGCTGATTGTTTATATAAATGTTGGTTAATTTTTAGCACTGGATAAAGAACCTAGAATTTAAATATTATACTGACGGTAGCGGCCCTTGCACCTCCTAACACATATCACTCCTGATTTCATACATTGCCAAATAAGTGTAAAAGTCTTTTAGTGCTAGTTTACATACATTAAGGGGGCATTAGCAATAATCCTTAATGCAAATAATCCCATACAGACTTTCTTTTTATTTTGATATTTTTGTTAGACACAAACAGTATCTGCCCACAGTTAATTTTCCCAGTACTTGCCATTGTTCTGCACAGTAAACAAATAGTCGGATACACTTAAAATCAAAAGTTTCCTTCATAATTTATTTGTTGCCCATAATGCTTGTTTTTTTAGCATGCCCTATGTAAACATCCAAAATTTAAGGAAACTGCTTAAATCATCCTTTTCATTCTGTGCCTACTGTATAAACCATTAAATAGTATGTCAGTGTTTGATGAAAATTGATTTTTTTTTTTGTTTTTAGTCCTGATGTCTTGTACATCATTCCGTTTCATATGCCTTTTGCTGACCTTAAAAGAAAATTGGCTGAATTGATATCAAAAGTCCTTGGATATTTTGACAGATTTAAAGACATTTCAAATGACTTCCATGCCTAACCGCTGACTCAACATTTTAAACAAATTGTTACATTCCTTCAAATAATAAAAGTGACACAAAAACAGAATTCACTCAAGCTGGCTAACCTTAATGCATATATAAACCCAGCTGTCCCAACCCCCTTTGATATCATAAGACTGATATACCCATGAAGAACTGACAAAGTGAGGCAGCAGTTCAAAGATTAAGGGGCAGATTTACTAAGGGTCGAAATTGTCAAGGGTTTTTAAGCCCTCGAATTCGACTGGCGAATATTTGGCGAATAAATATTCAACAAAATCTAATAAAATATTCGTGGGTTTTGATTTTTTACTACTCGCTAGAATTCTACAATCGAACGATTCTATGAAAAGTCGCAGAAAAACGCTTGAATATTCTCCAAAATCGTACAAATCGAACGTTCGATCGTACGATTGAAATTTGGCAAAAGACTTCTATTGCAATTCGGTAGGTTCAATCTGACGAAGTAGGCAGTCGAATAAAAATTTAAAGGGCAAGTTCTTCGACTGGTGAATAGTCGAGCGCTCGAATATATATTTATTTGATCTATTCGATGCGCCTGAATATTCTATATTTGATGGTCAAAAGTACTTTATTTGCATATTCAAATAGTCGCACAGTCGAGCCTATTCACGCGAATATTCAAATCCTTCATGGGAATTTAGTAAATCTGCCCCTAAATGTTTCTTTCCTGTAATAAATAGGCAAAGAAGTGGATGGGACCCAAACTGAACTTAAAATTTAAAGTGAACATGTATTTGTTGTCCTAGATATTATTAAAACTACTAACCAACAGTACTTTCCTATCTCTCTAACCTTGGGCTTAGACTCAAGAACTCTATGGGGGAAATTCACTAAAGCACGAAGCGTCTAACGCTAGCAATAATTCGCCAGTGTGACGTCAAATCATATCTTCATAAATTCCCTAACACCGACTCTGTCGAATTTTCGCTATTGAAGCAGATATACTATCTTCGCACCCTTACAACAAGCGAAGTTGCGCAATGACAAAGGATCGTAATTATGCAAATTCACTAAAATGAGCATTTTACTGAATGTTACCACTTATGCTAGACGCTACTTCGCCAGGTCAGACCTGGCGAAGTTCAATACAATAGACAATAAAAAAGTCCCAAAAAAAAACGCTAGCATGTTTTACCTTTTTAGGGTGATAGTCTGAAAAGGAGCAAAATTTTTTTGGGGGGTTACACTCCTTCCCCCCTACATTTTCTAACATATGGCAACACAACTATACAGTGGGGACATGTTTAGGGCAATAGGACAACTTATTTTTTTTTTTATTAAAGGTTTCCTGGGCTTGTGTAGTGGAATGCAGTGGCTGTAACATACTGTATACTTCTATTAGACTTTGAAATTCGTGCCGTATTAGTCTTTGCCTGGGGAAGTAACACTAGCGCAACTACGCTACTGTTCGCTGACTTTAGCGTTGCAAGCACTGGCAAAAATTCGCCTGGCGAAATGCGGCAAACATTAGCGAAGGCAATTCTAGCGACTTTTCGCCACTTAGTGAATTTCCCCCTATATATTTTTTGTTACCCTTTATTCTTCAATTGTAATTTTTAAAAACAAAATAGTGATGTGATACACTTACAGCTATGAAAAAAATAGCACATGTGCCACCAATAAAAATTTTGTAATTAACCATGTAGGAAAACAGGAGTACTCATGACAAAAAGTGAGCAAAAATAATTATTGAAGAGCAAAGTTTCAGTCCTACCAAGTGAACCTTTCTTATGACATACTAAATAACAATGCACTCTCCCCAGTTTGTGCTATTGTTTACTACTCTATATAGTGATGATTCATCATGAATTATATTCTAAAATATTGGAACCATGGAAATTTGCAAATTGAACTGTCAAATGGGCATTTTTTCACTGTGACATTTTCCACTGAAAGCAAAGGACCCTTCTAATATGCCCTTTTTCCAGTGTAGTTGTATTCCTTGTTGTGGAGAACATTTTATGGACAAGCTGCATTAAAAACAAAAAATAAAACAAAAAACCCTGAGGATTAAAGCCTCTCATATTTAGATTGAATGCAGTAGCATGGAGCATGTGCATATTAAATATGTATTCCAGTAATTTTCATTAAAAAAATAACACTTTGAATTTGCTTATGAAAAGTGCCATAACAACAGAGGGACCCGAGAGTGCCACAAATATTTTCTGATCAATGATCCTATGATCTTATTGTGCCCCTGCACAATCATCGCTCCTCTAAAGACAGTAGAACGTGCTTTTATATATACAAGTCAGGACTGCACTACAAAATCTTAAATATATCTGTGTTGTTTCCTTGTACTGCCTTATATTAAACAAGAGAATGCGTGAAGCGTCTAATGCTAGTGCTAATTCACCAGCGTGACATCAATTCACAACTTCGTCGATTCGCTAACAGTGCCCCTGGCGAAAATTCGCTAGCAAAGTAGACTTGCGCAACTTAGCACCCTTATGCCAGGCGACGTTGCGCACTGACGAAGTGACATAACTACGCTAATTCACTAAGATGAACATTTTACTGAATGTTACCTCTTACGCTAGACTTTACTTCGCCAGGTGAAGTTCAATACAATAGATAGGAGTTTGAAAAAAAAAAATTTCTAAGTCCCAAAAAACGCTGGTGTCTTTTACTTTTTTTAGGGTGATAGTCTGAAAAATTGCGAAATTTATTTTGGGGTTACCCTCCTTCCCCCTACATTTCCTAACATATGAAAACTCAACTATACAGTGGGCACATGTTTAGGGCAACAGGAAAACTTTATTTTATTTATTAAAGGTTTCCTGGGCTTGTGTAGTGTAATGTAGTGGCTGTAACATACACCTCTATCATACGCTTAAGTTCGCGCCGTATGCAAATTAGGCATCACTAGCGTAAATGCGCTTTGCCTGGTGAAGTAACAGTAGTGCTACTTCACTACCATTCTCCGCCCTGAGCACAAATTCGCATCTTAGTGAATTTGCGTAGCCCTGGCGAAAATCCGCCTGTCGAACTGCGGCGAAGCTGTCGCTAGTGCATTTTCGAGCTTTAGTGAATTTGCCCCTTAGAGAGAGCCATCAGTTGTCTTCTGGATGCTTCTGGAAGCTAGCCTGGAAGGCCACAGATTGGACTGTCAAGGGGGAAAATGACTTATCTTGGCATCATAATGACTCAGAAACAGTTTCTTTATTTCAGCTTCCACCATGCTAGCCAAACTTTACATCAATATTAAGGGACATGTAGAAGGTTATTTTGTAAACCCTTACCACAAGTGAATCGTAGAGAATAACATTACATGATGCTTATTTCTGGCTTCTACAAGAATGCAATCATACAGATATAAATGTTTTGAATGGACTTTTAAAGATCTGCAATGTTTATCTAGTAACCCACTCCAACTAAATATTTGCTTACAATATTTTTGTTACTTAAAACCTAGTTGCTAATTCAGCAGGGCTGGGTTAGCTTTGCCCAAGCTATAAATAATATGCCTATAGAGGAAGACTATTATCAGTGGTTGACTATCCATGCCTTACAATAACCATATAATATATTAACAGTGTGTGTTTATCAGCAGGAACCACCCCTATTTAAAAATCATTATAGATTATACTTTTACATGTTCTAATACAGCCCTTATTAAGTGCACTTTTAGTTGTTTATAAAATATTCACTCCTGCAGGCACTTAAGCACTGCATGAAGCTTTTACAAATCCTTTGATTGTACCAACAAACCAGCAAGTACCAGGCTTTTTAAAAAGAATTCTATATTAATACTGCAGCAAAGACATGTAAAAGAATAGATATGCTAATTGCATTTTCCAAAAATATGCACCTGTTATTCTGACCTGACTCACCCCCAAGTTGGTTAAAGATAAATTAAATGTATTTCTATCCTAGCAACATATCATAGAAAAATTATAAAACTCAATTACAAAATTTTGGCATCTTTTTCACAGATGTATAGTATCAGATGTTAAAAATGTATCTGCCTATTTTAACCTTCATTATACTGATCTGCTTTGATTTTTTAATATTTTTTTTTAACGAAGTAAAACAAGTACTCCAAATTGTCACAAAACGGTGCAATGAAACATACTCTATATATGTTTGTTTATAAAATTGTAAAAAAAAGCCTAGGGACTTTGCAAAATGTTATTTAGAGCAACAATTTGACCCTTACTCTACTAGGGAAAGTACAAACACCATGACAAAAAGGAAAAATATTTTATTCCATCTGCACATATTTGACCAATGCTTTACTCAAAATAAAAATAACAATTTGCAAGTAATATTATATTATTATAATATATTTTTCTTCACTAGTCATGTCACTAGAAATATGACCCAATGATAATACAGGGATAAGTGAAAGTTAACAACTTGTAAGGCAGACATTTGTTAAAATGTCCAGTTTCATCCAGCTGCTAAATAACTGGACATGCTCACCTACTGCCAATTGGAATTCATCTTGTGAGTCCTGGTGTTTTATTACAGACTGATTCAGAAAGCCAACATTGATTAGTATGCACACCAGCAAGCCCTGCCTTTTTCCAATACACAGGTATAATAGTTTGTAAATGTGCCCTTAAGCTTAAAATTGCCTCTGCCAATAAACCAATAAAATATGTTGAATTAATTGTATTCAAAGCAACCATAGCCCGCAGAAAAATCTTCTTACCATTCATGAAACAATTTATATCCTCATCAACATACTCTGCCTGAAACAGGGTTCTTACAAGAGAGCAACATACACACAATGGCTTATGACCTAGAAAAGAAAGGTACCTCTGTTTATTTATCAAACTTTGTAATATTGTTTTGTCTGCAAGACTCAAATATTTCCCACAGATACAAAGTACATGATATGAGAGAAGCATATGCATAAAAAAGACCAGTGAATCTTCCTAATTTCTTCAGAGCAGTTATCAACAAGGACAATCTAGAAGAGATGGTAGCCAGCAAATGGCATAGGTTGATGCTTGTTTACACAGATTACATAATCTTCCCTTTTTTACTCATGGTTAGTGGTTGGCTGAAACCATTTATTGCCAAACAACTGTATTTACTGTATTTAAATCATAATCACTACACAAAATACCCAAGTGACCCTGATTAAAAGTTTACATACCCTGGTGATTTGGCCTGATAACATGCACACAACTTGACTTCAATCTTCACCTGTGATCTGTTTACTTGTAATTAGTGGGTGTGTACAAAAGGTCAATGACTTTCTGGACTCCTGACAGACACTTGCATCCGGTGCTCCAGGTAGTCAAACTCTATATAACAGGAAAGGGATATAAGAAAATATCAGAGGAATTGAGAATGCCAATCAGCAGTGTTCAAACTCCAATTAAGAAGTGGAAAATTAGGGGTTCTGTTGAAACCAAACCACTGTCAGGTAGAAACTTAGATTTCAGCCACAACTGCCAGAAACATTGTTTGGGATGCAAGGAAACCCCTACAAATAACTTCAAGTGAAATACAAAAAACACTGGAGGAAAATTTGCACTCATCAGCCCGGAAGCTGTGCTTGGGGCGTACTTGATATTCCAGCATGACAATGATCCAAAACACAAGGTCAAATTGACCTGTCATTGGCTACAGCAAAAGAAAGTGAAGGTTCTGGCCATCTCAGTCTCCTGACCTCAAAATCATTGAGCAACTCTGGGGAGACCTCAAACGTGCAGTTCATGCAAGACAGACCAAGCATTTATGGGAACTGGTGGCTTTTTGCCAGGAAGAATGGGCAGCTTTACCATCTGAGAAGATAAAGAGCCTCCTCCACAACTACCACAAAAGACTTCAAGCTGTCATCAATGTTACCAGTGGGGGTGCTGCCCCTTGAGGTGAGTTCCTCAACTTACCTTATTGGTGCAGCACCCCTGTATACCACACACTTGTGTCCCAATAAATACAGCAGCACTAAGGCTTGCAAGGCCAATAGATAGGTAAGAAGGAGAATACTCCAATGCCTCAGACACCAGTCCTTTGTCAAGGGGTTCTTCAGTCTTATTAATCTGTACTACTATGTGGAAAGGGTTTTATATCTTTAATTAAGATCCTATCAGTCCTGAAGTCAAGGTTCAATACATGCAACACGACCAGTCAACAGATTAATTCCATTCCATCCTAGCACAACCCACCTCCCCTGCTGGCAATTGCACCCCAAGCACATGCTTTTGCTGTTTACTCCTGGTTCTGGCTATTGTTATTGGCCTTTGCACATTGCAATTATGCTTGTAAATGACCATTATAGCATTCTTCAGGATTATTCTTTGAATACTTGAAAGGCAGTTAACTATTTAAAGGAACAGCAACACAAAAAAATAAAGTGTTTACAAGGAATGACAATATAATATATTGTAGAAGATAGAACATAAGCTGTGTAGTACACAATGCGATTCTTCAGAACATACAGTATATGTTATCTACTGTTTATCCTGTGCTTGAAAGGCTGCCCCATAGCTACACAACAACTTCTTTTTATAAACTATAGTTGTGTTTCTCAAGCTAAACTCTCCATTTTTACCAGTGTGGGCAACAATACATTATATTGTCATTCCTTTAAAGCACTTTTATTTTTTTTGGTGTTACTGTACCATTAATGACTGCCAAAAAAAGTTCATATTCATTTTAAAAGTCTTGTGCTGAACCTTTGAAAATGAATAGTTATCTCCACAGTAATTTATATAAAAAAAATAATTCTATCAATTAAACAGACTACTGCAAACAGGTAGGATTACATTGAAAATCTTAGGACTAGACCCGTTTAGTAAAGTTTTAGCATTTATTTTATTTGCTACATTTATGAAGTTATTTTATCATACACTTGCCAAAATGCAATGTTGCTAATTCCTGGCAAAAGACAAAAATATATGTGATTCAGTGATCTTCATTATGCATCGCAAGTCATTCAGATTCTGCTTATGTTAGACATTTATCTTTGATATTACCTAATTTAAACTGCAATATATAACTCCACTTTGCTAGAAATTTGCAAATATGTTTCTTTTTTTGAAGAAGAAGAAATGTGTAGATATAATGGCTATGAGCCCTTGGCACAAAGATAAATCAGCTCTATCTTAGCAGTTTGGTTCAAAGAGTATGATTTTTTTTTAAAATGACCACACTCGCCCAATAAACAGTGGAGGATTAATGACATGTGAGGCCATATATCTCCGGGCGTAGAGAGTTTGGGTGCATGCATGTCTGGATCTGCACGCCTCCGGGGAGCACGCACACACATTGTCTGTCCTCTTTCCCATTTGCATCCGTCTGTACCCAGCACATATAAAATTAAATATGGAAAGGTTCAGAAAGACAAATAATAATGACAAAAAAATTGGATCCCTGATAACACTGGATCCCCAGGCTATAGCCTAGGTAAGCCTGTGCATCAATCTGCTCCTGCCAATAATACATGAATTAGGATTTTACTTTTTTTGTGGAATTCTTTTTATTTCACAACATCCCTGATTCCACAGATTAAAAGGAAACTATGATGCAAACAATGTCACAGCTCCATTTATACTTACAGTGTAATGCAACCCCTTCCTTATCTTGTTCCATTGTGAAGAGATGGATTCTGGAACTTGAATTCCCTCTTCTTTCTGTTGTGGGTGGTGCAGACATTTGCTGGAAAGCAGAAGGACTTCAAGTCTGAGAATCCATCACTTCTCAGTTAAGCAAGTAGCTTCGAACATGAATATCTCCCTCCCCCCAACACACGTTAGTCTTATCTACTGTTGTGTATTTAGGGGAGGTCTAGGGAGAAGAAATATCAGTTTTTTGGTGAGGAGCAGGTCTGGGTCATTGGGGCCCACAAGGGCTGGCATAAAGGGGAACTATTGCGAAAATGAAAATATAATATATGCTTCAGCATATTGAAATAAGAAATTTTCTAAATACAACCAATAAAATATTCTGTACAGTTTCTGAAATAATCAAGTTTATCCACTATTTCTCTCTCAGCATCTGTTTCTCTTCATACAGGAGTTGGTTGTCAGATAATTATTGACAGTTATATCTTATAGGGGGACTCCTTTTGCCTAGAATGTATATTAGACTTCACTTTATTAAAATTGCCAGAAATCCTGTCTCTCTACATGCAGAGTTTGTGAAAAAGGCAGTTATTTTGTTAGATGTTGTATGTTCTGGAATCAGCTGGGAAAGAAACCCCCCTATAAGATATATTGGATCTAACTGTGAATGAATATCTGACACCCAACTGCTGTATGAAGGCAGAATGAAGAGAAACAGATGCTGAAAGAGGAATAGTGAAGATAAACTTGATTGTTTCAGAAACGATGCAGAATATTTAATTGTCTGTACATACAAAGCTTCTTATTTCAGTATGCTGAAGCTTATATTAAATTAAAATTTTCCAATAGTTCCCCTTTAAGGCAGTTTTGGAATTTATCAAAGCTATGCCTTCATGGTTTCCTTTTAATCTAAGTAATCAGGTATGTCTGTGTAGCAAAAAATACTGTACATTTATATTTATCAGAAAGCTTCTTTTCTACATAACCCATCTGAGAAAGATCATGTCATATATTCCCTTTAAGAACCAAAGAGCAGAAATGGATAAACAAACAGTAATTTTGACTGAGATTACATTCATATATAGCTTTAAAAACATGCAGTGCACATATGCTGTTTTATTTCTCTGCAAGAACAATTTGTTTGTAATAATAATAGATTAAAATCTATTGAAACAAAAAATTAATTAATGTTTATTGGAAAGTTGATTAGAATTCCATTCAAGAGGACCCCTTTAAGAGCAATGACATAATGGGATAATTGTAACTATTTGGCAATCCACACAATTTCCATCTCAGCAGGTGGGGAAAGTGAAATGCTAGAAATTGTCCTTCCATTGCCCTGCATATTAAATGTCTGAACCTTGCAGGTGCACTCACAGATTGGGCAATTATCAAAAAAGTTTTATATATACCCTTTCAAAGGGCAATGGATAGAAAATAATGTACTGCATATATTTGTGGTAATTTTTATTTAACATATTGTAAAATTATAACTAAAATAAGTAGAAAATACTCACAGTGAGAGGTATGTTTTGAAGAAAACATTGCTAAGATTTCTTTTGGAATATATCCACATACCAGTTGTTATTTTCAACCATATTTATTTGCACTACAATACCTCATAAATGTTGCACACTGTAGGGCCCACATTTAGAAAATAAGATTTAAGCCATTATAGACGTTAGTCATAGAGACAGTGGGGGTAAGCTATAGTTTAGTCATGACTTTATATAGCCATGTCAATGACCTGTCATCATAGCAACAAGTCAACACTCAAAACAAAAAGATGGCCTTACATATTCATTCTGTGATAAGTAATCATGATGGTGACAGGTACGGTGAATGAGTGGTTAGCAACATTGTCTTGCTGAGGTCCTGAGTTTGATTCCATCCTGCACACTATTTGCAAAACATTTTTGAAATGTAATAAGGAACCATATCCTGAACCATCATTAACTAAATTGTTTATAAAAAGGCAGGACAATCCTTACTTTGCTCTGAAAGGCTGTCTGGGTTCACCTTATAGCAGAACAATGACTTCAACACACACAGCCAAAACTGGAGTGAATACAGTGAACACTGAAGTGGTTTGAATCTGTAGCACCCGTGTTCACAACCTATTGCAGGACTTAGGTGTGCACACCAGGGGTGACGGGTTTTTATAGGGGCTGTTTTGTTGAATTGTTATTGTCACTGCAGTGATAGCGGAGTAATAATTGTCCTATTATTGTTATGATCTAACCCACTCTTTCTTACAGTTAAGCTGTTTAATAAAGTTCAGGTTGTGCCTGTTGCACTGCCAATTGTGTGCCTGGTTACTGGAGTCTTGGGGTGTCACCGGGTTAAGGAAAGCAGACTTATAGATATTACTGCCAACACCTACGGGTGCTACAAATAAAAGAATTTTAATGTCTTAGAAAGTCCAAGTCAAATAACAGACCT
This sequence comes from Xenopus borealis, assembly GCA_024363595.1. Lineage (NCBI taxonomy): Eukaryota > Metazoa > Chordata > Amphibia > Anura > Pipidae > Xenopus > Xenopus borealis. The sequence goes on from CM044432.1 coordinate 107,284,453, forward strand.
CAGTTTGAATGGGAACCTGTGCCAAACTTGCAGGTGTAAAAGTCAATGGAGAGGAATACTTACAGTGGTGTGAAAAACTATTTGCCCCCTTCCTGATTTCTTATTCTTTTGCATGTTTGTCACACAAAATGTTTCTGATCATCAAACAAATTTAACTATTAGTCAAAGATAACACAAGTAAACACAAGTAAACACAAAATGCAGTTTTTAAATGAGGGTTTTTATTATTTAGGGAGAAAAGAAATCCAAACCTGTGTGAAAAAGTAACCTAATAACTTGTTGGGCCACCCTTAGCAGCAATAACTGCAATCAAGCGTTTGCGATAACTTGCAACGAGTCTTTTACAGCGCTCTGGAGGAATTTTGGCCCACTCATCTTTGCAGAATTGTTGTAATTCAGCTTTATTTGAGGGTTTTCTAGCATGAACCGCCTTTTTAAGGTCATGCCACAACATCTCAATAGGATTCAGGTCAGGACTTTGACTAGGCCACTCCAACGTCTTCATTTTGTTTTTCTTCAGCCATTCAGAGGTGGGTTTGCTGGTGTGTTTTGGGTCATTGTCCTGCTGCAGCACCCAAGATCGCTTCAGCTTGAGTTGACGAACAGATGGCCGGACATTCTCCTTCAGGATTTTTTGGTAGACAGTAGAATTCATGGTTCCATCTATCACAGCAAGCCTTCCAGGTCCTGAAGCAGCAAAACAACCCCAGACCATCACACTACCACCACCATATTTTACTGTTGGTATGATGTTCTTTTTCTGAAATGCTGTGTTACTTTTACGCCAGATGTAACGGGACGTGCACCTTCCAAAAAGTTCAACTTTTGTCTCGTCGGTCCACAAGGTATTTTCCCAAAAGTCTTGGCAATCATTGAGATGTTTTTTAGAAAAATTGAGAGGAGCCTTAAAAGTGGTTTGCGCCTTGGAAATCTGCCATGCAGGCCGTTTTTGCCCAGTCTCTTTCTTATGGTGGAGTCGTGAACACTGACCTTAATTGAGGCAAGTCAGGCCTGCAGTTCTTTAGATTTTGTCCTGGGGTCTTTTGTGGCCTCTCGGATGAGTTGTCTCTGCGCTCTTGGGGTAATTTTGGTCGGCCGGCCACTCCTGGGAAGGTTCACCACTGTTCCATGTTTTTGCCATTTGTGGATAATGGCTCTCACTGTGGTTCGCTGGAGTCCCAAAGCTTTAGAAATGGCTTTATAACCTTTACCAGACTGATAGATCTCAATTACTTTTGTTCTTAGTTATTTTTAACAAGGGGGGCAATCACTTTTTCACACAGGCCCATGTAGATTTGGAGTTTTTTTTCTCCCTTAATAAAGTAAACCTTAATTTAAAAACTGCATTTTGTGTTCAATTATGTTATCTTTGACTAATAGTTAACGGTTTTTGATGAGCAGAAACATTTAAGTGTGACAAACATGCAAAAGAATAAGAAATCAGGAAGGGGCAAATAGTTTTTCACACCACTGTAAGTTAGGACTACAAAGGATAAAGACTAGACTATGCTTATTATTATGCAAGCAGGTCAACTAAATTTATCTGGGAAAAGGTGATCTATTCATTCCTGTAAAATCCTTTTAAATGACTCGTCTAAAGCAATAAGCAGGCAAAAATATTATGAAAAAATGTCTATAGTCCTTATTTATAGAACCAGTGAATGATGTAGGGTTGCCCTTATCCATGCTGTCAAGGGAAGAAATGATCACATGGCTTTCAGAATATTCTAGACAATATGAATGCTACATTTGTGTCAACCTCTCATTAACAAATATTTTTGGGGTTTTTGCCATTTCCTTTATCATTTCTTCATGCTGCATGTGCATATTTTTACTGGCATATACAAAAGCTAAGATCACTCATTAGAAAATGCAGGGAGTTTGGAAACTACTAAGCATAATAAAATGCAACACAGGTGGCTTGGTTTATAGCTGGAAAAAAAGCATCAAAAGACAACTCTCCACAAAATTGTTTTACAAAAATGCTCCCCTGTCCAATGTATTTGTATAGGCATTTCATTAGTCACTATGTATAATGATGTGTGATGTGTACTTTGTGTGATAAATTATCATATTTTGGAAATATCCCTTAGGTGAAATATTCTTTTGGTGAATGTTACTGACTGGATATGAGGAGTGAATGAGAAGGAGATGGTCTCCTGTGTGGAGAGAAGGTAACATTGGAGTTAACAGAGATTTCTGGGATGATTGTATTATAGAGGTTTGAGTTGGGACCACATTGAGACATCCAAGCAGAGATAGCTGAAAAGAAAAGGGTTGAATTAAGACTTCCTGGACTCAAATATAATTGTGCTTCACTTGTGCAACTGCACTTAAGGTCATAAATAACCCCTTTCATCTTCAGTCATAGGAGGAAGAAATACAGAAGAGACTGAGGAGTGTTGCAGAATGAAGGATGGCATTTTTTACTTTGATAAAAGCTGTTTTGCAAATGCATCTTGATTCTCTTGGCAAGGGCAAGTCATGAAATATCAATATTTAAGCTGATTAATTTGTAAATTCTGTAAAATGACTTGTTCTTTCATCTGTTACAACTCATGCACTACAAGGGCCAAACTTATCAAGGATTGAATTTCGAAGTGAAATTCAACCAGTCATAGTGATTTTTGCAAACAAAAACGGACCATTTTCGATCAAACAGGTTAATTTCCTTTCAAATTAGAATAGTTTGAATCATATGAATAAATCGTTCGAACCGAACTATTCGAATGATTTCCATGAAAAAAACTTTGACTTCTCAAACTTACCCAAAAGACTCCATATGGGTTATAGGAGAACCCCATATGCTAAATCAGCACTTCGGCAGGTTTAAGGTGGCAAATAGTTGAAGTCAATGTTTTTAATGAGACAGTACTTCGATATTCGAATAGTCAAATTTTTCAATAGTTTGATAGTCGAAGTTCCAAAAAATTACTTAGAAATTAAAACATTTTTAATTTGAATTTTCACTTTGACCCTTGATAATCTGCCCATAATTGTGTTTTTCTAACACCACAGAAAAATTCTATTCAGTCATGCTGCTAAAGTATATGGATTACATTTTTATATAATGTGTAACTGTTAGCAAATAAAGCGAGAGTCCTTAAATTTAAAAAGAACACATAAAATACAATAAAAAATATTCTCTTTAAAAATTAAATTAAAAAAATACACAATTAGAAACCCAAGACTGAGGAAATCTTGTATAAAATGGCTTATGGTCTATGTGATGGATACAGAATTTGATTCACTGCCTACTTCCTACTTAAATCTTTCCCACTATTGTTTTAGATTTTCTGAGAAGTTAGAAATAGTAGTAGTCAAATAAAATAAATTATAACCCTGCAAAATAATGGATATATATATATATATATATATATATATAGTATATAGGGATAAAACAAGTGCAATTTGCAATGAACTCAACATGACCACATCCATCAAAGTGTTCTCATGTTAAAGACCTCGTTTAGATGATGGCATCTTCTGAAGAAAGGAGATCGACCCTCTTTTTAGTTTTACTTTGATGATCAATGGATAAAATAATAAGGCATTTTCCAAAAATGAATTACAAGTGCTGCTTTAAAAAGACCCATTGGACCTTTCCTTATACTATTTCTATCCCAGAATGTAATCTTACATTCTGGGATATGCCAGGCCCCACAGCTACCATGCTAACTTCAGTATTTTCTAGGGATGCACCGAATCCACTATTTTGGATTCGGCCGAACCCCTGAATCCTTCCCGAAAGATTTGGCCGAATACCGAACCGAATCCGAACCCTAATTTGCATATGCAAATTATGGGTGGGAAGGGGAAAACATTTTTTACTTCCTTGTTTTGTGCCAAAAAGTCACGTGATTTAGCTCCCTGGCCCTAATTTGCATATGCAAATTAGGATTCGGATTTGGTTCGGCCAGGCAGAAGGATTCGGCCGAATCCAAATCCTGCTGATAAAGGCCGAATCCTGGCCGAATCCCGAACCGAATCCTGGATTCGGTGCATCCCTAGTATTTTCCATAAATTTTACAAGGCTAGCTATAGCATAAAACAACAAATTTGTGTAAGAATACAAAAGTAGAACATAGAAGGTTAATATGTACCATGTACCATGTAGCATAATACATCATATTCTAAACTAGTCAGCTGGTTGCCTAAGAAGTGCAGTTGGAATTTGGTATAGTATATTTGAATACTACTTATCAAAATCCATTTTACTGGATGGAGTGTTTGAAGAGAAGTGATCTGATAACCCAGAAAGCACACAACAGGCTGTTGGGGAAGGACCCAAAATACTTATTTCCCGGGAATGAAGCTACATTCTGTATACAGGGAGGTAAAAAAAGATAAATAGGCTTAGATAAGGCAATGCATGAATTTTTAAAGCAGTGGCTTTTGGAAGTTTGTAGTTCAAACACCCCATTGTGGTCCAGCATGTGGTCAAGGACCTACTTACCTCATAACATGGTTACAAAGGTATGATATCATTACTGTGTCAGAAAGTCACAGCAAATAAGTGTTTGCAAAAATTACACCCCTAGGGGCAAATTCACGTGCGAAGCGTCTAACGCTAGCGCTAATTCGCCAGCGTGACGTCATTTCGCAACTTCGCAAATTCACTAACATGGACTCTGGCGAATTTACGTTAGCGAAGTAGATAGACTTGCACTGACGAAGGATCGTAAATTCGCAAATTCACTAAGATGAACATTTCCCTGAACGTTAGCACTTACGCTAGATGTTACTTCACCTGGTCAGACCAGGCGAAGTTCAATACTATAGATAGAAGGTTGTAAAAAAATGGAAACATTTTTCCAAGTCCCAAAAAAACGCTGGCGTATTTTAGCATAGGAGGGTGATAGTCTGAAAGAGATCGATATTTTTTTGGGGGGGTTACCCTCCTTCCCCCCTACATTTCCTAACATATGGCAACACAACTATACAGGGGGCACATGTAGGGCAATAGGACAACATTATTTATTTCATCAAAGGTTTCCTGGGCTTGTGTAGTGGAATGTAGTGGCTGTAACATATACTTCTATTATACGATAAAGTTCCCGCCGTATGCAAATTAGGCTTCGGTAGCGTAACTGCGCTTTGCCTAGCGAAGTAACACTAGCGCAACTACGCTACCGTTCGCCGACCTGAGCGTAACTTCGCACTTTAGTGAATTTGCGTAGCGCTGGTGAAAATTTGCCTGGCGAAGTGTGGCGAATGCTAGCGAAGCTGACGCTAACGAATTTGCGCATCTTAGTGAATTTGCCCACTAGTCTAGGATTTCAAAAGCATCTAGGAGAGCAAATAGGTATTCTCCATCAATCTCGACCTTACTGGTCATAAGTGGTAGCCCTCCCAAATACAGTTTTCCCCAAGCCCATGGGAGCAGCCCTGCAGTTGCAAGAAACACAAAAACCTTTGTAAATTTAGAAAAAAAAGCAAAAGAAAATCAGTGGTATATGGGGAAATGTCACGACAATATATATTTTTATATATATATATATATATTTTTTTTTTATTTTTTTTTAATAGTAAGATTATAGTTAGTAGTGCTTACCTTATAAAAGCAGCACACATGCCAAAGTGGCACACTGAACTAATGTACATATAATAGGATTCTTTTTCAACATTCATAAATAAAATGGCACAAGATATATAATTATTAGTACAATTTATGTTCATAATGTTCTTTTATGGAAAAGTTTGATTAAAAACAACATTTCCTCCTTGTTTCCAAACATTTGATGTGGTGTGGATAAAAGCATTAATTAGACATAATTTGCTGACAGTGTTTAGTGCTATTGCCCTTGTTTGGACTCATTTGATATCTCCATCAAAACAAGAATGCTATGCAAAAAAACAGTATTCGGTGAAATGGCCCTAGATCATTTAGTCGTTTATTTTATTTAATAAACATCTTTTTTAAATGAAGGCATAGTTATATGTTCTATATTCATAAATGATTTGATTTTTATTCTAAAACCACGTTATGCAAAATTATATTACTATGGAAAATAACGTGAATTTTAAGAGGTTCTGTCATTAACATAAATATGAACCCAAGCTGTAGTGGATGATTTAAAAAATATTTTCACAAATAGGTTTAATCGTTATTCTTATAGGTTTGAAATACGAAAAAGTTTATTGTGTGTTTCCACTGCCTAAGTAACTTAACCATTAATGGAAATTACTGGCTAATGTTGGAATTAGTCAGAATCTACCTACTTTAGAACACTGTATTATTAGCACCATCAGTAGCACCATCCAGCTGGAACCCCTAATGCCAATTGATTTTTATGCCCCCCAAGACTACTCAAGACCTTCAACCTTCATGGATCTACAGCCCCCACTATACTCCACCAGGAGGAAGCCATGTTCTGCTTCACTATCACTATCCATTTATTGCTGCTCATACTGGGGGTTTGCTCAACATCAAAAGAGCTTCTCGGTTATAATACGAGTTTCTCTAGTCGGCAGGTGTGGCCTCTGGTGCGGTCCTCCTCTTTATAGGAAAAAGGATTCCATGCGTCTATAGTACCCGCTACTGCATTTTTATGGGAAGATTTTTCTAGGGTCGAATTTCGAGGGTTAAAAACTCTCGAATTCGACCCTCAAATTTAGGTTGAGGTTAAATCCGATGATCGATCGAATATCAAATTCGGAGGATTTTTACTGCTATTCTATAGCATACTAAAAGTTAAGTTAAAGGTGAACCACCCCTTTAATGCATAATTCTACATTAAGATCTGTTTTCTTATTTTCATACAACAACAGCTGCTTCTAAAGAAGTACATGTTGAGATAAAATGAATCCAGACAATACCTCCATTATGTGACTCTGTTTCTCAGCAGCACTGCATACATAGCAAATAACTAATGATTGGGTTGAGGATTTGTAATTAGGTGACATCATTTCATCTGTAATTGTTTTGTCAATATCTTTTTTTGCCATTAGCTATGTAGTGATGATTTGAAAGCACTGTCACTCTGTTCAGGAAAAGTATGGATTTATTGTTTTTGCAAACTCTTCAATCGGCTCATGTAATTTATTCCTTACTATGCAACAGTCTGCATGACAACAGATTGAAATAGCAATAGATTTGTGACCACAGTAAAATTCTAAATTTATATTACATTTTTTTTGGGGGGGATTGGGTAGTTTCAGAGAAACCAATACATTTTATATGGCTAGTAAAATAAATGATGTTTTATTATGCACTATCATCAATGTTCAGTTTTACAATTTATCTATTTTCTTTGTTATTCAGGGAATAAATTCTTAAGTAAAAAACAGGGGAATAATCTGTCAAAATCTTCTATGGTGATGCTATATATTAAACAAAATGTTTTTTTTCCATAATATGTGTTTGGAGATTCATATTATTTAGGCATTTTTTGCTTAGCTATTTAAAAACAATATATATATATATATATATATATATATTTATATATTTCATTTAAAGGAAAACTATACCCCCGAACAATGTAGGTCTCTATAAAAAGATATTGCATAAAACAACTCATATGTAAAACCCTGCTTCATGTAAATAAACCATTTTCATAATAATATACTTTTTTAGTAGCATGTGCCATTGGGTAATCATAAATAGAAAATTTCCTTTTTAAAAGAATAAGGGCAGCCCCCTGGGATAATTGATTCCCTTGTATACAAACATACTAAACACACTTTTTTACGCCCGCAACTATTCTGACGAGCGGCTACTTTTTTTTTGATGCAGTAAATTTCTCATGTGCACAGTTTTGCGAATTTATTCGGCTGAGGCAAAATGTGTAAATTTGCCGTAAAATTTGCGCCTGCTGAATTTATTCGCCCATCACTACACATGACCCAATTTACAGACAGAGTTGTGTCTTCTGCTTCCACACTTCTTCTTGTTACAGTAAGAGTTGTAGTATTTCTTGTAAGGTGATCACAGATCACAAATTTATTTTGAGTGCTCCCACAACCCCTCTTTGTTTGTACATTGTACTTTAGCCGGAAGCTGTGGCTTAGCTTCAGTGGTTGTAGCACCCCATGCCCTCACTTAAACCAATGGTGGCCCTATGTTTATAAAAATGGGCTTTGGTTTGGGAATCTCTCTCTCTTAAAAGCTGCACACTGGCGGAGGAGAATATAGCCCTTATACTGAAACCAAGGTTCATTAGACACTGACTACAGGCAATGCTATTATGCAGTAAGTTTTAGACTTTTCATATTATAAGTTAGGGACCGCCATATGGGGTTTACCTTGACGTGGTATGGTGGCTTATCAACTTTATAATCATAACTTTATAACTAAAAATCCCCTGTTTCTGTAAACATATGTATTAGCGATTATATTGAATTATGTAGGAGACAGGAGCCCAGGGCCATGTGCATTGAGCACACCCATTATATTTAAATTTATTTAGACTTTGCCTTTGAGTGCTCCCACAACCCCCCTTTGTTTGATCACAGAGGCTGAACCTGATCCCTTGAGCCCCTATAATAAAATAAATAAAGTTGTCCTATTGCCCTACATGTGCCCCCTGTATAGTTGTGTTGCCATATGTTAGGAAATGTAGGGGGGAAGGAGGGTAACCCCCCAAAAAAATTATCAATCTTTTTCAGACTATCACCCTCATATGCTAAAATACGCCAGCGTTTTTTGGGGACTTTTTTTTTTCAACCTCCTATCTATTGTATTGAACTTCGTCTGGTCTGACCAGGCGAAGTAACGTCTAGCGTAAGTGCTAACGTTCAGGAAAATGGACATCTTAGTGAATTTGCCTAATTTACGATCCTTCGTCAATGCATGTTAGTGAATTTGCGAAGTTGTGAAATGACGTCACGCTGGCAAATTAGCGCTAGCATTAGACGCTTAGCGCTTTAGTGAATTTGCCCATTAGTATTTACCTTTCCTAGCCTCCTTGTTGGAGCCGCTGTCTACTCAATTAACAATCCTGATTTCAGTCCCCTAGGATTTCTAGCACTATCTACCTACTGGGACCTATCTCTGCTGCAAGCTCTCTAGCAAACCACCTACTACAGCAAGTAGACCAAAAGAAACAAAACAGGTTGTGGGTTCCCATTTTAAATAAAGGTATGGGACCTGATATCCAGAATGATCAGGACCTGGGGTTTTTCAGATAATGGATCTTTCTACAGTTTGAATCTTCAAACCTTAAGTCTGCTAGAATTTAAACATTAAATAAACGCAATAACCTGGTTTTGCTTAATTATATCTTATTTTGGATCAAGTAGAAGGTACTGTTTATTATTACAGAGAAAAAGGAAATCATTTACAAATGTGGATTATTTGGAATATGTAGATAAAATGGAGTGTACTAAAGAACCCCCTAGACAGTTACTATACTGAAAGGGAAATGCTTTATCACAGGAATGGGATATACTGTAGATGAGGACCAGTTTGGAGCTGTCCAAAATCCTCCTATCGAACTGAAATAACAAAACCTCTACAACCTACACGTAGGGACTAATTTACTTTGTGTAGAATTTTGAGCTCTAATTTCTATCTTCTGTTGCAGGATAGTTTTGATGTTTACACAGGGGACAATATTCATTTTATGCTACTACCCACAGACGGCTGAATAAGTTTACATAAATTAATTTTTTTCAACAGTTTTCCTGCAGTAGGAATTTCAGGCTAGGTGCCATGTGCCTATTACATAGTTTCATTGTATGTTTGCTATTGATAACATAATGGAGTGCTATAGGTTGTTCATCACTAATGGGTGGTCCTAAGTCCTTAAAAAAAAAACTTGTGTGATGTAATCTGGTCACCACCATAATGCTTGTTATCAGCTGTTAAAGGTTTTAAGTATTTAAATGCATATTGTAGAAAGGCCATTAAAATAAGCAGATCTACTAAAGTAGTTTCAGCACATACTGTCCACTATAGCATTTTGGCAGGTTTTCACAGTGAAATTGTCAGTATTTTTCATAACTTTTGTTTCCTAAATTGCTGTAAAAAAAAACAACTGCAGAAAAAGCCACAATTTACATTTTAGTAAAAACAAGCTTGGAACCTGGGGGTTTCCAGATCAGGATCTTTTGAACTCCATATAATAATTTAAACATAAAATATACCCAATGGAATAGTTTTAACCATGAGCCACATTCAGATGTAAAAGAAGTTGAAGAGCAACATAGGCATGCAGAAAGTTCCTGGGGGTGCTGAATATGGTCTGAGATTGGTTAATGGTAGCCTCTATGTAGACTGGCAGCCTATAGGAGGCTTTGTTTGACAGTACACATGGTTTTCATACAACCAAAACTTGCCTCCAAACCAGTAATTCAAAAATAAGCACCTGCTTTGAAGCGGCTGAGAGCAACAGCCAAGGGGTTGGTGAGCAACATGTTGCTCATGATTTACTTTGGGGATCACTGGTCTAAGGCATGTGCACCTGGACCCACCATTCCTGTAGTTATGTTGCTATATTCCAATCTTAATAAAACAAGGACACAGGTGGCCCAAGGAGATTGAGGGAGATACTTTTAATTGAGAGTCAGAAAAAAAGGAATATCACCTGGGAACTGCTCCTCTTGAAGGAGGTTCCAAATTTTTATGCCAGATTTTATTGTTATAGATGAAAGCAAGATTGAAGCATATCCTATTCTCCAAGATACCTTGCACTAAAAAACAAGTCTCTTCTGTTTTGTTGAATAACATGTAAAGTACAGACACAAGAGAGCCCTGAAATTGCAGAAAAAGCCACAATTGAAATTTTTGTGAAAACAAGCTTGGAACCTGGGGGTTTCCAGATCAGGATCTTTTAAGCTTCATAACTTGTCTGCTAAAAATAATTTAAACATAAAATATACCCAATGGAATTGTTTTACCTCTAATATGAACTAATGCAGCTTGTATATGATAAAGTACAAGCCACTGTTCTATTATTACAGACGAAATAAGCAATCATTTAAAAAATAGACTGATTTGCTTGTAATACTGTATGTTCCCTGTAATTGGGTGCTTTTGGGATAACAGGTTTTTAGTTCTCATACCAGTACATATTTTAATATAAACAAATTACATGTAAAGTAGTGGTATTTTATTGCATATTAAACTATTATATAACTTACGTACATGTAGAACAGTGATCCCCAACCGGTAGCTCGTGAGCAACATGTTGCTCTCCAGCCCCTTGGATGTTGCTCTCCATGTCCTCAAAGCAGGTGCTTATTTTTAAAATCCAGGCTTGGAAGCAAGTTTTAATTGCATAAAAATGAAGTATATTGTAAGTAGAGTCTCCTGTAGGCTATCATTCCACATATGGGCTACCAAATAATCAATTACACCACTTCTTTGACACCCCAAGGGATTTTTTTCATGCTTGTGTTGCTCCCCAACTCTTTTTACATTTGAATGTGGCTCACGGTTAAAAAAAGGTTGGGGACCCCTGATGTAGAAGAAGAGTTTTTGAAAACTGAGTATTTCAGAGCATGCTATTATATACCTTATATCTTAGCATTTGTCAAACCTGTTAATGAACAACTTCAGAATATTTGATGACCACTACATAGCTGTCATAGTTTAATTTTATGTACAGATAGGAACAATGGGCTCACATAGTAGACAAAACAGCAAATTGTCATTCCTGGACATGCATTCTTAAACTACTCAGGTACCATACATGTAACTAATTATTTTATAAAATATATTGTTTTCTTTATTCAGCATTAATAAGAAGAAAGTTTGTACAAGCAGCAAATTTGTTAGCTGTGTATAGTGATTAGTGTGGATAAACTTTTTGTTGTTAAGTTCTCGGGTGACTTCCGGCTCTACATATTTCTTCAAGGTCTCAGTTGTACTTTTTGCTTTCTGAAAGAAAGGAAAAACTTACATGCTTCTGAAGCAAACTACAATATACAACATATAAACTTTCCTGGAACTTGTTAGGATTGCTTACCTTAATGTCCAGCTGTATATCTACATAAGCATTTGGTTGGATACACCAAAGCAGCTCCAGAACATCAATGTAAGATTAAAAATGACATAAATTCAATAAGGACTGAGGCTGCCAAAACATCAATTCAAAGGCCTTGACAAGATTAATCGGCATAGTGACTGAGATAAGAAAGATTAGCCAGAGAAACAAACCCATGACACTTTAAGATATGCAATTCTTGGAAGACTGGCCATATTTAATAATATAGAAATAAGATGATGTACATGTAATTATAGCAATGTAGAAATCTTGAGACATTTCTAATCATATATTTCTAAATATACAAAGAACATTATTAAAAGTCCATGTTAGATATGAAAGGCAAACATTTTTTTTGGGGATGCGGTTCCTAAAAATACACCTTATTAATCGGCACCCATTGATATGTAGTCTTTTTTTCAGTGCCTGCGGTTATCAATTTTCTTTCTTGCAATTTTTCTCTTTGCTGAGGGTCTAAGGCAGCAGTCCTGACCTTTTTTACCCATGAGCCACATTCATATGTAAAAGAAGTTGAAGAGCAACAAAAGCAGGCAGAAATTTCCTGGGGGTGCTGAATATGGTCTGAGATTGGTTAATGGTAGCCTCTATGTAGACTGGCAGCCTATAGGAGGCTTTGTTTGACAGTACATATGGTTTTTATACAACCAAAACTTGCCTTCAAGCCAGTAATTCAAAATAAGCACCTGCTTTGAGGACTGAGTGCAACATCCAAGGGGTTGGTGAGCAACATGTTGCTCACGATTTATTGGTTGGGGATCACAGGTCTAAGGCATGTGCACCTGGACCCACCATTACTGTAGTTCTGTTGCTGTATTCCTGTTTTAATATAACAAGGACACAGGTGGCCCATGGAGATTGAGGGAGATACTTTTAATTGAGAGTCAGGAACAAGGAATATCACCTTGGAACTGGTCTTCTTGAAGGAGGTTCCAAATCTTTATGTAAAGCCAGATTTTATTGTTATTGATGAAGGCAAAATTGAAGCATATCCTATTCCCCAAGATACCTTGCACTAAAAAGCAAGTACCCTCTGTTTTGTTGAATAACATGCAAAGTACAGACACAAGAAAGCCCTGAAAATTCCTACCTTGAGTAGTAGGTCCCATTTCATGTTCATACTGTTCTGTACTACCAACTTACAGCATGTAATGAATCACACATAATGCCATTTGTAATACAATTAGTGCTCACACTGACCAAGCCAGGCAGTGGTTGCTACTTTGTAGACTTCTGAACTTATACTGGAGTTCTGGGAAATATTTCATTTTGGTTAAAAAAAGGACAAGTTGTATACAAAGTTTTAACTTTGCACTGTTTGTAAATAAGTCCTACCATTTTCTAGGCATACATTTAAACCCTTGTTTTTAATGTTAGCATCCCCTCAAGGCCAAAAGGAAGTATAACATTTTTCAATATATTCACTGTTAGCAAAGTAAGTATTTCAAAGAAACGCACCTCAGGATTTTGGAAATTCCAAAAAATACAGCATACACTACTTATTGGCCTGATTGTGATGGATTGTGGTTAAAAAAATCTGAACATTTTCCAAGCTTTGTACAGTAAATGCCTTTTTTCACATTGAACCAAATTTGGAAACTGTAAACATAATCATTCAGTACAGGTATGGGGCCTGTTATCCAGAAGGCTCGGAACTTGGGGTTTTCCAAATAACAGATCTTTCCTTAATTGGGAACTTCATGCCTTAAGTCTACTAGAAAATCATGTAAATATTAAATAAATCCAATAGGCTGTTTTTGCTTCAATAAGGGTTAACTATATTTTAGTTTGGATCAAGTTCAAGGTACTGTTTTGTTATTACATAGAACCAGGAAATCATTTTTCTGTAATTCAGAGCTTTCCGAATAATGGGTTTCCATATAACAAATCCCATACCTGTAATTTGAAAAAGCTTTTAACATGGTATACAATGGGTCATGCAAAAATATATATACAGATAACTTTTACTTTGTTAGACCACATGAACCCTTTCACTCCCACTCTACAATTACAGATAAAGGGAAGACTAAACGTAGCACATAAAAGAACTTCAGGCCCACATGTTCTTCCATTTAACTTAGTAATGGCTTTATTAACAATCACTAGTGCAGTTTTGTCCAGTGACATATACACAGCTTGTAATCATTCATTCGTCATTCATCAAGGCCATCTTCAGTTCAGTGAGAGAATGTGAAAACTCATGGATGAGATTCAATTCAAGGAGAAAAAACTTTTCATCAAATTCAGTTTCATTTTGTTCCCATAGATTTCAATAGAGTTTTCATGTGATAAACTGTGAGATACATTTTTTTTAATTTAATCTTGTCCATGTTATAATCCTTTTTTCTCACTGAATTGAATCTGGCACAATATGACCAAACAAAACAGTATAGAATTCAGGGTATTTAGCTTTGATTCTGCTCCCACTTCCTTAGATGAAATATTTCCCTTCACTCAGGGGGCCCTCATGGCCCATAGGTGTCTGCCTCATTACCCACCTGATCCCCATGCTTCTCTAGAAGTGGATTGCCATCAGGGTCGGTCGGACTAGCCCAGCAGAACACCGTGAAAAAACCCTGTGGGGCCCGACCCTCATGGGCCCCCACTGGGCCAGACCCCCCTCTCCCAAACAATTCAAAAACAAACATATATTGACTTGCGGCACCGAGCGTGCATGCACAGTAATGCGTGGCACCGAGCAGCAACGTCAGCATGTGTGTGCCCAGCAGAGCTGCAATAGGTGAGGAGGTGGGGGGCCAGAGGGGGGCCATGGACGGCAGTCACGGTGGGCCCTGGGCCCCACAGTCCAACCCTGGCTGCCATAGTTGTGCAGGAGTAGTTTGTTAGCATTAGAAACTCTAACAGGACAAGTTGAGACGGGTAGTCAGGTTGGCAAAAACAGTCAGGTTTACAAACTTCAAGTAACAATTACTTACAAAAGCAGATTTATCAGAGAAAAACACATCAACATTACCTATAGATAACTTTTAATGTACAGTAAGATATTGAAAAGTAGTTTAAGTTTAAGGTAATCCCCACTTCATGCATCTGTTTCCAGAACATTCTAGAAAGGATTATCAGCCTCACAATGCCATCTAGTGACTGGAACTAGCAATAACCATGTACCAGAGACTATCTTTACATTACCCTTAACAAGCTGTTTGCCCAATGCAGGATTTTCATATGATTAAACCTAGGGATTAAACACTATGCATGATTGAGCATGGAATTCCCTATAAATATAGCCTACAGCAAATAAAAACATTTGTTAGGTATTTTCAACTGCACAGAATGGATTGAAACCAGGCCATGTATATTGAGGGTAACCCACTTAAAACTTAATATCAACTTACTTACTGAAAGTAAAAAAAAACCTACAGTAGGTGGCTTAATTGCCAGGAGTCACTTAGGCATACACACGAATGTTGTAAAGTTACATTTCATAGCAGAGATAATACTACTTTGTCACAATATCTTCAAATCTGATCCTCTCTACTAGAGATGAACAGAATGAGTTTATATTTCATGAACAAAGTTCACTGCCAGCATATAAAGTATTTAATTTTGCTAGTCTTTATCAAATCAGATTCACATCCAGTCTATGAATGTTTGAAATCTTCTGATCTGCAATAAAAATGGTTCATTGCTTTCCCTGTAACTGATTGTATTAGCGCATTTTATGTTTACAAAGATAACAAATTACTTCATTAAAATATGAACCAGCCAAATTTTAATGCCCTATTCTGATTTAAACAGTGTGCACTTCTAAGCACTAGAAATTATTATCATGAACTAATGCTTTACAACTCAGAAATAATTTGAAATACAACAACAAAATACAAAAACAAACAATTAAAGGGAATAGTGCCCTCTAATGGGAAAATCATGGAAACTTTACATTGAACAGGGTTTGAGATTATTTAATTGCCATTCAAAAGTAATTGAAAATGTTTAATGCCCTTGAAAAAGTAAGTGAGCATCAATACATAGTGGGAAGCAGCTTGAAATTACACAGAGCTTTGACTTTAGTTTGCTGCTTTCAATGAATAATATAATATTGAGTAATATATTTTTACAAGCAGTACTGATGCATACTCTTGTAAAAGAAAGATGATTATGTCATTAAACAATTGCTGCAGCATGTAAAATAGTTGTCTGAATCCTTTCCCCCTGTGTGTCAATTGCATTTTTGCACAGAGACAGAAAATAGTCCAATGGTTCACCTGATCAAAGCAGTGCAATACATTATGGTAAACTAATATCATATACAGTGATGGGCAAATCTGACCTGTTCTGCTTCGCAAAAAAAGGCTAAATGCATTGACGTCTATGGGTGACAAAAATTTTTTGACTAGTTTGTGGGAACACCTGCATTCATACCAATGACAATGTCAAAGGAGATAGTGCTTAATCTCTACACTGGAAGTACCCCAGCACTCTGAAGAGGCAACTGCATCCATACCAATAACAATTTTAAAAGTTAGAGCTGAATCTCTGAACTTACCTGCCATGATTAAAAGACCTGCTGCTTGTTTGCATTCTAGAGATGCAGCTGCATTTGCTACAGTGCATAATAAAAATACAATTAAAAGGCGTTTTGATCAAAGGCAGGCCCACAACTATTTATAGCATTGCGATGCCTGGTTGTGGTGTTTAAGTAATAACCTTTGATTGGTTGTGATGAGTCAATAGAACATGTTGTTGTTAACTGATGTTGAGCTTTAGAGGTTAAATGGAAGTTATTTTCCATATAAGAAAATGAAAAATGTACGAATTTGACTTATGTTGTTATTATGCAATTGTATACTGAGGTAGAATTTTGTGTGTTAAGTTGTGGTGTGATAAAATCAGCAATAACAACCGTTTCTGCTCAAAACAGGAGTCAAAAACGGAAACTGCGATAATTAAGTACCACTAAGTTGAACATTTCTCGCATTCACAAAATTCCATATTGCAATGAATTGAATTAGATACAATAGCGCATTATCTATGGCAGGTAAACACATATTTTCTTTATTGCACATTTAGCGCATTGCATTGAATCGAGGTTTGTGAATACTCTTGCAGGGATGTGAAAATTAGACACCGTCACATATTTCTAACAGGCACATTCCTAATAATATGGACGCCTAATAGGTCCTAATGGGGACCTTGTGCTTATGTAATACCTTTAGTTCTCACAGTGTACACTAGATGGCACTATGTAAAAGTATAAAGGTCTTGGGAACCAAGCAGTCAGTGTTCATTGCTTTAGCCCAACCTTGCAGGCTGGAGGGGAATGGGCATGATCCCTAGGCGCAAAGGCCCTAGTAAAGTACAGCTATACTCTGTCATAGATCACTCTAGGAGTGACGGAGCGTGAGCTGCTCAACTAGCTACCTTTCTAACAGGAGAAATAGAGGGATTAAGATCCCGGGTACAAATAACCCAGAAGTAGGGACTAAGTGTACCGACCTAGGGATAGGGTTTCCCCTCAAGTTCCACTTAGGATAAAGGCTGAAGGTCATGGTATATCTATAGTAATAAGTCAAATCAACTGGACTTGCTTTATTTTTTTATCTCGAAAACGTTTGGCTTTCTCAATTTAGAATTTTCCCATTCTCTTTGAATCCCATCGTTTTTGCAAGTCTTCACATTTTTACGAAACTTTTCTGTTTAGCAAATTTTTATAGCTAAGCAAAACACGTATCCATGGAAAAGTAATTTTTGTATGCAAATTTTAAGTTGGCTTCTATCTTGTTAAGTCTACCAAATTCAAATGAAAACATTTTGCAACTAAAGTCTGGCAAGCAGTTGATGAAAGGTATATTTTTAACATTCAAGCAAAATTTTTCATGTTTTATTGAAAACGTGCAAAATAAAACATGCAGTGCGAGTAAAAAAAAAACAGTGAACTGTGCAGAAATTCGGACTTTTACCTTGTTATATGAGCCCCACAAAGTTTCCATTAAAAATATATATAAAACCATTTGTCCTCAAGTAAATACAGTTATATTCATAAGACTTAAACGGTCTTTTTTATGTCCAACATTGCCTTATGTTAATTAATAAAACAGTTTATAAGTAGTGATGGGCGAATTTATTCGCCTAGGTCGAATTCGCGGCGAATTCCCACGATTCGTCTCTGGCGAATAAATTCGCGAATCACCAGCGAAATTTGGCTTGGCGAAATTTCGCCGAAAAACGAGTCGCTCGACGGAAACGACGCGACGCGCGACGAAAACAACGCGACGCGCGACAAAATCGTCCCACGACTCGTTTCGCAAATTTTTCGCCGATTCGCGAATTTCTCTAGAAATTCGCGAATCTCTAGGCGAAGCGAATCGCGGGAGATTCGCCCATCACTATTTATAAGTAAAAGAAATTATTTGAAAATTCTCTTTACACAAATGCAGACTAAATAACAGTGCTTTAACTTTCAAAGCAAAACAGACAGAATAACTTTTGCAGTACCCAAATTTATTCCTATTGAGTATGGCATGACACATTTTTCAGTGACTTCCATTCTTTATTGACTTCGACAGCAGAAAGAAACTCCATTTATCTTCAAAATTCAATATTCCTCTCAGCATAGTTACTCTTTATATTTATGTTCAAATTAGGCTATTAGCAAAAGGCCTCAAAAAGAAGTAAAAGAAATGTGTTTTTGAAACTAAAACATAGAGATGAAGGGAAGAAGGATTGTCTACCAATCGATCAAACAATATGTACAATTTATGGCTATAATAGTAAGCATGGAAGTTCTCCCTGATGTTACTATAATTCTTTAAAGATAAACTTATTCACTGCACATTTTTAAACTCATCTCTAGTGATGGGCGAATCTAGCCAGTTTAGCTTCGCCGAAAAATTCGTGAATTTACAGGGAAATTCGCGAATTGGCGGAAAAATTTGCGAAAAGAGTTGCGGCACATTTTTGACGCGCGTCGCGTCATTTTCAACGCGCGTCAAAAACGGCACGCAACTCGTTTTTTAAGCGTATTTTCGCCAGGTGAATTTCGCAAATTTATTCGCCAGCGGCGAATCGCGGGAATTTGCCGCGAATTCATCCCTGGCGAATAAATTCGCCCATCACTACTAATCTCTATATTACATGGGACAGGAACCACAATGGTTCACACACTGCATTTGTTGTTGTACCTACAGACACAAACTGCATGAGAGGAAAGCAAATAGAATGGAGGACATAATAACCTGGTTTTTATTACCTGTACAGAAAGTCAACTACATTAAAAATTACTTATGATCAAATCTGGATTTTATGTTATGCCACTATTGTGGTTTTTTTCAGCCCCACCAATTTTTATGCAATTCAATGGGTCCTTGTTGTGTTTTGATAGCCAAGGTTGAGTGGAGTATAACTTTATTAGCTTTATTAGCAGGCTCATGTAGCATAATTCATGTGAACAGTGACATCTACAGGCCATTTGTATAAACACCACAGTAATTATATTCAGGACCAGACTTGGAGGGGGGGCAACAAATGCATATGCCTTGGAAAGGGGGGGGCGATCTGAAGGGAATGATTGACTTGAGTGAAAGAGAACTGTGAGGGAGTGTGCAAACTGAGTGTTGGTGGTAGTGTGGTTGAACAAGTGAGAGCAGGGTGCTGAGCCAAGTAGTATTACCTAGCTTATTAATATCTTCACTAGTTCTGCTGTATTCATGGGTGCAGCCACAGGACGCAGTGTTCCAAAACAGATTGCAAGGACCTTGGTCCATTCATGTAGGGAGGAAGGCAGGGTGCCAAGTACAAAATAATGCCTATTGTGTCCAATGTTTGCATGTTAAAGGAGAAATATACTCCCCTTGTAATTAAAGCCCCTATTAAAAGGATCCTGTCATGGGGGGAAAAAAATTCAAAATGCATCAGTTAATAGTGCTGCTCCAGCAGAATTCTGCACTGAGATCCATTTCTCAAAAGAGCAAACAGATTTTTTTATATTTCATTCAAATCTGACATGTGGCTAGACATTTTGTCAATTTCCCAGCTGCCCCAAGTCATGTGACTTGTGCTTTGATAAACCTCAATCACTCTTTACTGTACTGCAAGTTGGAGTGATATCAGCCCCTCCCTTTCCCCCACCCAGCAACCTAACAAAAGAACAATGAGAAGGTAACCAGATAACAGCTCCCTAACACAAGATAACAGCTGCCTGGTAGATCTAAGAATAGAACTCAATATTAAAACCCATGTCACACTGCGTACTATTCAGTTACATTGAGAAGGAAAAACAACAGCCTGCCAGAAAGCAGTTCCCTCCTAAAGTGCTAGCACAAGTCACATGACCAGGGGCACCTGGGAAATTGACAAAATGGCTAGTCCCATGTCAGATTTCAGAACTGAATATAAAAAAATCTGTTTGCTCTTTTGAGAAATAGATTACAGTGCAGAAGTCTACTGGAGAAGCACTATTAACTGCTGCGTTTTAAAAAAAAAATGTTTTCACATGACAGTTTCCCTTTAACTACCTGCCAACATGACCTATCCCTCTCCACACTGTGCCTTAGTTAAAAAGAAGCCCCTAAAACAAAGCCTGACCTTAAAGGGAAACTGTCAGGATCCCTTTAAACTGCAGTGCAGCACAGCAGAGTTCCCAGGTTCCCAGGGGGCCTACGGGTGGGGGTGGGCATGAGAGGTTTATCGCTAGATGGGTTGAATTCCCCTTTAAACAATAAAGATAGCATAAGATATCAAATAAACTCAATTATACTATAATACAAAGTTAGCAGAAAGTTGTCACCTAGATTACATAAACTGAAAGGTACTGACACCAGCAGGGTTCTGTAGCCAATCAAGTGGTGAGTCATTGTGGGTGGGGCCATATCATTACATTATGAATATGACAGTTTTGTTGCATTTCTGAAGAACTAATCAGAAGTGAATACAGTTGTGCCCATTTTAGGCGCCGTTCCTAAATTATGTCTTCTGGGCTTTATGTTATAATAAAAGTGTTGGTGTTTTTTAATCAATAGCAATTTTTACATATTTTACATTCACTATTTTTTCATCTATACATTTGAAGCGGGTGTGTAATAATAACAGTGTTTGTTTAAAGGAGCAGTATACTCCCTAGTTTAATATACGTTCAATGAATAAGGCTTGTGCTGTTTTTTCATTTTGTTGCAATAATGATTTTATAACAGGGAAAATAGGAGAGCTAAAGATAATCCATGTTTGGTTCATGCAAGAAAGATTATTAGATTACCAGATAATGCCACTGCATAATGGACTTCTGACAAGTCAGTCACAATAAAGTCACTATACAAAAAGAGGGGGGTTGTGGGAGCACTCAGAGGCTAAGTCAAAGTATATTTAAATATAATGGGTGTGCTCAGTGCACATTCCCTGGGCCTGTCTCACAAATTATTCAATATAATCATTAATGCATATGTTTACAGAAACAGGGTATTCTTAGTTCCAAGGTTATGCTCATAAAGTTGATAAGCCACCATACCACGTCAAGGTAAACCCTATATGGCGGTCCCTAAATTGTAATATAAAAAGTCTAATACTGTACTTACTGCATAATAGCATTCCCTGTAGTCAGTGTCTGATGAACCTTGGTTTCAGTATAAGGGCTATATCCTCCCTCACCAGTATGCGATTTTTAAGAGAGAGAGAGAGATTCCCAAACCAACGACCATTATTAACTTAGCCTTTAGAGTGCTCCCACAAATCCCCTTTAAACTAATGGTGGTCCTATGCTTTTAAAAAATGGGCGTTGGTTTGGGAATCTCTCTCTCTTAAAAACCGCATACTGGTCAGCCCTCAAAATTACACCAAGGCTCAACACACTGACTACAGGTAATGCTATTATGCAGACAAATTTATATATTATCAACTTTATGATCATAACTTTGTACAAAGTAACCCCTGTTTTCAAACAGCCCAGGGAATGTGCTTTGTAAGTAGCACTTCCATTATACTTGAATATACTTTAATTTAGCCTTTAGAGTGCTCCCACAATCCCCCTTTTTTATATCACAATAAAGTCAGGTCTAGTAAGGATAGCCTAGCTCACTTTCATAGGTCACTTTAGGAGTGATAGATAGTTAGGCTATTAGCCTAGCAGATGAGGCTCCACCAATGAGTGTGAGTGGGATTATGATCCCGGGTACCAATTGCCCAGAGAAAGGACTAAGAGTCAGTTTTCATCTGTTTAAAGGACAAGGAAAGTCTAAAATAGAATAATGCTAGAAATGCTGTATTTTGTATACTAAACATAAACATGAACTTACTGCACCACAAGCCTAATCAAACAAATGATTTATGCTTTCAAAGTTGGCCACAGGGGGCAGTCATCTTGTAACTTTGTTATACATCTTTGCAAGACTTGACTACATACACATGCTCAATGTGGTCTGGGCTTCTTAGGGATCATCACAAATGATCAAAAAAAAGCTGCTTGAGTTCTGCATGGCTGGTAAGTAAGGCAGGGGCTACCCCTGCTGTTCATAAGTATGATTGTTTCCCTGAGGGATGGTCTGACAATTCCTATCCACAGCAGTAATTGAAGGGAGAATTTCACTGCATACAGTCAGGTTTCTTATAAAAACGGTACAGATTTTTTAATTAAAGTATATTGGAGATAGATTTCTTTTTCATTAAAGAAAATAAAAATTGGATTTTATTTCTTTGCCTTTCCTTGCCCTTTAAAGAAAAGGGTGAAAGCTGGGAGTACCTTCGTAGATGCTGTTTATGCTATTGTTCCTGCAGGGACTTATACTGACCAATGGTACTTGTGAGTAGTGATGGGCGACACGGGCGCGTTTCGCTTTGCCGAAATTAGCGAATTGGCGAAAAATTCGCGAAACGAGTCGCGTCATTTTTGGCGTGCGTCGCGTCGTTTTCGGCGCGTCGCGTCAAAAACGACGCGCAACTCGTTTTTGGCGGCG
>CM044432.1:107308306-107323306 GCA_024363595.1 Xenopus borealis
CGTTCGCGATTTTGCGCAAGTTCGCGAACTTTTTTTCCGCGGTTCGCGCCATCCCTATTGTTCTCTAATAAATCTGTAATAAAGGACAATTTGGGAGAAACTCATTCACAAAACTACTGAATAATTGTTTCATAAACTAGTTTATTTTTCTTGCAGCCTTCCAGCAATACACGAGGGGCACTGCTAAAATTCTTAAGTAGTGTGGCTCGCCGTTTATTTCAAAACACTTATTTTGAAGAAGTACCTTGCAATGTAGTAAATGAGATTTCAAGGGGAGGTAACCCCAATACTAACATTTTACCTAGTGAAAATAGAATTCTAAGCACCTCAATACGTTCACTACAATCTTTTTATGGTTATACAGTATGTAAATATTATTGCTACTTCATCTGGCTGATCCTTAGTATTCTCTGCACTGCTGGTTCTGGCTTTTGAAATATTTTAGCTAAAGCCAGTTAATTAACAGATTTGTGAAGAAGCATGCATGGTATTGCAGTCTTGTGTCACATCCTTTGGATGTGTCCACTGTGTGAGTGCATATATACAAGGGGGATGATTGAGTAAAGAAATAAGGCAACTTTCATAGCCATACTGTGAGCAGTGCTCATCTTGTGTGTTTTTTATTGTGCATGTGCTTCCATAAATTTCTTCTCCTGCTCTTTATTGTTGACCCAATCCCTGCTGCTTATTTTATTTTACAGTAAGCTGTGTGGCTATGTGATGCAGATTTATTCAGCATGGTATGTGTTAACAGAAGACTACTGAGATGCTTTTAAAGTTTTTGCCTATTTAGTGATCCACATACTCATGTTGTCTCCATTCATTAAGGGATCATGATTAGGTTTAGGCTCCTGTTCATTGGATTAGTGTCAGCCATCATTCTGAATATACATTTGTTATATGCAGTCTGTTCTCAGACAGAACATGAAAAGGGACATGCCGCATTTATCAATTCAGACAAGTAGGAGTGTAACTGGGATTTGTCTCTTGACTTATAGTGCAGTGTAATACAAAAAAAGTATGCTCCTACCATCACAAAAAATGCCATCTCAGAAATGAGCATTTTTACCATTTTTCAGGCAAGAAACTCTCTATTCTCTTAGAACCTGACACTTGAGTCATTGAGGTGATGAATGCATTGTCTGAAGAAAAATACAGATCAATATGTCATTCAGGTGCAAATTCTATTCACAATATTTTTCCAAGTATTACAGGCAACTTTTTTTTTTTTTACACAAACAAGCACTTTTCTACTCTAAAGGGCTTAACAATTGATTTTTCTTTGCAGCCCTTTTCTATTCTTCATAGAACATAGCTGTACTGGAAAAAGGCAACAGCACAACAGGGATGATATATTACACAAAGCACCTTACACTTTCTGATATGAAGCCTTTCATCCTCCTCTATAAATGCTAGCTTTAGGAGGCTCGTTACATGGTTTAACACAGATATCAATGTAATAAAAGACAGTCTGTATGCATGCAGCCCCCAGAATCATTAAAAGAACTTGGCAGTGCTGTGCTCCGGATTTAGAATGCAGCATTAGGTGGAGACTAGCGATGGGCAAATCTGTCCCATTTCATTTAGACAATAATTATGAAAATTGCAAAAATTCATAAAATGCATTGAAATCAATGGGAGAGCCAAACAACTTTTTTTTTACAATACATTGGAGTCTATGGTGAATCATAGGGAAAAAATTTTTCATCACAGATGGAAGTGCTAAGTGAAAGAGCCCCACAGTGCTTTTACACATACATATGGAAAAGAAGCCATCATTTTTCCATATGTGACGTTTTATCAGTCAATAGAGAAATTTATAACCTTTAGACTGGGCCTCCCAGCCATCACACCAGGCCCAGCCCCCAAGGGAGCCAACCCCACAGCTACAAATCACTGCAGTAGCAGTATAAATGTAGTTAAAGTGGAGGTTCACCTTTAAGCTAAATTTTAGGGGGGGTTTATTTATCAAAATCAGAAATTTTATTGTATATTTACTGAAAACCTCTCTGATCTAACTGGACTTTTCCCGTACACTTTTCCAAAAAATTCCTGTGTGGGGAAAAACTGAAGAAATCTGAATCGTACAAATTGTTTTCTATTTGTTGCTGAAAACTGCTCCTTTTTTCGTATTTTGTGACCGAAACCTCCGACTTTTTCGGATTTGACACCCGAAACCAGGAAATCATTGGATTATTGAACAAAACCCAGTGCAGATCAGGATATCTTCAAAATGTCATTGGGACATCTGCCATTGTCTTCTACATGAACTTTTCAGGTCTGAGTTCGAGGACTTTTTTATTCGGACTTTTAACACCAATTGAGTTTAATAAATCAAGAAAAATTTGAGGGATTTTTTTTTCTACAAAAAAATTGTGGTTTCCCCCTTTAAAAGTCAGATCAGAAAAACTTTGACTTAAAAAGAAAATCTATCTTTAATTTACTTTTAATTAAAAAATGTGAAATTCCCCCTTCATTTTACTTGCTCTGACAGCTGCAAATAGGAAACGTACGATGGTCCCTAACTGCTCTGCAGGGAAATGATCATACTTTCAAACAGCAGGGGGGATGGGACTTGCCAGAACTCAAGCAGCTTTGTTTGTTTCCCTGTAGAGCGGCCAGCAACTGTGTAGATTTGTATCTATATTCTAGTCTAATTGTAAAGAACACCAAACAAAACTGTATGTGTGTTAAATGTTGTTTATTGTTTATAAAACCAATAAAACATTCCTAAACTTCCTAACCTCTCTACTGTCACTTCACCCCACCATCTCTCTTGGGATAGAATTTAATGACATGACTGCTCATAATAGAAAAATGTGTGATTTCTAGATTATTGCAATTTATAATTTCATTCTGTTTAAAGCATCATAATACAGCCCGGTTTCTAAAGTGATAAATGAATCATTTGCCTGCTCACCGCATTTCTGTTTATGCTGGTATATACAGTATACTTTATGACATGTGAGTGTTCATGGGTGACTGCCTGTATTTTCCTCCTTGTTGGGAGAGCTTAAATAGCGTGATTGATTCAATTTCTTTTCTAAAATTAGTTCAATTGACAGAGAATAGAGCACAATTAATTGTCGAGAATTGTTGTGAAAGTAGTACATTAATGACCAGTGCAGCCATAATGGATTGTATCTTTTCTCAGTCATGCACAGCTAAACAAGAATTGATTGCAAAGATGAACTTGAAAATATTTACAGCATATAACAACTGAGACACACTGTAAGTGGGGAAAGTTGGTAATTTAGATGCAAGCTGTTGGTTAGATAGTAAGGTGACATGGGTGAAAAAGACCTGGAAGGTTACCCGCAGTCATTTTATTTATCATTTATGGGCATATTTACTAAGGGTCGAAGTGAATATTCGAATAAAATTTTAATTAAAAAAAATTTCAAAGTCATTTTGGGCTACTTCGACTATCGAATAGCCCAAAATTCAATTTGAATTGAAAAAATCTGAATATTCGACAAGTCAAATTTTCGAAGTACTGTCTTTTTAAAATCTTTCGACTATTCGACATGTTAAAGCTGCCGAATTGCCATTGTATGGGGGACTTCCTAGAACCTGTCCTGAATTTTTGAATTGTTGTTACGTTTGAAACAAACAATGCATTTGAACTATTCGAACAATTTTTATTTGATCGAAAACGGACCAATTAGATAAAATAGGTAAATTTTTAATGGAATTTTGCCTTAAAAAAATGTCATTACTAAATCTGCCCCTTAGCATAGTTTTAGGTAATTCACACATATCAGCCTTGGACCAGTCTATGTGAGTCTGCAGGTGCCCATATAAAAATAAAATCTCATGCCCAATAGATTCAGTTGAAGTGTACAAATCTATGTGCAGGTGCAGTTCATAAAACACAGTGAATTTGATGCCTTGACATTTTCTAAAAATTCACAAAGCTGTAGAACTGTTGTGGCTGTAGATCTGTTAACAAATAGTTTTTCTTGTTTAGATACTTAGGGGCAGATTTGCTAAGGGTCAAAGTGAAAATTTGAATAAAAAATCAGATTAAAAATCGAATCAAGTTTTTTAACTTTGAAATTCGACCCTATTGGTTGAACAGAAAAAAAATTGAAATTCGACCATCAAATTTTTTTGGGGGGTCATTTTGGATCGAAAATGACCATTTTCAATCATTGAATTTGAATTGTTTAAATCGAACAATCACGTTGTTCGAATTGAACAATTCAAACAATTTTAACAAATAAAAATTCGATTTTTCAGGACTTAGAAATTTATTGTTAAAGCTTTCAGGAGGTCCCCCATAGGCTACAATGGCAATTCGGCAGCTTTAAGGTAGCGAATAGTCGAATTAAATTTTTATTTAAGAGGCAGTACTTCAAAATTCAAATTTTTGAATTTTTTTCAATTTGAATCTAATTTTGGGATATTCGATAGCCCAAAACTACTACAAAATTTGAATTTAAATTTTTTTAATTTTATTCAAAAATTCACTTCAACCATTAGTAAATCTGCCCCTTAATGATTTATTTGTGAGTTCTTCAACCTAATATGCTTTCCCTCCCTGCAACCAGCACAATGTCAGCTGCTGACATATTTCACCTGTTCCTGGGCCTTTTTGCCCAAATCCCCCTAAATGTCATTTGAGACCCAGCCAAATTAGGTCAGGCAAATGGAAAATCTGTTATTGTTTTGTATTTTGGGAGGAACCATTTTTCCACAATAAGAAACATGCACGTGTCAGAATTTACTTAAAAGTGACCTGTCTCCCAGACATACAAATCTAAATAACAAAAGTCCTTTTTAAATTAAACACGAAATCAAAATTCTTTTTTATAATTGCAAACACATTTAAAAATCTCAGCTGTCTTAGACCTTAGGCATAGAGGCGGGGAAGGCAATTACTTTTACTTTCCATTCAGCACTTACTAGATGTCCCTGCACTCCCCAAATCCCCCCTCTTCTCCAATGAATTGTGTAGCCAGTGCATGGGAATAGACATCAGGTCCCCCATTCAGGTGCACAATTAAGATTTTAAGATGACGCAAGGCTTGCCTTAATAACTGTGTCCACAGAATTGCGCCAGCCTCTTTGCTATAATTATGAATTCCCAGAACGAAGGAAACAAGATTCAAATCATTTATATAGTGTAATTAAAGTTTATTTTGCTGGAGTAACTTGATAAAATAGGATTTGGAATAATTTTATCTGGTGACAGGTCCCCTTTAATGATGTTTTTGCTACAGATTTATATGTAACACTTTTTTGCAGATGTCTTCTCTCTGGTACTGAGCACCTTTCTTGCTCTTAACCAACTTGGACTCCAATAGAACATGTGTTACATGAGACTTTCTCTCAGGTGGGCCCTTACTGACTGGTGGAGGAAGGGTAATCAACAATGTATCACTCACACAAAGTTATTTATTATTAAAGGACCAGTAACATCAAAAAAAAAATTGTTTTAAAGTAATAAAAATATAGTGCATTGTTGCCCTGCACTGGTAAAACTGCAGTGTTTGCTTCAGAAACACTACTACTGTTTATATAAATAAGATGTTGTGTAGCAATGGGGGCAGTCATTCAAAGGAGAAAAGGCTCAAGTTACACAGCAGATAGCAGATAAGCTCTGTAGAACATAATGTTATCTGTTATCCATTACTCATCCTGTGCCATGTAGCCTTTTTTCAATTCCCGCCATTGCTATTTAGTAGCTTGTTTATATGAACTATATTAGTGTTTCTGAAGCAAACAGATCAGTTTTAACATCACAGGGCAACCCTATATGATATTTTCTTTACTTTAACTTTAACACTTTCACTTTTTTGGTGTTACTGTTCCTTTGACATGTATTTATATAGTGCCAACCCCTGAAATAAACTTCAAGTGGTTCTTGAAATAAACTGGTGACTCTTTATTATCTGAATGTTTACAATCTCTTTGTGGGTGCTTTTTAGAAGGTACAATTATAAATTGTTCAGATACTTATTACTTTCATGTCGTAGATGGTATTTACACAAGCACAGGTATAAGATTAACATCACCCAGATGTAGTACTCACAGGTAATACTTTGACCTGGATAGGGAGCAATTCCTCCTCCTAAATGCAAATAAGACCAGCTCTTAGCTGTTCTGACACTGAGGAAAGAAAACCCGACAACACATTTTTAACTGTAAATCTGCTATTACTTACTGATTCTCTGCATGTGCTCCTCTTCTGAAATGGCAATATGGCGATGATCCATTGTGCTGCGCTCGATTTCTCCTCCCTGCCTTCTATATGGTTGCTGGGGTAATTTGCACCCTAGCAACTGGATTGCTGAAACTGCAAAATGGAGAGCTGCAGAATAAAAAGATAAATAAAACCAATAAATCACAAATAATAAAAACATGAAAGACCAACTGCAAGTTGCTTCAGAATATCATTCTCTACATCACACTAAAAGTAAATTTAAAGGAGAACAATACATTTAAATGCACTTTAAATAAGTAAAATTTAGGTCTAAATAAGTAGAAATTCAACAGCAAATGTAATACAATAATATGTTGTTTGAAGGACAAGGCACTCCATGCACTAAATACGCTAATGGGTGACAGATCTGACCATTACATTATTCAGGTATGTGGGCAGGGAGGTGCGACAAGCACAGCCTTGATCGTGACCCTAGGCCTAAAGCCTTTATGGATGGATTGGCCCCTCTGGGCCTCACATGTTTTTACTTCAGGTTCTGGGTTCCATTATACACTATAGCGAAAATTCGCCAGAGCCGGTGTTAGTGAATTTGCGAAGTTGCGAAATGACGTCACGCTGGAAATTAGCGCTAGCGTTAGACGCTTCGCGCTTTAGTGAATCTGCCCCATAGTCTTTTCATTGACTATGGGCGATTGGCTAGTGGTCCGTATGTATTCCCCTAGATTGGTTTCTGTATGTACATATTGTCTCACTCTCATGCCCGCTCTGGGCTCACCCACCTCTACTATATTTGACATTGTCTTGGTTTTCTTGCCACTAGGTGGTATCGACTTAGGTGCCTGTAGATACTAGTGCTGGCCTTTGGATGGATACACAACATACAGGACCCATTGCTTCACGGTGTGTCGTTGTTATGATGTCAACATTGGGGGTGGGTCTTATTATCACTTAGCCTCACTTTGGGTATAAATGTTGTATTGGGTCACTGCACTGTGTTTCCTTGACAAAGTTCCTTGTGTGGGACCGAAACGTTGGATCAATAAACTTCCTTTTTTTACTTTTTTGTTTTGTGCTTAAATCCTGCGAGTGCCATCACCTTTGGCTAAAGTATATATATATATATATATATATATCCTAATAAATCATATGGAAATGACATTTATGTGATAATATGCTGGTTTTATAACACTGATGTTCCAAGCTTTGTCTGCTAACAGTGGAATATCACAAAGATAGGGAGAAATGTAGCAACAATCTATTTTGCCACTGCGATCTGATCTGTTGTCTGTGTGTAATTTCCTGATTAAAAGATATGAAAGCTTCCTGTTCACTGCATCTGGAATAAGCAAAGAGACAACCAAAGCAGGGAAATGTAGTGCTATGAAAGTGATATGAAAATAACTTAATGGAATATAACTGGAAAATAACTCCCTTCTGCCTATGCTATTTTAGAGATACAATCATAATACTGGAGCCTGAAGCTATCCCTGGCCCTAGAAAAAGCTTATTTCTGATAATATTATTATTTTATTTTTTTTTCAATTTGCATACTGAGCTAAAATGCCTAAGGGAGTGCTTATGTAAATATGAGCTCCCTATTTAGTCTAATATATGTTTTGTGTCATCAAATCCAATGCTTGCTGCATAGTAGCTGTTCATTAAAGCTAATGTATCAATATTTAATCGGTTTTATTTTCACATTGTTCACTGGAACTACTGTAACACATTATCTCTGTATTATAATTGAGAATCCTGGGGGTTTATTGGAATGATTTTGAGACGTCATGTCAAAGGAAGGGAATGACACACCACCCCAACAGAGCACTTGAAATATTATCATAGAAATTAGCAATTGACATCTTTTAATTGTTATGAAATTGTTTCCATTTATAGAATAAATTGCTCTGTTTATTTGCTTTGAAAACAAAGCAGCATAAATCCTGCCTGTTTATATTTTTTAGAGGAGAACTAAAGCTTAACAAAGAAGTAGGCTAGAGATGCCGCACATTATGAGGCAAATTTAATAAAGGGCACAGTGGCTGTCACTAACGGAAATTCACCAGACATACCATATGCAGGGACATTGCTGATTCACTAACAGGCATAGAGAACAAGTCACTAGCGGAAGAGTACATGCTAGAACAGTTTTGCGACCTTTTGCCAGGCGCATTTTCGCTCAGGCGAACTATCATTACTCCTACAAGATGGGAGATCCTTACTAAAGGCATGGGTCATTGCTGTTATAGCAATGCTGGACTTTCAGGTTGGTGCTTTAAGTTCAATATATAAAAATACAGTATTTCTATGCATATTCAACTTTAAGAGGCACGTTTATCAAAGTTAGAATTTTGCATTCATGTGAATATTTTTTTACTCTAATAAATTCGAATATACTCGAAATTCGATTGGGAGATCATTTAAGATAAACTTGAACAAATATTGCCAACTTGAAAACTCAAATCGAATTAGAATCTAATTGGACTGAACTCGAATCAAGTTTTTTCTCCGAAAAAGGAAGGCTATTAACATCTTCAAATG
Organism: Xenopus borealis; assembly: GCA_024363595.1. NCBI lineage: Eukaryota > Metazoa > Chordata > Amphibia > Anura > Pipidae > Xenopus > Xenopus borealis. Next base: position 107,317,014 of record CM044432.1, read on the forward strand.
GGTCACTGAACCTCTCCCATCGACTTATACATGAATTTGGCAGGTGGCGAATAGTTGAATTTGAATCTCGATTTTCAAATTTGAATTAAAAAAATCTAGTTTGGATGATTCCCAGTTCAAATGTGAACGTTTTGACCAAAAAAATTTTTTTGAAAATTCTAATTTACTATTTCACTCTTGATAAATGTACCCCTTAATGTTGTTTGATGAGTTATTGCAATATGTCAAAGTAGGTAGAAAATTATTTATTAAAAATAAAAACTTATTGAATAAACATTCTGCAAGTTGTATGCATGACTGCACACAAATCTTTGATCCATACATCCAGTTGCAGTATCTGTCAGGTGCAATCTGGAATTGAACTCAGAACCTTGACTTGAACTATACCTGTACTATACCCACTAAGCCAATGGAGACTCTATGAGTTGGTATGGTTCAGTCATCTTCAAGGTTGTGTTACCTCTTCCTGTTGTAGGGCCCCTCCTGCCATGAGACAAGATGAGAACCTCCCCTCAGCCGTCAGCAAGCATCTAGTTACAAGGGGCGTCAAAAAGCTTTCTTCATAATATTTCTTCTGATTTTACGTAGTCCTGTTTTCTTTACTACCCACTTAACACAGCATATAGGTCCCTACCTGCTAGGGAGCAATAATGATGGGGCACATAACTCTTCTCTCCCCTGCCAGTCGGCCCTTGTCCCCTACCATTTTCCCACCACCATCACCGCAATATAATTATTTGCCAAAGATTACTAGTTTTGTGGCTTAAAATTAAACTTCCTTCCCTTTTTTTGTGACAAAACATTTTTGCTTCACAACTGAATTATATAGGGATTCAGAGGAGCATTTCTATTACTTAATTACTGTTTGTTTTAACAAATCTGCAGTGAGCAAGCAGTTAGAACATGGCAATTAGTAAATGTAAAGCAACATTAGATCTTAGATACTATGCATCTCTTTCAACAACTAAGGGAGAAATTTGATAGAATTTGTAAATAGAAAAAAAGTACTTCAATCATCGAATGATCGAATATTCAATCATTCAATCTATTCGATACGATCAAATTTTGCATATTCGATGATTGAAGTGGGCAAATATTCGAATATTCGATAAAATCATACGATCGGAATTCGATTGAATTCGATTGAATTCCGAATAACTTCATACGAACTTAGTAAATGGGCTCATTAATTATGAGTGAGCTGAAGCTAGAATCAGACAGATCTGGTAAGTGTGAAACATGAGATATTTTGAGTTCTCCAATGCTAGGAATATTTTACAAAGAAATATTCAAATTTGAATTGAGTATTATTAGAGTCTTTTTTTACTTTTTAAAAAAGCTCTCAATAATGAAAACTAACTTGAATACTTTGAATCTTTAACATTTTTAATGGGTTGGGTTTGAAAAGCTTGCATTGCCATAAACACTTCCACTGACTTTTACATGTACGCGGCAGCTTTAAGATGTCACAGTTTTAAATTGGCTCAATCCATTATCAATAAATTTAAGACACTGAGACATTTTGTGCATACAGCTAATAAAAAATGCTTTAACCTTTAAACAAAACAGGGATTGTTTGTCCATATATTGCAATATATTTAAGCTGGCCAACTACATCAAAGTCATCCTATATCTGGCCAGTCCTACTCTCAAATTGCATCTGATTCATTAAGAATTCTATTACTTCATTAAACATTTTACAAAGGGACTAAGTTTTACCTGCAACTTACTTGCTGTTTTCAAAGTAAAACTCCCAGACTTGGTTGCCCTTTTATTGGACACCAGTGGGATCACCTGACTATAGTTGGGAGGAGTGGGAGCTACAACATGGAGCTGGTCACTGCTCCAGTATAACTGCAACAAACAAGGGAAAGTTGTGCTCACCACTAATTTTTAAAACCATTAGATGGGGGTGCAATGAGGCTGTGACCACAAAATACATATAGACAAATACAAAAGGTCCTCTGCACTCAACCCATTATCAATATATTTAAGACTTTGAGACATTTTTTGCATACAGCTACTAAAAAATGCCTTACCCTTACAAAACAAAACAGTTTTAAATTAACATTTTTCCAATTGTTTGCTCCTAAATATTGTAAATTCACTTTTTTGAAAGCATTATTCCAATACAGAAGTTTTAGCACAAAAAATATAAAGTTCATATATCAATCTCTAAGTTAAGCCTTTTGAGCGTCTTCTTGAAACCAAACAGTACAACCAGTAATTTTACATATCATAAGATATACAAATAACTTATACAACAAGCATTTTTAAATGAATGTTGTTTTTAATTCTTTCACCAAAAACAGATTTGTGCCAGACTCCTGTAAACTGAATAGCTAAGAAAGTGAATAAAGACATGGATGGCATTTTGGATGGCCTCTTATGAGAGATCACTGCCACTTTCCTGCCATGTAGTTCCCGTGAGTCTGATGTTTTGAGTCAGCAAGTGCTAGATTTAAGAGATTTTGTTCAAAATGAAAAGTCACTGGAGTACATATATATATTTTGGAAGCATTACAGTTGAACGCAAAAGTAGCAATCAGCAGGGGAAGGAGAAAAGCAATTTGGAAGGATTTTATATTGTAGATTTCCACTTTTTTCATGTTTTCTGCTATAGGCATAGAAATCCTGTCACTGTGCAATATACAGTATATTTAAATGTAGTGATTTCAGCAACAACTAAATGAGTGCTGGGATGTCACCCATGATGCCTCCTTTCTTGATTTTTGCTTTTGTAATCAATTTCATTCTTTATTGAGAAGACTTATACATGCACACAGACTATACTCCCATCTCACATGCAGCTTTATTAGCAAGCTAGAAAAAACATGCAGTGGTTTTCTGATAGTCAATGATAGTCTGCAATTTTTCTCTGAAAATTGAAATGTTAATAACACCGGCTATAACTATTATGAGAAATGTGATAATTAACAGATGGTTAAAAGTTCTAAGACCCTCTTGCATTTTTTATTTTCTACAATAAACCCTATTTTAGTGATTGCAGAACAATAAAATGTTCTCAGTTTCAGTATCCCTATATTAGAAAGGGTCCTCTTTAATCCCTGTCTTACTTATCAGCACAGCCTAATGAGTATTTTGCTTCTTATCAAATGCAGGAAATTACTGAGAATTGTGACCTTGTGTTTATTAAGCTCATTGCTGATTGCTGGATGCTGTCAATAAGCACTGTTTTAAGGTCAGAACAAACAGCGTTTTCTCTCTGTGCTTCTCAGTACTATAATATATTCTTGTTTGCTTCTTGTACTTTATGTGGGTGTAAAATGAATGTCAAAAAACAACTTTGCATTTAGCCCAAGAATGCCTAAAAATAAACAAATATAAACCTTTCATTTCCAGATGTCACTCTGTTGCCCACCTACAATATAACATAGAAAAATACACATTTTGGTTATGTTTAGGACAGGCTTTCAAATTCCAATGCTTGGTTCATTTGCTCTCTCACTGTCTCTGCCTCTGTCTCTTTATCCATTTATACACACGATCAATATAAGCTTTAGCATTGATAGGCAGTATTTGGGCACAGCTGATTGGTGTGATCTATCTTGGATGTCTACCAAGCCTCATTGCACCCCCGCCTAATTGTTTTAGTGGTGAGCACAACTTTCCCTTGTTTGTTATAGTTATACAGGAGCAGTGACCAGCTCCATGTTGTAGCTCCCACCCCTCCCAACTATAGTCAGGTGATCCCAGTGGTGTCTGATAAAAGTGCAACCAAGTTTGGGAGTTTTACTTTGAAAGCAGCAAGTAAGTTGCAGGTAAAGCTTAGTCCCTTTGTAAAATTAATAATGAAGCAATAGAATTCTTAATGAATCAGATGAATTTTGAGAGTAGGACTGGCCAGATATGGGATGGCTTTGATGTGGTTGGCCGGCTTGAATGCATTGCAGTATATGGAATAACAATCCCTGTTTTGTTTAAAGGGTAAGGCATTTTTAAGTAGCTGTATGAAACATACCTTGAAAGTGAAGAAAAAGTGATTCCTTGAAAGTGAATGGTGACATGATAGTTATTGATTGGATACAAATAGTGAAGGACAGGACAGACTCAAGGATAACCCCAGTTCTCTGGTCCTGTGGAGATGGGTTGATAGTGGAGTTATTAACAATAAAAGACACTTCTGAGATATGATGTGTGTTGGATGGGTGAAGGAAAATAATTTTGTGGATGATAAGCAAGCAGAGATGGATGATAAGCAAGCTGAGACCTGGTTTAAGAGAGGGATAGAGGAAATACATTTGCTTATTGTCAGCATAGAAAATAAGGGAAAAAGAGTCTACAGTCCCAAAGAGAGATGTATGGTAGACAATGTTAGGCACGGTAGAGCAGTTTCTGTGGAATGTTGCAGCCTAAAACTTTGTTAGGAGTCTAACAGGCCATGATCAGTGGGTTGTATACTAAGTAATCAAGTACTTTAGAGATAAAGGGAACAGAGAGATGGGACAAAGGTTGCAAAGAGTAGAAAAGCTTTCTTTCTTTTCTTCAGAAAAGGGGTGATGATTGGTTCCAGTTGAGAAGAAAATTTGGAAGGAATTGGATAGAGTGGAAAGTAGAAAAATGTGAAGTGTGTTGAGAGAGGGAAGTGGCTGGTTAGGAGGTTGTTGAGCTATGTATTTTTTGATACTGCTGTAAGCCTCTAGGTAAATGGGGGTGCCTTGTGTACAGACATATTTATTAATAAATCTTCCTGAAAATTTTTTGTGGGGCAAAAACAAAATCTAAATTTTAATCAATAAAATTGTAAAAAAAAATCTGAATCATATGACTTTTTTGTGTTTGACCCTGGAAACCACAAAATCTCGGATTATTTAATGAAACCCACCTCAGATCAGGATATCAGTGGGACATCTGGCATTGACTTCTACATGAACAGAGCTGAGTTGAAGTATAGCGAGTTGTCTCAAAACAATCCTCACATTATCTCAGGCTGAGTTGAGTTGCACCCACCTCTTTCAGCAGGTGGGATCTACAGAGGCTGAGAACAGGTTGGCTTCCATTTTTATAAGTAGGAAACCCTGACACTCTCTAGGTAGTTACTGAACTGCCAGTAAAATACATTAAGCCATTATAGAGAAACATCTCCCAGCTGTAAATGGCTAGCTCTTAGTTGTTCAAAACCTTAATGGACTGCCTGCAATAAAGATTAACAACACTTTTACAACACTACAGTGTTAGTTTTGCTTTTGTGTTCAGGAATATCTTGAGCAGTGACTGAAGCACAAGGCGAGGTTAAGGTGATGAGTAATGAGTAAAGGTAGAGAGAAGTTGTGTGGGTTTTTAGAAAGCAAATTAATGAATGCAGTGAAATGGGTTTGTTTGGCTAAGGTGAGACTGGTAACATAAGAGAGAAGAGCAAATCTGCAGCTGCAAGTCTGTTTTTGACCGCGATTTGAGAAAATGTCATTCTAGTACATGTGACCATATTTGGAGAGCTTTGCACTGTATGCCAAGGTTGGTTATTTGCCTAACCTGGCCAATATAAAGTTTACAGATCAGCCCTAATGAAAGAGAAAGCACAGATTCTCTGGGTTTCTTCTCTGCATACCACAATTCTATTCTAAATTAGATTATGAGCTAATTTGTCTCTCACAAACACATTGCAAACAATGCGCATCATCATTATCTTGCTCTCTAGTAAACCCCTGACAGCATTTTTTCTATTTCACCTACATTTAAATTTTAGAAGATGGCAAATTGAGATTTAAATCAAGAAAGCCATATATTAGGTATAACACATAACAACATAGATTGTGTACCCTGCTTCCATACAGAAACTTTTGATGAAAAAAATATAGGAAGAGGGAAAGCAGGAATGGTGTGGAGAGTGTGGAGTAAGGACTTATAGATGGTTATGTAATAAAACAGTTTACATAGAAAAATACATTGTATTGTGGAAGTAAACCCCTGTAATCAAACAGATATTTAGAATTAAATATTCTCTAACTAAATTAGATCAGCAACAGCTACAGTTACTCGTGATTGGTGGTGATCTTAATTACTGAACAGGGACACTTTAGCCCGGGTTTTCACTACCACAATTTGAGAAAGGAAGAAAAAGATTTTGATTGGTACAAGTTAAAAAGGAAGTGCACTGGATAAGGGGAGAGGAATATCATGATAAAGAGAAACGATGAGGCAGTAATAATAATGGATCAGTGGGTTCCTAACTGTTTAGGGGACCCAGAGAGTGCTGGAGGCCTAAGCTGAAGGTCCGTTATAGGTTTTTTCCACAATGTCCTGCAGGCCCAGTCTGACCCTGAATATAGTTC
>CM044432.1:107328306-107343641 GCA_024363595.1 Xenopus borealis
TTTTAAGCTGTAATTTAGAGGCTAGTTTTTTCTCTAAGACATCCTGTTTGGTAGAGGAGTCTTTACCTGCAAAAAACACCTTTAGTTTCAAGGAGCGCATAAATTTGAAAAAAATCAATGGTAAAGTTAAAAGGGGGATTCACATGTACCGGGACAAAGTTAAGACCCTTATTAACAACAGACATTTCAGCGGGAGTCATAACATAAGACGAGAGATTAAATACATTCATTACCTCCTTGTTTTTTTCTTTGCATAATGTCTTTTTCTTTCCCCGCCTTGTTTTTTTGGATTTCTGCGGGCTACTTCTAAAAAAGCAACCGAAGAGGGTTGTGAATATCTGGGCAAGGAAGAATCTGATTCTGACGACTGTTGAGAGAAGCTCGGATCCGAAGAGGTGGAGGTTGCCTGCCGGTTTCTCCTGTGCGGCCTTGTACTCTCCTTCCAAGTATATACCGTGCCTTTTTCGTAATCCCTCGTGTCGCGCCGGAATTTCTTCAGTTTGTTTACTAAAATATCCTGCTGCATTTTGTCGATGCTGTGTTGTAACTCCCTTAGTTTGCCCTCGTAAATCTCCGTGTTCTCCTTTGCTTTGTAAGATTCCTCCGTTTTGTGGATGTCCTGTCGTAACTCCTTCAGGCCCGTCTGTAATTGTTGTACTGTCAGGGTGATAAGATCCAGGCTGCAGCGTTCCTGGATCCTGGGAGGGCCGTCTCCCTAAAGCATCTTAGCACCAAGCGCTATCATTGAAGGAGGGCCTGAGTGTGCACGTGAGTTCCTTGTATCGACCCTGCCACAAGTCGCCACATTTCCCCCACCCCACACACGCATATGTAGATTTCATTTTTTGTGACTGGGGCAGGCAACTAATCTGGTCCGGCAGGGCCCACAAAAGCCAGCCCAGTCCGGCCCTGGGAAAACTCCAGAGGGCAGACTTACTAACGGGTGAAGTTGCTAACACTAGTGTCAGTTTGCTAGCATTACCGCCCACAGGGGCAACTACAATTTACTAACGGGCGCAGGTGCAAATTTGCTAGTGAAAGAGACAGGCTCTAGCAGTAGTGATGGGCGAATTTATTCGCCAGGGGCGAATTCCCGACGCGACGCGCGTCAAAAACGACGCGCGACTCGTTTCGCGAATTTTTCGCCAATTCGCGAATTTCTCTGGAAATTCGCGAATTTTTCGGCGAAGCGGAACGCGCCGTTTCGCCCATCACTATCTAGCAGTCATTCACACTCTAATGGACATTATTCTGCAAATTCACTAAAATGCGGATTTTACTGAACATTACCTCTTTCAGCAGACTTGTCTTCGCCAGCTCAGACCAGGCAAGTGCAATAGAGTACATAGATCTTCCTCAATCTTCAGTCACTTACATCATATTCTGAGCTGAAAATGCTTCAATACAAAAAAACACTGGTGACTTTTCCTTTTTTCAGGGTGATAGTCTACAAAAGTCCTTACATTTTTAAATTGTAACCGTTTTTTTTCTCCATACATTTTCTAGATATAGAACATTAACTATACAGTGGGCTTACGTGTAGGGCATTGTCTTTATTCAGGTTCCCTGGACATGTGTAATAAACAGTGTAAATGTAAAGTATTAGCTGCAACACATAACATAAAGTCCATACAGCTTTAAATTTCCCTCCATATGCAAATTACCCTAAGCACAAGACCTCAAGCGAATTTCCGCTAGGCAGAAATGAACGCTAGAGCATCTTCAACTTGAAATGCTTGCAATACCGAAGTGACGCTAGCAAAAACTCACCAGAGTTTGGTGCCCAGGACGAAACTCTGCATGTTAGTGAAATAACACCTGGCAAAGTGTTTCGCCGGGTGTGAAGCGACGATTTTCACCGGTAAGTAAATCTGCCCCCAGGAGTTGTTGGAACCCTTCTATAAGAAATACATGGTTAATTCTGAATTAAGTATGTCAAAGGCTAGAACAGTATGGGATTTTGATGTACAATAAAGTCTCTTTTGGCAGGTAGTTGTAGTAAAGGTGGTCTTACACTATTAGATCCGCTTGTTTGGCAACCTCTTAAACCAATATATCCTCTAATGGGCAGGCGATATTGAGTGAATCCAATCATTCCGCCCCAGAATGCTTATAATGGGCGCCAATGGGTCGCAAGGCTGTATCAACTAGCTGATGTGGTACTGGGTCGCTCAATATCTGCCCGCTTTTTGGCCTGATTTCGATTAGGAGGACCCGTTGGGAGCCCCCAAATCTGCCTTTGGTCCCTAGCAGATCACAGACTGGGGGGGGGGGGGGGGGGGGGGGGGGGGAGGCCACTTACAAGAGGGTAATGGTAATTTATTCACCTGCATACTACAACTTTTTCTTGGTAAACAAAACTTTCAGTTTTAATTCTGTAGATACTTGGGGGATGTCCAAATACCTTCTTTTAAAGATTCTCCATAGCAGAGATGGCAACATGAGAGTAAGGGTAAATAAAGGGCAATACATTTTGCTACAAAAAAAAAATCAAATTCTAATAAAAATAGTTTCTCATTCAATCAGAGGGAAAAGAAGTACAAGATGTATCTGTTGCCATAGATTGTTTTTCACCGCTCAAGAGAGTGCCCAGAGGGATAAGGATTGATGAGTTTGCCTGTGAGCGCTGAAATAAAGATCCAATGTTTTTAGTTAGATTTAAATACAGTGCAGTGTCTGAAGTGACAAGTTAAACTTTGTGGTATTAGTAAATCATTAGGAAGATTATAGAATCTCAGGAAATAGTTTCCCTGGAATAAATGCGAGATAAATATACCACCTATAAAAGCATACAGTATTACACTGGAAATGCTTGTATACAGAGCTTTTATAAATGGGCAAATGGGGCATCTCTACAGAGCCCACTGTGAGACATTTTAAAAATAAAAAAAGGCTCCCATGTTACCAGTTTTGTTTGGTAATCGTATCTAATACTACACTTTGCAACTATACCATCTAGAGCAGTGATCCCCAACCAGTAGCTCGTGAGCATGTTGCTCTCCAACCACTTGGATGTTGCTCCCAGTGGCCTAAATGCAGGAGTTTATTTTTGATTTCCAGGCTTGGAGGAAAGTTTTGGTTGCATAAGAACCAGGGCTACTGTTAAACAGAGCCTTAATACAGGTTGCCAATCCACATGGGGGCTACTTATTTGGCACCCCAAGACCATTTTTCATGCTAGTGTTGCTCCCCAACTCCTTTTTCTTCTGAATGTTGCTCATGGCCTCAAAATGTTGGGGATCCCTGATCTAGGGTTTACCTATTACTACTCGTTTACAAACACAGGCAAACTAATAATACAACTGACCTGACCACCAACAGATAATATCTGGGTGCTTTTTATCCCACATTAAAATTATTAAACCATATATTTATGTACATGTCCTTTTACAGACAGTGGGATGGCTCAGTTGACTTTGGTCGATGTGGAAGGAGAGGGGAAGGATACATTTATGTACAATATGTATTTGTTGAGCTATTTTCTTGTTGCGGCACATGCTGAAATTTTGACACAGTTTTCCAAAAATGTTTGCAACCAGCAGAATGCAGAAATTCATGCCAAATCTGTACACAGTGACATTTTTGCTCATCACTACCCATTAGCTACTTTTCAGTGATCTTACTGGCATGTCTGGAGTTACCAGAGTACTCATTGGCCATTCTAGCAATAATACTGACATGTCTCTGTTATGTTTGGGTGTAATGCATGTTGGTATTTAGGGGTATGGTCAGAATGAAGGTCCAGTAATTTAGAGCTTTCTGGATAATGGATCCTATACATGTATGCCCATTATTTCCATTAAAACGTTATACATCAGTTTGAACGGATTCTAGATTTCTTTTCTTCTGATAAAGATATTCATTAAAAGATTATTTTCCTTTTTCCTACAAAAAATAAATGGGCCTGGGACACACCTAGGATGACGTACTGACTGAAGATTTAGGGACAGATTTACTAAATTCACATGAAGGATTCAAAGTTCAATCAAATTTTCAAAAACCTTCGAATTAGAATTTTCGAATGTTTTTGAAGACCAGTTCGATCAGTGAATTTTGTAAATTCGATTGAATCGAATGATTAGAATAAAATTTAATTCGAATATTCAACCATTCGACTATCGAAGTACTTCCCCTTTAAATTTTTATTAGACAACCTAGTTCGCCAGATCAAAGCTACCGAATTGGGTTTCCCTATTTTTGATCGAATAAAATAAATTTGATCGATCGAAAAAATCGTCGTTCGAATCGATTTATCGATCGATCAAATTTTTCCTATTCGATTGTTCGACCAATCGAATTTCGGTAAAATCCTTCAAATTCGAATTCAAAGGATTTTACTTCCCTTCCTATTCACATGGTTGAATTTTGAATTTTTTTCAAATTCGACCAATGATAAATCTGCCCCTTAATGTTGCTAAATGCATATAATGTGTTTGGAAATGACAAATGAATTCTGAAGCCCTTTTGATGGCCACTATTCCCTTTAGTCACTTTATATTTAGAGAATGATCTGTTGCAGGTTCTCCCAAGATTAAAGATATTACATTTCCAGTTGATTGCATATTTATCCAATTTATACTGAAAGCATCGTTAAATTGATGAGGAAGATCTCTCTACATGAAACGTTGCATGAAAGCAAATGAACACATAAAGGCAATTTTCTCTAGAATGTTTAGAATGCTTCTGTTTTTAAGAAGCAGTGACTGACCCATGAAGATAAAAGGCATGCTTTCTTTTGTCACACTGTATTAGAGGATATTATTCTTACGCCATGGTCTACACAGCTCAGTGCATACTTGTTCCACAGGGAGAAATAGAAGAATTCTTTTATTAAAGTGGATTAAAAATCATTAAATAGAGCAATGGACACAATTGTCAGTTAAGAATGTATTATTACTTTGCAGTGACCCATCACCCCTGTCCAATACTTCTGAATGCACACTGAAATTATACTTGGCACTCTATAGTTGAAGGTCTAAAGAAATGATCATCGCCCACCAAGCAGCAGAGCATTATTTCTATATTTAGGATGTTGCCACTCTGTTACAAAATTTATTAGATGTATAAAAACCTAGATATTTCTAGGAGGTCTCTTTTATAGCTGCCTGTGTGTCAGTCATGAAAATAAAATGCCATAAGCATTAAAAAAGTAAATCTAATTGAATGCAATTTTACAATATACAGGTACTACACTTCATATCCAGAATGCTTGAGACCAACATAAATCAATCAAACATTAAATAAACCCAATAAGATTATTTTGATTTCAGTAAGGATTAATTGTATCTAAGTTGGGATCAAGTACAAGGTACTGGAAATAATAAAAAAAAATGCAATTATTTGAGTATATGGGAGGTGGTCTTCCCATAATTCGGAACCTTCTAGATAATGGATGTTATACCTGAACATTCCTTTCCCTTCTTGTAAAATTATTTGTAAATATTTTACTGAAAGTAGTATATGTCTGTCCCTTGCTATTTTCTTCACTGCTGCCATATGATACATTGAAGCAAAAATTGTAGTGAAAGGGAAATTTGTATTCTGCTGGGGCTGCCAAATGTTGGCTTGGTAGCAAGAGAACAAAATGACTATTGGGCAGCAGTGCAAGCCCAGCGTATAGCCTACTACACCCATATTGTTTTTATTTTTTACAGTAAAATATTACTTACATTCAGTATATAATCCCATTTGAACACAGAAGTCAAGGTGAAAAAACTAAAAAATAAATGAAAGCCTTGAGAAAGTCCTGTTAGACAAAGCGAGTTGACTGTGAAGTCATTCGGGTGAACCCAGCATTGCATGATTACAACGTCGGGTACAACCATCAATTTCTGCAAAGCGAAAGCTGGAGCAGAGAAACCTATGGACTCACCATCTTTATGCTAATCCAAAGTGTATATATATATATTTGAGTGCAATTTTTATTTTACGAAATTCTCTATTAAAAAGTTTTTTACACAATATTGAGCACATCTAGAACCAACTGATGCCTACATGAAATAATCATGTATCAACGCTAGCAATACTTTTAAACATCTGTGAGGTGCCAACTGATTTTATAAAGAACGGTTAAAGTTAACCCTGTAGGTGAAGGAACAAACACTCCATTCAATAAGTTTAACCTCACAGAAGAGTGTAATGTAAAATAAGGAATACTACACTATATATAATATTACATTTCTTTCTGTCAACCCCTTATAGCGATGGTTCATCTATACAAAAATTATATGTATCTATAGCCTACTACACCCATAGTCAGTCTCTCTCGAAAGTTGAAGTAGCCCAAAATGAAGTCAAAATTTGAACTTAAAAAAAAATCTAATTTTATTCGAAAATTCACTTTGACCCTTAGTAAATATGCCCCAAAAAGTCATCTACAAATGGGCAATTTGAGGTTGAGAGCTCCTCCTGCGGTGAAAGGCGGTGGTTATAGGCAGAAGTGAGAGCTGAGATCAGGGAGCTTAGCTTGGGTTCTGGATTTAGGGTGCTGTTTGTGACACCATGATTTCTTTATTTCACTGTAAAAAAAATGCAGAAAATGACCCCACCAACATCATTATTAGAATGTTGCCATGTATTTTGTTTTGATGGGAAAGTAACAAGCTTTGCACCAGTAAAAGATGCAGAAAAAAATGCAGATACCTACTCATTGACTATGAGTATTGACTATGAATTTTCGAATGATTTTGAAGACCACTTCGACCAGTGAATTTTGAAAATTCGATCAAATCGAATGATTTGAATAATTCGAATAAAAATCTATACGAATATTCGACTATTCAACAGTAGAATTACTTCGCCAGATCAAAGTTACCGAATTGGGTTTCATTATTTTTGGATAAAATCGTTTGATTTGAATGATTTTATTGATCGAATATTTTCTATTCCATCGTTCAAACGATCGTTCGACCAATCGAATTGCGGTAAAATCCTCCAAATTCGTGAATTCTAAGGATTTTACTTCCCCAACAATTCCCATGGTCAAATTCGAGGGTTTTTTAACCCTCGAGTTCGACCCTTAATAAATCTGCCCCTATGCGTAATTTTTGACCAATTACAACAAGCCAGTTTCACTCATCACTTGCAATATGTCATTAAAGATCCACAAGGCACCATTTCTTTGACATGAATTGGACACAATTTTAGAAGAGGGTGTTAAACTGGGGTAGTTTTGGGATTATTAGGGCATAATTACACTGTGCCTATTGACAATGGACGATAGTGGCATAAATAGCCTTTGCTGGTGCCCCCCTGCAAAAAGTGTGGGCAATTCTTCATATGAAGAAAAACTACTTTTTCAGAGACATATGAAATGTTAACTCTTACAGCAGTATAATATATTAAAAAACAGACTGCCCTTTTTTATAATGCCATTTTAAACCTTAACATTGTTAATACTGCAGTATTGTTTCCTTCCATGTTAAAGAGACACATTGCTTGTTTATTTTGATAGTTTGTTTGCTTTGCCTCGGGGAAATGTTCTTGTCTCTTCTCCTCTCATAGCTAAAGGCATTTCTTAGTATCAATGCAAAATTTTACATACTTTCAGATAAAGTGATTCCACCTGTATCTTGTGCGACTCTTCCTCTGATCCCTAGTGTACCTTTAGAACACCTTCTACAAAGTCAAGCAGATGGTTTTTATTATTTGCTCAAAAGGAAATCAAAACAGACATATGAGTGAAAATGTAGCTGCCCATACAACTGAAAATGTTCATAAACTAAAAAGCTTTACATAAAGCTACACAGTTGTTGTCAGAAAGTTAATATTTGATTTTAAATTACCACCATACACAGTGTAAGTATTCATTTAAGAAAGCTCTGTCAAATATATCGATGTGGTTGTACCAGCAGTACAGTATGTCCCCATCCTTTTGCTCAGTAATTTTAGCTCAGAGGCTCACTGTGATGTTAACTAAATTGAATATCTATTAGAAACAAGCATGCCATTCTTTCAAATACTAGAATAAAAGAATTCTGGAACATATTTCCTAGTTAACTAAATCAAATTTAACCATCTAGGTTATAAGGTATAGTTTGACTGGCATGCAATGATATCAGATTACCCAATGCATGGTAAGATGCTTGTTGCTGAGGAGCAAAATATACATTTTTCCAGAAAATGCAAAATGTATGTAGTATGTGGTGCAGTTTTGGATTCCAGTCCTTTTGAGTGATATAAATTAGCTGCACAGAGTACAGAGATGTGCAACTAAACTGGATATAGGGATTGAAGACTTAAATTATGAGGGTAGATTGTCAAGGTTGGGGTTGTTTTCTCTGGGAAAAAAGGCGCTTGCGAGGCGTCATGATTATACTTTACAAGTAGTTTAGAGGACATTATAGACAAATATCAGGGGACCTTTCTACCTATAAAGAGGATCACCTTACCAGAGGCCACCCCTTCATACTAGAAGAAAAGGACTTTCGTTTGAAGAAACGTAGGTGGTTCTTCACAGTGAGGACAGTGAGGTTTGTGAAATGCCTTGTCAGATGATGTTGTGATGGCTGATACTGTTAATGCCTTTAAGAGGGTCTTGGAAGATTTCTTGGACAGACATTATATCCAAGGTTATTGTGATACTAAAATTTACAATAAATATATATAATGGCATGTGCAGTTTATGTGAGTGGATGGAGGGTTGGTGTGAGTGTGTCTATATGTATGGATGCTGGGTTTCATTTGGAGGGGTTGAAATTGATGGACTTTGGGTTTTTTTTCAACCTAATACAACTATGTAATTTACACAGGGTTACTAAAAGGAAGACAAACTTTAAGTTGCTTTAATGGAAACATCCTTTGGCATCTTATAAAGGAGATGAGTAGTCATATAAAAAACATAAATAAAAACTTATAAATAAGATGTGTCATAATTCAATAGTTCATATGGAGCACATGCAAAGAAACCTTCAAAGAAAACTCTGTCATTAAAGGCTATGCTTTTCCCATGCAAATATTTATTTTTTAGTTGAAGAGTTAATTGTACTGTTTTTCAACAAGCTATTACAACAAGCTGTCATTTCATACTTTCCATCAGAGGTCCAGATTATGGGGACCGAAATCAATCATTTGCAAATGTTTAACATTTAGACGTACTAGAAAGTTATTTATTATAAGAGTTGTTTTGTAAAAAATGAATTTTTAGATAAAAAAAGCTGCTAAAAGTCTGAATTTGAAAATACTACATCTAAAATCTTTCTAAATCATGTAAAAGTTTATGACAGAGGTCCTTTTCACTATTTGAAGATGTTTTTATTAACCTTCACAAATTTTGGGAGTGTTGAGGTGTGTGCTGGAATAACTTGAGTTTTTTGCCAACGAAAACAATAAATTCTAGGGTTTGCTCAATAATTTGAAAAACAATTTTTCAGTATTATTTCCAGTTTTTTTTCCCGACCTGACTTTTTCAACCGGATTTCTTTATAAATAAGCTAAATCCGTGGATGGACGTTAGGTCACGTTTGTTTTTATTAAAAACCGGGAAAAGTTAAGTTTTAGTAACTAACCCCATTAGAGTAAGATTTGAACTTAGTACTATTGTTTATACCCAAACACTGAGAATCTTTTTATAAGCCGACTATATCCAAACAGTATATGAAAAAGGGTGGCTTAAACTTTTTATAAAATTTCCTATGCCTAATAACTTTGCATTTGGTCTTCATAATTTATTTATTTTTTGTATTTGAATTAGTTGCTTTCCTCTTCTACATCTTTCCAGCTTCCGAATGGCAGTCACTGACCGTGGCATCCAAAAATGATTGCTCTGTGAGCTTATAATTTTATTGCTGTTATTTTTTATTACTCCACTTTCTCTTCATATTCCAGTTTCTTATTCAAACCACTGCCTGTTTACTAAGCTAAACAAGACCTTAGCAACCAGATAGCTGTTGAATAGAGCTACGAAGCAAAAAGCTCAATTACAAATTGTCCCAGAATATCAATGTCTATATCATACTAAAATTTAATTTATTAGCAAAAACCACCTTTAAGAAATTCTATCTTATATTGCCCTGTACTTTGGCTGAAGTGGAACTTACCATTGTAAATAAGAAGTAAACACTGCAGAGTGTATTGATAATACTTCAAATTGTTTATGAGCTCACAACTGTTAATATATGCAATTAACGTTCCATTGTATATTTCACTGACTAGGTAAACATGACGCAAAATTTACTAGGCTTGACATAATTTTCACATTAGAGTAAAGGCTACACATGCAGTTTAGAAGCTGGAAGTGTAGAAAGGGCAATGTACAACATCCTTACGGTTTCATAATGCTGGGGACATGGAATGAGATTTGCTGTTATATTTGCTGATACAATATTATATCAGCTTTATTTTAGATATTGGTGCAATATTGCTAGTCATCTCTTGTGAAATTGACAATATACATTACTCCTGTGCCATTTGAGACAGTGTTAAAGGGGCCCTGTCAACTAAAAAAAAAATATTCCAAATCCTATTTTATCAAGCAAAATAAACTTTAAATTACACTATATAAATTTTTTTTAATAAACGTTCAATGTCAAGTATAGTAGTGAATGGAGTTAACTTACCCAGACAAAAGGGGGTTCAAGGTGCTCAAGCCCCAAACCTTCAACTCTGGGAGGCAATTGATGCAAATAGATAATAAAGGGCTGGCACACACCAGACCACATTCTGTAAATTGATGTAGTAAAAAAGTTTTAATTAAAGCTAAAACATCATAGCAAACCTAAATTCACCTACCTTCCTACATCAATTTATGGAGTTTCATTTGTTATGTGCCAGCCCTTTAATATCTATTCGCACAAATTATTTTAATCTTGTTTCCTTCAGTCTAAGAATTCATAATTATAGCAAGTAGGCAGGTGCAATTCAGTGGACACTGTTATTAAGGCAAGCCTTGCATCATCTCAAAATCTTGTTTGTGCACCAGAATGGGGGACCTGATGTCAGGGGCGTAACTACAGAGGAAGCAGACCCTGCGGCTGCAGGGGGGCCCAGGAGGAATAGGGGGCCCATTATGCCCTACTTGATGAGCAATTTCAATATATAGTGGTAAAACAGGACAACCTCTGGGTATTTTGGGGGCCCTAAAATAAATCTGCTGTGGGGCCCAGTAACATCTAGTTACACCACTGCCTGATGTCCATTCCCATACACTGGTTACACAATTAAGTGGTAACAAGAGAGGGGAAATTTAAGGGAGAACAGTGACAGCTAGTAAGTGCTGAAAGGAAAGTGAAAGTAATTGCCTGCACCCTCTCTATGCCTAAGGTCCCTCAGAGGGGCAGGCAATATTTGATTGAAAGCTTAGATTTTTAAATGCACAACAGCTATGAATTCGTTAATTGAAAAAAAAAAAAAAAAGAATTTGGATTTCATGTTTAATTTGAAAAAAACTGCTTTAACCAGTTCCTGTGAATGGCTTATTCCGTTTTCATCCAGTTGACCATGGCGATTGTTTAAATGCTATGGATGTCTCGGGACTTGCGACGTGTGGAGTTTCTCTTTGGACATAACATAGATCCACTATGCTGCCAGTATACGCCTGCAGGAGATAATAATTGGTGTTATTCCCCTATAAAGGAGTTTTGACTCATGTTTGCCCAGAAGTTGCCGGTTACATAACGTTATTTTTGAACATGTATACATATGCATGGGATAGTCTTAGATTCCACTGATAAATCTGTCTCATGAGATATAACGTAATTGTCATTTGACTGTTTGTATAATTTTGTATATTATATAATGGCTGCTCCCCAGATTTATGGATCAGGCAGGGTAACTAAGTATTTAAAGGGGCGGGATCCCGTGTCCCAGAGTGCTGCATTTAGTTTTAATTATGTTTTAATTATTAAGGCATGGTTGTGAATAAAAATTGCTTTTTATAAAATAGTGTTGAGAATCCTTGAGTTATACATTAATATGGAGTACAAGCCCAGTGGAGGTTAAGCCCTTTTTTTTGGATATTCAATATATGGAAGCAAATGGGCACTCCACCGAGCTAATACTCCATAATAAACTAGTAATCGTTCAGGCTCTGCTTGCTACCAAGTTTCTAGGTCATTTGAGTTCATACGAGGTAATAAAAAAAAAAATCACTCGACCTTTGAAAAATATGCCCCTATTTTTAGAGCTATATTTTACCACCATTGCTCAGTAGAGATTCACAGTCCATGATAAACGTGTCATTGTCATATCATTCATTGAATGACTAAGGAAAGTGCTGCTAATTTGCAAAAATTTTAAACATTTGAGTACCCTTCTGGATTTTCCATTTCCTTGTTTTGTAAGTCTGCCCTCTTATCTTTCTAAACAGCTTTCTGTTTTCTTTTAGATATAAACTTATTTACAGAATTCTGTTGCATTTTATATTAATGGGGATGTAAAGAAAAGCTAAAAGGGTGGGACAAAAATTTTGCAATGACAATACCATATGTTCCCATGTCTTGGCATAATATTAAATAGACAATGTTGCTGTAGCCCATCTAAGCTAGCCAGGGGCTCCAGATCGTTGCAACATCTACCAAAATACTAACCTTCTCCGTTAAAGGGAAACTCCGCAAAAACCTTTTTGAAAAGTAAACATAATTTCAAGCAACTTTGCAATATAGATCAATTAAAAAATATGCAGACTTTTCATGGTTTGGAACAGTTTCCTAAGTCTAGCCCCCTGCTCTCCTGCTGATCTGTCTGACTACTCTGCTGAGCTGACTGACTATTGTTACTTTGTATCAGCAGTCAGCTGTCCTCAGCCTCCAAACCCCATAATCCCCTTCACATTTGATTTCAATAAGGAAAGGGACATCACAGTGCAATGTATTGTGGGTTATGTAGTTCCTGCATGCTCTCTGTAAGCTGTGGAGAAGTTGTTATAATTTGTAACATCAGTGTTTTAGTCCCTCCTTCTCTGCCAGGATTTCAAATGATGCAGAAAGAGAAGAACTATTAAACAGCCGGATTTCAGCATTGAAAATGGCATATATACATACTTTTTGGGAAAAAAAAGATAACTGTGAAGAATATATTAGGGGTTTTTGGGTTATGTGGACCTTTATCAACTTTTAGTTTGAAAGCTGGAGTTCCCCTTTAATACTGTGTTTACACAACTATAAGGGGTGCATTTACTAAGGGTCGGATTTCGAGGGTAAAAAAAACCTCTTATTTAGGTCAAATTAAAACCCCTCGGATTTGAACTTGGAATTCGAGGGGTTTTAATGCAATTCGACTTATCGAATAAAAAAAATTTGAACGATCGATATAATAGTTCGAATCGAACGTTTTGAAAGATTTTAAGCATCAAAATTTTTTTATTCCAAACTAAGAATGTGTAAGAATCCTATGGGAGCTTCCCATAGGGATATAAAGCAATTTGGTAGGTTTAATCTGCCAAATTGTTATATCGTTTTTTGTTTTTTTTTAAAGGGCCAGTACTTCGATAATAGAATTAGAATTTTCAAATTTGACTAATTTTATTTGAATTTTGGGCTATTTAATAGTCGAATAATCCCAAAATAAATTCAAATTTCGATTTATTTTTAATTCGAATTTGAATTTAATTTTCACTTCAAATCAATAATTCGACCCTTAGTAAATGTGCCCCTTAAATAGGACATTTAACAACTGTTTTTAGAACTATTATCCATCAGTAGATATCCTATATTTATATTTGTTTTTTGGTGTAAATGCCCTGATAGAATGCCAAGCGTTTCAACATCGTGCTAGTATTTACAAAGAATATATATCATTTAAATCTTACATTTTTGTCTACAGTAAATGTCAAAAACAATTTTTTTTCAGTATAGAAGAAGGCAATTATGTTTTATTTTGCATACATAAATCCAACATTCAACTATGAAGTTGTCATTTGATTGCTTCTATGCCACTGATTTTTCCATCTGGTGGTGAGTCATATGCTGCTGCTATATAAGATTTAAGCAGTACAGAGAAGATCATTAAACTTATTTTTTAATCTTGTCATTAAAAAAATACCAAAATCTAAACTAGTCACATGTTCTTGCAGGATACTGGAGGCCTCATGTACAATAAAAATTTGGCTTGTCTCATATACACAAGCATGCAGTATATGTAGCTAGTTTGCTTAGAAAAAACAAGTACAAAAAATTGGAAAATTCCATAATATTTTCACCACAATAGGGTTTTCACTTCCCATGTATAATTTTGTACCGCCTGCTGTTAGGTGGACACAATAACTATAACCACTTAAAATCTTTGGTAAGATGCTTAACCTTCTTTATTGGTGCCACAGGTCTCTTACAAGTCCATAATCCATCCATACCTCCCAACTGTTTCTCTAGGACAGTCATGATTTTGACAGCTCAGCCCGCAGTACTGGATTTTTATTTAAAAGAGTTTCTCTTTGATATCCTGCATGGACGCCAGAAAAAAAACATACAAAGTTTTTAAAACAAAAGGACATGTCAACCCCCCCAAAAAAATGTGTCTAATAAAAACAACCTAATTCTAAACAACTTTGTAACATACATTCATAACCTTAACGTAATAATATATCTGAATGAAAGGAATGAAACAGGAGGGTGATTTAGACAAGCTGTTTGTTTGTTGACATTGTCTAGAGATCTAATGCAACACCAGCTTAAGGTCTACTGGTAGATCCCAAACAACCTTTTGGACACCTTTGATGTAACATAAACCATTGAATTAACCTGTTTTGCTGGAGGAGACTGGCATTTGCAACATTGTAACAACCAGGAGTTAAGCAAAGTATGCTTTGTGTGGCAGAATAAAATGGATTTACATGCCCTTTAATTTAATTAAATTTAAATGAATTTAATTAATTAAAATTAAAGAGGCTTTAAAACAAAAGGACATGTTTTGGGCTCTCTGCCAGAGCCCAAAACACGCAGCACCGGAAATTAGATACATTTGTGACAATTTAAGATAAGCAGATAGAATTGTAACTATTTAAGATCAGAAAGTTTTTTAGGAAACACAGTTTAAACTGCAATTTCATCTTCCCTTCCAAAACTGTTATAACACATAAAATATTGCCCTAAAACTAAAAAAAAATCAAACTTTCATACACTGCCAAATTTGGAAAAATGGACATGGAATGGGTGTGGTAAAAATATGTGCAGCAGATATTTTTGTCCCTCTATCCATTTTTCACACGTTGAGAGGTATGCATAATCTATGCAAAAATAAAAATTAGTGATGGAAGCCGAGTGAACAAGCAATAGTGTACTTTATGTATTGGGGACATTTACGACCAAAAGCATGATTTGTAAAGTGCAATTTTGGATGCAAGTCGCCATTTTATTTTACCCACATTGAAGTGGTTTCCCCCATAAATACAATACCAGCCCCCC
>CM044432.1:107344531-107372871 GCA_024363595.1 Xenopus borealis
ACAAGTTGAAAAAGATACATTGATGGTCAGGTGCTCAACAGAACATGTAAAATAAATTTGGTGGCCAGCCCCCCACCCCCTTACAAGTTAAAAATACAATTGGTGGTCAGGGGCCCCATAGAAAATGTAAAATAAAAATTGGTGAATGCCATGGACGCCCACAGAATATTTAAAAAAACATTGGTGGCCAGGGGCATATAGAGGATTAAAATAATGCACTGGTGGCCAGGGGTTAAATAAAAAAATGAAACTTACCTTAGGTTTCTCTTTCTTTGTCTCGGCGATGGCACTTCTTCGGTTTTGTTCTGCTCCTTTTATGGCTTTGGGTCATTCATGGCTTCTGGTCTTTTTGCGGCTTCGACTCCATTTGCAGCTTCTGGTATTTGGTGCTTATGGTCTTTGGTATTCTGGTATTTGGCTCTTTGGTGCTTTAAGTCTTTGCCACTTCGTAATTTTGGGTTCAGCTCTTGTACTCAAGGGGGGCCCAGCTAATTCATAAAGTGCAGCACAGGCCCAAACTATACCCCTGGTGCCACCCTGATGGCGGCCCTGACTTCTGCAATGACTTTAATGAATGTTTCTCATCTAGATGACTGCCCTGCTGAACCCTGGTTTTTAAAATGTATGTACTGTAGGATGCAAAGAAACTACCTTAATGAAAGAGAAAAAGGCAATTAAAAATTATGAATATACACTTCCAATTGTCTCTGTTTATAGTTGTTTCTGGTCAGGTCAGTAGCTCTTCGGTGCAATTTAAATAACTCTTAAGTCTGAAAATGATCCAGTAGCTATATGGCGCGGACATACTCTGCAGCACTTTACAGACTTTACTATACATAATTCACATTGATCCAAAGTTCTTGTGTCTGTCGCTATATCCCGATATTTATTGCAGTAATGTTCTCTAGTGACAGTTGCTGAATGCAGAAGGAGAAAGGGGTCCTTTAATATATAAACAAGCAATATTTTGTTGTCATGGTTCTTTAAACTGCCTAAGTCTTCTCTATTTTTACCATTTAAATGTGGCTTTGAAGCTTGTAATATAGATGACAAGCAATCTAAATGCTTTTAGCCAATATATAAATACACTATCATTGAGAGCTCTGGGTCCGCTCGAGATTTCTTAAGCCTTTTATCCCATGAGTGTCCTTGTAATTGAAGATGCATTAAAAAGGAAGTGCAAAAAGAGATTGCACTGGCAGTTTAATATGGACAACCAATGGCTTATTATACATGCAATTTATTGGTTTGAAAATAAATATACAGAAGCCAACCAACAGACATTTCTCATAAATATCCTTGTTATAGTTCTCCACCACAGTTTGTATTTTTCACAAATAAACTGATCTCATAGATATGTGTGGATGACAGGGAATATCAAATCTCATCCAGAAAAGAAAGCAGAGAGTAACAAAATGTCAGCACACAGGAAAGTACATTGATGCTTCCTGCTGTACAGAGCACTACCATACATTTACAAGAGAAAACAACCAGTTTAAATTGCCTAAAATGACTGCCTATACTTGCCAGGTCTAAAACTAGTATGATTGATAGATGAGATTGTCAAAAAAGAGAAAGATTGCTATAAAACAGCTCAAAACATGATTTCATCCACTGTCATATTTCTGCACCTTTGACTCTGTCCAGGGCAAGCACACATATTGGTTATGTCTAAAACCTTACGGGAAACTGTTGCAATGGTAAACCAGCACAGAGGAGTACAGGGCACAGCTAACATAACAAGACGTCTCATGAGGATAGACAAAGAACGGATACAGGAAAATCCTACATGAATCCCTAACAAATAACACTAAAGCAAGAAAACAATATATAATATGGAAACCTTGACATGTGTCACTGTTGTATCGAACATGTCTAATGATATCACAGATGTGTTATTGTAATTGCAAAATTGTCAAGAGACTGAACCCAACTGCTAGGATATTCAGCCACCACAACAAAAGTAATATATAGCATTGCTGTCATGCTAACTCCTTCCCCATGGTAACCTAGACAAAGATAAAACCTTAAGCTTAGGAATTAACACTTAGAAACCAAGGGGGAAGAGAAATAAGAAAATAAGGATACATTTTGTTGTTAATATTTCCATTACACTCATACAAGGTGAAAATGACAAAGGGACAGTGGTTCTTTAATGCTTTGTTGTATTTAGGTATATTGATACAGATAATGATTATGTATATACATCTTTAATAAAAGGTTATCCCTAATCCAGACCAATACTATAAAAAACATAATAAAATGCATTCATAACCTCTATGTGCTGTAATCACTAGTTCTGATTCAAAACCACTAACCAATAAATAAATTGGTTGAGGGGGGGTCCTTATCTGATAAAGGTAATCAGAGCAGCTTAGCTTGAGGTATTAGTTGATAAACTATCCCATGCTATTATGTTTGTGGTCACATAAAGGGATTCTGTCATGTTAATGGTGTGGTTTGATTTCCAAATTACATTGTTTACACTGCAAATAATTACTGTAACTCTACCATGTAAAATTTAATTCCTAACCCAAGTGTATTTTTATTAGTTTTTTTTTAGTAATATTTGTGTGTAGGTATTTTGCCTGGTCATGTGATTTCAGAAAGAGTCAGTGCTGCAATATGGAACTGCTTTCTGAAAGCCTATTATTGTTTCTCCTACTCATTGTAACTGGAGGAGTTGTAGTGGAAATCACTCCAACTTGCAGTACAACAGTAAAGAGTGACTGAAGTTTATCACATGACTGGGGGCACTTGTGAAACGGACAATATGTCTAGGCCCATGTCATATTTCAAAATGAAATGTTAAAAAAAATCTGTTTGTTCTTTTTTAAGATTTTAGTGCAGAAGTCTGCTGGAGCAGGTTGTTCACCTTCCAAACACTTTTTTCTGTTCAGTTGTTTTCAAATTGTTCCCCAGAAATAAAGACTTTTTTCAATTACTTTCCATTATTTATTTTTTACTGTTTTTCCAAAATCTAAGTTTAAAGTTAAACGTTTGTGTCTCTGGTGTTTGAGTCTGACAGCTCAGTAATTCAGGTGCAGACTCTAAACGGTTACAGTTTTGCAACATTTAATGATACATTTCACAGCAACATCTCTGGAGCATTGGCAACTATTGTATCAATTCAATTCTAACAGCTGCCTGTAATGAAACCCAGAGATTCTGCTCAGCAGGGACAAAGATAAGAAATGTATCCATTAAATAGAACAGTTGGGGGGTCGGCGACGCCCCACCCCCCTCCCAAAGCTGCTTTAGAAGGTGAAAAAATACACTTTACACTTTAATATTAGAAAAACAGTGATGTATCTGAAAACAACTAGTTGTTTGAAGGTGAACAACCCCTTTAACTGATGCATTATTATTAAGTCCTTAAAGGAACAGTTCAGTGTACAAAAAAAACTGGGTAAAAAAAATGTTTCTAATGTAGTTATTTGTCACGAACAGCACCCAATACCAGAACAGTTGCCAAACACCTTTGTCTAAGCTCGGCTTCACCAGTTAAGTCTTTGGCCTCGGGAGGAGCCCTCAGCTTACTCAGATGCCACCTGGACTTAACGAGAGGTGTATAGCAAAAGTTCTGGCTTTATTAGAGGATTAGAGAGTGTAGAGTAGTCAGGGAACAGGCAAAAGGTCAGGGATACCAGAGGACAGAGTAATCGGACGAGCCAAGGTCAGGATTGGAGAGTGTAGAGTAGTCAGGGAACAGGCAAAAGGTCAGGATACCAGAGGACAGAGTAATCGGACGAGACATGGTCAGGATTGGAGAATAGCAGGAATAGTCAGGCAAGCAAGGGTCAAACAACAGTAGATCAGACAGGAATCAATCAGGAAACACACCCAGGAACTAACAAATAGAACCTAACAACGGGCAAGGTTCTGCACTACAAGATCCCTTTAAATAGTATTTGAATTTCGTGCCATTGCGCGTGACGTCATCACGCCGGCGCGCATGCACCTACAAAACCCGGAAGTGCGAGCGTGGCGCGCACTAAGGAGCCGGCAGAGGAAGGATGCACGCGGCGAGCGTCCCCGCCAAAGGCACGACGGGCGCTCCCGCGTGCTTGGGGGGCAACCCCTAGACCACCAGGGTAAGCTCTGATCCTCACATTATTGAGCCAAAATTGTAATGTATAAAGGCTGGAGTGACTGGGTGTCTAACATAGAACAGAACACTACTTCCTGATTTGAAGCTCTCTGGTTTTCACTGATTGGTTACCAGGCAGGAACCAATCATTGACTTGAGCGGGGACACAACTGTTGCTTTTGAATCTGAGCTGAATGCAGAGGATCAATTGCAAACTCACTGAACAATTATGTCCCTTGTGCCCCCCTTCAAGTCACTGACTTGAGTTAGAGAGCTGAAAAGCAGAAAGCAGTGTTCTGTTCTGTTAAATATCCAGTCACTCCAGCCTTTATACATTACATTTTTGTCTAACAAACTAAATTAGAAACATTTTCTGTTTTGCACAGCCTATCTATTTACCCAGTTTTTATTTTTATACTGAACAATTCCTTTAAAGACTGTTTGGCTGCTCCACCACAAAATTACAAAGAGGTTCAATCATTTATAAATGAACTTCTACCAGTTGGAAGTTGTTCTGAAAGCTGAAATTACACCTCAAAAGTAAGAAAACCAAAAATTTGAAATTAAATATTGTGTGTAGCTCATTTTGAGTGGCAGTTTACTAAAAAATTATATCATGATTTCTATTGTGTGGTTTGTATTTCTAAATTACACTGTTTACATTAAAAATAATTCACTCTACCATATAAAAGAGCCAGCACTTCAGAATGGAATTGCTTTCAGATAATCTGTTGATTCTCAATCTAAATGTAATTGGAGGAGTCACAGTAGGGCTTGGATTTTTACTAGAGTGCTATTCTCATATCTACCCCAGGTGGGTAAGAGAGCAATTTTAGAAATGCATGTCAGGATGCTGTTTTTGGTTTACCTTTCCATGGTTCTGTTAATAGGCTGTTGGAGGGGAGAGGTGTGCTTGTACAGTTATGTTTACATGTATTTAGAGACACAAGGCAAAACATGTTTCAGATCACTTGGAACCTTCCTCTGGTGCACTATACAAAACAATTGTTTAAACAGCTTTATAAACCCTTTTTACCCATCACCCCACCAGATCAGATGACTACCAGCTCCATCTAGTGGCCAGGTATTTTCATATAAATTTTCACTTAAACATAAAAAAAATAAAAGTTTTTTAAAAGAATGAAAATAAAATGTAGTGTTTTCCTGAACTGGTAAAACTGGTGCATTTGCTTCCGAAACTCTACAATAATTTACATAAACAAGCTGGTGTGTATCCAGGGGGACAGCCATTCAAAGCTGAAAAAGGAGTACAATGTGATTTTTCAGAACTTATCTGTTATATTCCTTTTATCACTTTTTTTGCGGTTACTGTTCCTTTAAGAACATTGACAAAGGACTATGCAAAATGGCACCCAATAGCATATAGTTTAGTTAAACAATATAAAGTATTAAGTATTTCTACAACAGTATATAGAATGAAGTATTTTTATCCTACCATATGGTTAAGAAACCACTCCACTAAAATTCATATGATGAAAAATGTTTTCTAAAACCTTACATTGTGGTCCTGTCACAGGACCGACATGACAATCCTTCAGCCTTGTTGTCAATGCTGCTCAGTAATTTGGAGTCAAAAGGCATGGCTGCCCATTTTGGATTCACCTGAATGCATATTTTCCAAAAATATAAGATTTTGGGGAGGTCAACAAATTAGTTTTTTTCACTCCACAAAAATACAGTAAATGTGTTGAATTTTCATTAACTGAAGTGACCTCTGGGACAATTTGCAGATACTTTGGCAACCCTATGCACAATGGCAGCGTCAGACTGGGCCGGTGGGACATTGGGAAAAAACCCCAGCCCCTCTCCACCAATCTCCAGCCCCCACCCCCCAAAGAAAACTACTTGCACGCCGTTAGTGCGTTTGCACTGCACACCAGTGTTTGCGCATGTATCTACAGATGTCAGAAATCTCCTTAAAACTATACATAACTGGTACTGACATGTTCAAAACACTTGAGGATTTCCAAATCAGTTGAATGTTCATGCATAAAACATTTTTCTGGCATAAATCTTTAAACTTTTTTTTTGGTATTTAGAGCTCTAAATCTTGTTCCAGAAGTGGAAATACACAAAAACTTAGGCAGATTTAGAAAGCTCAGGTTGCCCCAAAAAACAATGTATAGTTTTAGTAGGTAAACTAAAAATCCACAAAATGTTCAGGAAGTGTCTGGCATGGCGTGCAAATGAAACGTGAAATTCTCCTGGCACTTAAAGAGATACTGACACCAGAAATTAAACTGTCTGATACCCCATGTTCCTGTAGGAGATGGCTTCCATATTTGTGCAGAAGGAGTCCGTTAGTATTAGAAACTCTATCTGACAGGCTGAGATGGGACTGTCAGGTAGGCAAAACAGTCAGGTTTGGAAATTCAACTAATAAATACTTTCAAAAATAAAATGATCAACATGACCTATAGGTAACTTTTAGGGGCAAATTTACTAAATTCACGTGAAATGATCGAAGTTCGATCGTACTAATTTTTTGTATATCCGGATATTCTAATTTGGGCTCTTCAATCATCAAATACCGAATTATCGAATAGATCGAATGATCGGATATTCAATATTTTGATCATTCGATGATCGAAGGAATCAAAATTTTTTAATTGTTCGAATGCCTACATCGCCAGATTGAACCTTCCCAATTGCAATAGAAGTATATGGAAACCCCCCATAGGCTTCTGAGACTAAGTCATGCTCGAATACCATTCGTACGATCGAATCATTCGATCGTTCGAATGGTACAAATTTTTTGGAGACTCGAAGGAAATTTTACGACTTTTTCGTGAAATCGAACAATCGGTATCCGATCGTACGAATTCATCGAGAAATCGAATAGCGAGCAAAATGATAGCCTAAAACAATTTGATAAGCATTCGATGGTCAAATGCTTATCGAATTTCGAGTAAGATCGAAGGAATTTTGGGGAATAGTAAATTTGCCCCTTAATGTACATTTATATTTTAAATATGTAAAGTCGTTTCTTAGTCTCTAGTGTCAGTAACACTGTAAAGGGTTAATGGCCAAGTTGCACTTTTTGTCAATTTTTCAAATTTTATCAGTTTATCATATCAATTTTCAGCTATAAAGCTTGCATATTTTTTGCCACCAAAATAGAACAATTACAAGGAGGCAACACAAATGAATAGTTATGGAAATTATCAATAAACTGTATAAACAAAGTAATTATTTCCAATTTACCAAAGCCTTATCACATCAAGTATGGACAGTTAATCTCACCATGTTCAAAACATAACTATTGTGATTTACCATATTAATTGATGTATTGCCAGCCTAGGAATGATGTTGCTTTTTGGAAGTGGTGCACAATCTCTTGAACATAATGTTGATCAAAATGTGTTGGACACATAGTACTGTAAATGTAGTGTGTATAAAATGCCAATATAAATGCTACAACTTATTTATATACTTAGCAATATTCAGTTTGTGGCTTTGGAGTGCTCGCAGATCATTTGCAAATTCTGGTAGGTGGCAGGTTCTAAGAAACACTTGAGAAAAACAATAATCATGCAGTCAAACAAATATATTTCTATACAGTAATTTGCTTATAGTATTCCTGCCTCATATCTACTACAATAAAGACTAAAATTACTGCATTATGTTATAAAACGCAGGTATATACAGGTACAGTTAAAAAATGGCATTCACAATCATAGAATTTAAAGTACACAACTTATAAACACATTTTTGTATATTTCATTACGGTTACAGTAATGCTGCTGTAACAACTTATACAGGAACTGGAAAAGTTCAGGTTTTCAGAAACGCTATATTTAATTAGTAATTTAAAAGTCTTTCACAGTTAGACTTGCTCAGAACCTAAACCAGTGGGAGATTTATTTTGCAGTGAGTTATTGATACTAGTATACCAATTCCTTCCTTCTCATCCTCAAGTGAATCCATCTTTTCAGCGCCCCACATGAAAACTATTACTCCAATTCAGGTTAGCGGATTCCTTCTCTAAACTGAAAAGGGCTTCTGCATAAAAATTATACTCACCGTCCTGTTTTTTTACTCATTTAATGCTGGGAATCATACTTCATTATAATCAGATACTATTTGTAAGATGAAGTATTCATATGCTTGTTGTCATTGCTTTTTTCTTAATAAGTATCATCATAAATCTACAGTTAAAGCAGAAATACAGACTGTTTTTGCAGTCATTACTGATTATTAAAGAAATTAATAAGAAATAATATATATGATCCATATGATTTCCTTTAAACAGACAAGGAAGTAAGAGGGCATTAAGTAAGATTAGGCATTACCTAAAAATCATGGGTAGGGGAGAGAGCATTGGGGCCCACAGACTAAATACTGAGGGGACCATTTACTAAAATTGTAATTGATATTTTTTCCACAAGGTGTGTTTTTTTAGATTTCTTGAAAGCTCTAAAAATTCTAGATTTTTAAGTGTAAAAATTACCAAAATGCATAAATTCTCCAGGTAAAAGTTGTCAAGGTCCAGTAGAAGTCAGTGGTAGCTATGCTGAACTTTTTGGAGCTCTTTTAATCAATTCGGACTTTGAGGTTTTCAAAACCTTGACCTCTAGGACCTTGACCAGAGTCAAAGTTCCCGTTTACCTCTTCGTAACCGGCAATTAAAATAGTTTACCAAGTTTGTTAAACATCAGATCATTCTAATGTACTTAAATACATTGAATATTACAATAATGTACTATAAGTATCTTGTCTCTTATCAACCCTTCCAAAAGCTTCTGCCTCTGATGTCAGACTTTAGATTTTAGGCTTAGAATGGGATCCCTATGTAAAGGTTAGCACCCTAAATCTAGAACCTATGCCAAGCACCCTGGTCTCGGCTCGTGCTTCCGCCTGTAGCTGCCGCCTTTGGCCTCGGGACAAGCCCTCAGCTACCAGGTCTAAAAACGCGAGGTGCAAGGCAAGGGGTTCTAGACAGGCAGGGGGACAGAACTGTAAACAAGAGTCTTTTAGGCTGAAGGTCACAGGACAAGGCATATAGAAGAGTCGTAGTCAGAACAGGCAGGGTCGGGGCAGGCAGCGTTCAAGCATAGTCAGGCAGGCAAAGGTCAAACCGGGTGATCAATCAGAAGGGATTTAGCAGAAGAGGTAGTCCACAAAATCAGACACCTTGACAGAGCCCGTAGGCTAGGTTAGCTTAACTTGTATCAAAATCCTAGACGTAGACTGGGGAGAGGAAATTTCTTTAAAAGTAAAAAGTAAGGTTCAGATCACACAGTGTACTAATTTTTGTTCTCCAAGACAGTCGCAAACAGGGTTCTCTCCTTCCCTTCAAACAGCAATACACGGAGTTCCAAAAGGAACGTAGCTGACCGTCACCTCAAACGAGAGGGGAGACAAAAAAACAAAAATAGAATATAGTGTAGTATTTAAACAAATTTTAGGCACCCAAAAAGTGCAAGTGAATTAACACTATCAGTGTATTTGCTTGAATCCCATTAGTAGTGATAGGCTTTCGTGTATCAAAATTAAAATACTTTCACCACACCATCAACCAGTGTATTCAGTGTGAGTGTTAAAGACAACTGTTTCTTTCAATTAACTAATTAAGAGGTACCCACATGGATTCGGGTTTCGTTTCCGATTATACTCACAAATGTTTTAAGTAAAGTTAGCGTTTATCTATAGCCTCATAACTTCCGACTTATCTTCAATCTGGATGAGGAAAATTAAGAGCGGCATGTGCGGAAAACGTTTAAAATCAACTTTAATATAAAATATTGCACTTACAAGACACTTTAAAAGACTCGCGTATAGAAGACTGGGGCCGTCCTAGTCCAGGGTTGAATTCCCTGTATAGATGCCTCTCCAATGACACGGTATCAGGCGGCGCTCCCAAAGTTTTCTTTGTATAATGTGCGCTCCAGCAGCAAGGGGGGTATTCTTTTCCTCTCCTCTGTGCGCTCTTGTGTGCAGTTGAATTCCGCCGATCAGTCCCTTTTGACGCGTTTCGCCGAAATGGCTTCTTCGTAGAAAAGTAAATGATCCTTCCCATGCTCGCTCTTAAAACCGGATAATTCAAAAATGTCCATCTTTATTGAAAACGTCCAAGAACAAAAGTCCATTCCTTACGATAAAATATACACAGAAAATATAAGCATCTTTTATTCATATTTAAATATTTATTTTTATATATATATATTTATAACTGGAGTACCCCTCTCCAGTATTGCTACAGTTTTGTTTCAATAATTACAGTTTTAATAGTGTTATCTCTGTCTTCACCTTTTTGGTTACATATGTATGATAAAGCAATCAGAAATGAGAAGGATTCTGTTACAATGTATATTTTATCGTAAGGAATGGACTTTTGTTCTTGGACGTTTTCAATAAAGATGGACATTTTTGAATTATCCGGTTTTAAGAGCGAGCATGGGAAGGATCATTTACTTTTCTACGAAGAAGCCATTTCGGCGAAACGCGTCAAAAGGGACTGATCGGCGGAATTCAACTGCACACAAGAGCGCACAGAGGAGAGGAAAAGAATACCCCCCTTGCTGCTGGAGCGCACATTATACAAAGAAAACTTTGGGAGTGCCGCCTGATACCGTGTCATTGGAGAGGCATCTATACAGGGAATTCAACCCTGGACTAGGACGGCCCCAGTCTTCTATACGCGAGTCTTTTAAAGTGTCTTGTAAGTGCAATATTTTATATTAAAGTTGATTTTAAACGTTTTCCGCACATGCCGCTCTTAATTTTCCTCATCCAGATTGAAGATAAGTCGGAAGTTATGAGGCTATAGATACACGCTAACTTTACTTAAAACATTTGTGAGTATAATCGGAAACGAAACCCGAATCCATGTGGGTACCTCTTAATTAGTTAATTGAAAGAAACAGTTGTCTTTAACACTCACACTGAATACACTGGTTGATGGTGTGGTGAAAGTATTTTAATTTTGATACACGAAAGCCTATCACTACTAATGGGATTCAAGCAAATACACTGATAGTGTTAATTCACTTGCACTTTTTGGGTGCCTAAAATTTGTTTAAATACTACACTATATTCTATTTTTGTTTTTTTGTCTCCCCTCTCGTTTGAGGTGACGGTCAGCTACGTTCCTTTTGGAACTCCGTGTATTGCTGTTTGAAGGAAATTTCTTTACCCAAATGGAGCTCCCCTTCTCCATTTAGGCTAGGAAGTTTCCCGACCTCTTAGGACATTGAATTAGGAAATGGCCCTTCTCTCCACAGTAAATGCATAAACCTTGGGACCACCTGCAAGCCTTTTGTTCAGGAGTTAGATGGGATTTGCCCAATTGCATGGGTTCCTCCTGAGGTATGGACACAGAGGGATTAGGGGACTTTGGTCACCACATTTGGAAAATTAGACTTTACATTGGTAAACCCAGAAAAAGAAGAACCCTTCTCACTCCTTCTCTCCCTCGGTCTTCTATCCACCTGGATGGCAAGAGACATGAGATCATCCAGGTTGGAAGATAGAGAATAGTTTACTAGTCTATCCTTAACAGAATCTGAAAGCCCAATATGGAACTGGCTGCGAAGAGACAGGTCATTCCACCCAGTTTCAACTGCCCACAAGCGGAAATCAATACACCTCTGCATTCCGTTTTCCCTGGTGTAATCTACGAATCATGGAGTAGGCAGAAGACGCATGATCCAGGTCATCGTAGAGTATCGCCATGGTGCCAACGAAGGTATCAAGGAAAAAATGGGCAGGATCAGTCTGATCAATCTGAGGGCCCAAATTTGAGGGTAACCCTGAAGCAGGGCCATAACAAACCTTACTTACTCCTAACCAGATGAAAAGGAATGCAGACGCATGTACAGTGGCCACAATAATAAGAACAGGGAATCAAATGCAGTGGACAAACAGTATAATTGCATTTTATGGGTTTCCAATTGATGTGACCAAAGTGTTCAGAATTTAGAGGAAAGAAACTAAGGTATAATTTGCAGACCTCCTTAAACATGAAAAATGTGGTTCTGTCCCCACTAAATCTTTTGGGGAACACAATTTTGGGTTCATGGGTTTTAAAGGGGTGGTTCACCTTCAAGTTAACTTTTAGTATATTGTAGAAGGGCCAATTCTAAGAAACTTTTCAATTGGTCTCCATTATTTATTTTTCATAGTTTTTTAATGATTTGCAATTTTCTTGTGTTTCTTTGCAGCTTTCAAATGGGGGTCACTGACACCATCCAAAAACAAATGCTCTGTAAGGCTACAAATGTCTTGTTATTGCCACTTTTTATTACTTATCATTCTATTCAGTCCCTCTCCTATTCATATTCCAGTCTCTTATTCAAATCAGTGCAGGGTTGCTAGGGTAATTTGTACCCTAGAAACCAAATTGCTGACACTGCAAACTAGAGAGCTGCTGAATAAAAAGCTAAATAACTATAAAACCACAAATAATAAAAAATGAAAACCAATTGCAAATTGTCTCAGAATATCACTCTCTACATTATACTAAAAGTTAACCCAAAGGTGAACAACCCCTTTAATGGTGTTACCCATCATGGCTGAGGAACCCACAGGAGGAGTGGCAACTGTACAAGGCAACTGCTGTGAAGACTC
The DNA here is from genome assembly GCA_024363595.1 of Xenopus borealis. Taxonomy (NCBI): domain Eukaryota; kingdom Metazoa; phylum Chordata; class Amphibia; order Anura; family Pipidae; genus Xenopus; species Xenopus borealis. The sequence continues at coordinate 107,357,211 of CM044432.1, forward strand.
TAGACGGAGAGTCAGATTGTGGAAGCCTTGCATAAGATAGTCCTGCTTCCGCTCGTGATCCTCCAAGCACTGTAACAAGGTGTTAAGGAGTGCTTCAGTAGTGGAAGAAGCAGTGGCAGCATCAGCTTGACCTTCTCCATCCATGGCCCGGTCGTGCCTTTGGCCTCGGGAGGAGCCCTCAGCTACTCAGATGGCGCCAAGTTTTAAATCAAGAGATGCAAGGCGAGGGGTTCTAGACAGGCAAAAGGGCACAACTGTAAACAAGAGTCTTTTAGGCTGAAGGTCACAGTACAAGGCGTATAGAAGAATCTTAGTCAGAACAGGCCGGGTTGAGGCAAGCAGAGTTTAAGCGTAGTCAGACAGGCAATGGTCAAACCGGGTGATCAATCAGTTATATGGCGGGCGTACCTGCCATCCCCCCACTAGACCACCAGGGTGAGTTTTTATTATACCCTATTTAAGTAGCGGCACCACATTAGCAATCTGAAAGTTTATTGGCACCATGCCCGACCTGATAAATAAATAAAGGTAGTACAATCACAGAGCTAAGCTTGTTGAATGCTTTGAGATGAAAATCATTTGGTCTAGACCTTTGTTCACCTTTACATATTCAAGTCTCTTTTGAATTTCCTCCTGAGTGACTCAAACATCAGTAGTCAATATTACTAGAATTGGATCTGTTAAAAACAGAAAACGTTAACAGAGTTCGCGAATTCCCGTGGAGCATCCACCTATTATTTAATGCTGAATGTCTGCTCCTGTACCCCCTTCCAAGGTACTTCAATATTGTTCAATACTTAGAAAACTTGATGGAAAACTTGATGGAAGCAGACTAGGAATGGCAGTACTATGCTGCTATTCATGTTTTATCAACACTTGATGTGCTGAGATTAAAAGAGCACAACTATTCCATGTGAAAATATTGTGGATCTCCCTTATTAATAATAAGATGTGCAAAATCACAAATGAGTTCATATTTAAAATTAACTAAAATTTAACCCATGGTGAAACTCGGGGGATTTTAAGAGCAGGAAGTTCTAATATATTTCTTCTGATGCAGTTTGCCTAGGTATAGAATCTTTTGTAGCAAGAAGAACAAGACTACAGCAAAAACTATACAAATGTGAAAATAAAAAGCACCTTTTCTTCACCACCTATTGTTAAATCTTTCAAAGATGACTGTGAAAAAAATATGCTAACCCGCAAACCACAGAATGTTTAACTGACTTTCTGGACCAATAAACAACAAACTGTTTTCTTTTTACACCTTTCAGTTAGGCCATAACTTTAAAGGAACAGTTCAGGGTAAAATTAAAAACTGGGTAAATAGATAGGCTGTGCAAAATAAAAAATGTTTCTAATATAGTGAGTTAGCCAAAAATGTAATGAATAAAGGCTGGAGTGACTGGATGTCGAACATAACAGAATACAACACAACTTCCTGCTTTTCAGCTCTCTAAAGCCGAGTTAGTCAGAAACCTGAAGGGGGGCCACATGGAACATAACTGTTCAGTGAGTTTGCCATTGATCCTCAGCATGCAGCTCAGATTCAAAAGCAACAGTTCTGACCAATGGGGCCCTCCCTCAAGTCACAGATTGGATACTGCCTGGTAACTAGGGTAACCAGTCAGTGTAAACCAAGAGAGCTGAAAAGCAAGAAGTAGTGTTCTGTTCTGTTAGGTTAGACTTATTGTCACTCTAGCCTTTATGCATTACATTTTACAAACACTATATTGAAAACATTTTTTATTTTGCACAGCCTTTCTATTTACCCAGTTTTTACTTTTATACTGAACAATTCCTTCAAAGAATTGGCATATATGGTTGTGGTAGATGATTTAAGTATTACAATTGTATAAAATAACATCGTAAGCATAATTTTGATTGTTTAGCATTTTTATACGGACCCATAAGTGTAATGGGCATCCTTTACACTGTTGCTGTGTTAAATCCCATGCATCATGTTATACCTCTTTTGCATACCTGTTTCATTGATTCTAGGTCATGGCCACTTCCTGCAGTCCTGTAACAAAGTGCTTTGCAGGGTGGCGAATTTCCTCTTTGGCCTGCAGCAGTTGAGCTGGGCAGTTGTTCCACTGAGCCTGGAGTTAGGCCCCAGAAGTGTCAGGGTACTGGGACCCTGTGAATGAGGTTAGCTAGTGAGTAGTGTAGCTCCTGTTATAGCACTCTATAGAGAGAGGGAGGCAGTGAGGCTAGTATGAAAGAGCAGCTCAAGCTCCAACTAGCAGGATAGAAGGGAGCTTTGCCTGTAGTGAAGGGACTGCAGAAGTGACGAGGGAATTAGGCTATGGTGTAACCCTGTTAGAAGTCTGCTGTGGGGGTCCAAGCCACATGAGGTACAGGAAGGTGATCTCTCAACTCCTTTGGGCTATACCTAGTGTGGTATCTGCTTATGCTGCCTCTGCTACACCTGTGAATGTACCTGGAGATGTACTGTGGCTAACTCATGTGTGAGTATTACAAACCTGTTGTGGCGCTTTATGCCTGAATAAAGCCTGTTCTACTGTTTTTGCAAAGAACCCCTGGTGTCAAACTCTATTTTTGTGTATTTTTGGCAGTAGGGGGTTGTAGTTCATCAACATCAGCACGCATATTTCCATTTTGTGAAAGCCCATCGTGTGTAACCCATGCTCTACCCCTTTAGTTGGTATTTGTCTGTTTCAGCCAAAAAGGGGTTACATTTTGTAACTGTAAACTAACTAGACTTAAAATCACCAGGGGGTCCAAATTTTAGACACCCCCCAGTGATTATAAATCGCATGCCTGTTACCCTGTCTGGGGGTCATGCTAGCAGAAAACTGCACCAACCCACGGTATTTCTGTATAAGCTTATCATTTTCTTCTTCTTTTCCCCAGGCAGGCACTGGTATTGGCCTGGGAAGGGAAGCAATTGTAATCACTGGGGCATGCCTAATATTTTGGCACTCCTCCAAAGTGATTCTACATTTTGTTCTTCTAGTTACTTCTTCTAGATATACATTTTAAAGCTCATCATAAAAATAGCACATATAGGAAAGTTTAAATACAGGTATACAATTTCCTCTTTGAGGAACAAATTAATACAAGAAAGAATGAACAGGCACATTGGTGCTAGAAAAATAGTTTTAAAGGAGCTGATATAAGCACCAATAAATGTTGACACTTGCAAAAGTTTGCAGGTCCAATAAAATGCACCACAATCTAACCATGACTTTGAGTATCACCCAACAGTGCCACCACTTCACAGCCGATTTTTAATCTGGCACAATTTGCAGACTACAGGTAAGGTGAAAAGAAAAACCTAATTTGTTTGGTCTGCTACTTAAAGTGGAATAATCATAATTTCTGGCACTCATCCCTTGTGGCTAGGTCAACATTTTATGACATTCAGCTGTAAGGGAACTTGTCACTATTTCAGCCCAGAAATCAATATTTAATATGGTTTAGTATGACAAAAGGTCCCATATGTTACACCTGCTTATCTCCAGTACAAAAAGTTCATTTCTGATGGCAGCCCTTTATGTAGTTCATGAAAAACATTCAAGTGCATCTGCCCCCCTTATTTTCATAGCTTCAGCATTACGCTGTGTTACACTGCATCCAATTAAACGGATGCTACTCTCTTGCATGGACTAGAATCAAAGTCTCCAGCAGCTCCCACCCTCCCACACCTTAGGTGTGATCCAAAACTGTTCATGCTTATTGTAGAAGTGAAGGCTCCAAGGAAATACTTGCATTACAGCATATCACATACTGTATTTTACCATTCCAACACTTCCAAAACATTTGACAAATTAGAATATAAAATATTAGCACAGCTGGAACCAAAGTGACTCAGCTCAAATGGGAAGAGATACACTGTAGCATATCTATGCTAGATAAGTTCCAGGTGAAACAAAAGCTATTTATCTGTGAAATACAGAGATAAAAGGATTGATCTATATGTATTAATGCTGCTGTGTGGATATTCACTGTAAACATGGAGTAATGAGACTTTAAGAACTTGTGCTACAAATCATTTTGTTCTCAAAATGTGAAATATACTAGCATTGTTTGTGAGGCATGAGCAGAGATCTGCTTTCTATGCCTTGTTGTAGCTGTTCCTACCCTTTCAAGTAGCCAATCCAATGTACCAACTATCTCATCTTCTGCAGTAAAAAATTTCTCCTCACTCAAGATTACTTTATATTCTAAATGAATACTTCAAAACTATAATACTCTATTTCCCTCCCCTTTCTACTAAATGGCCACTGATGGCCTTTTGAGGCATCGGTAGTTGAAAATTCTTATGTCAGCATAATTAAGTTCTCTAAGTGTGTAAGGTGGCCCTCTTGGGACTGTGCTAACCCGCAGGGATGCAAATATAGTACACAGTTATTAAGAAAGCATGGGTGGCTAAGGTGCTCCATGCATCATTCTCTCCATACTCCCGCGGGGTGGCCATCCTTATTGGGAAATCCACCAATCTACATATTCAACATATCTGTACTGACCCCCAGGGTAGATATGTGCTTCTAAAATGCCTGTGGGAAAATAAGCCATATGTAATAGCTAGTATCTATATACCCCCTCCAGCACACCTTGACATCCTCTGCGAAATTATGGGAAAAATGAGCAATTGGGACCCTGTCCCTCTGATATTAATGGGGGATCTAAATATGGTCCTATCACCCACACTGGACAGACATACCCCAGCAGAATTAACCTCAAGCCCTTTAGCAACTTGGTGCAAAACGTAATTGATCCCTGGAGGCATAAATTCCCAGCCCTTAAGGTATACTCTTGCTACTCTGCTTCTTACAATGCAGCCTCCAGAATAGACTTGACTTTAATTTCTAAACCCCTACTAGCAGAGGTAGCATTAATTATCTTCCAAGTGGAATATCGGACCATGCCCCCCTGATGATAAGTTTGCATTCTCAAAGTGAAATAATTGCATTCTCAAAGTGAAATAAGCACTCCACAATGGAGGCTACACCCAAGGTGGCTCCAAGTACCGGAGGTCTGTGAGCAAATACTCAAAGATATAACTGAATTGTGGGAAATCAATGAGGGCTCGGCACCCATGCAGACTGTGTGGGAAGCATCCAAGGCCTTCCTGAGAGGTTCATGTGTGGCATCTATAGCTAGCTATAGGAAACAACTTAATAAAAGAACAGAGGAGCTTGAAGAAGCTAATCACCTAGCAGAAGAAACATTCAATAGGAATCCCTCAAAACTACACTACCTTCTAGTCTCACAGGCACATAGACAATATCATCTTCACTTGCTAGAAAAAAACAAAAAAAAGCTTCTACACTCCAATCACCTACTTTTTGAAAAAGGTAACAAAGGAGGCAAACTACTAGCATACTTACTTAGGGAACTATTAACTTAGCACCTATTACACAGGTACGTCGTCCAGACGGGACCCTTTGTAATACACCCAAGGGAATCAATCATACATTTGCTTGTTATTATCAGGAACTATACAGGTCCACACAAGAGGGATACCCCAAAAAAAACTGAGCGAATACCTAAACAGTATCCACCTAGAGAAACTAAATAGGCAAGAGCAACAACAATTGGAACAGCCACTGACGCTCACTGAAATTAAAGATGCGATCTTGTCATTCCCCACCGGGAAGACACCAGGCTTAGACGGCATTCCAATAGACTGGTTTAAACAAAACATAGACACTTTGGCCCCAAAAATGCTTCAGCTATATCAGACGGCCCTTGAAACTGGTTCCTTACCCTCATCCCTTAGAGAAGCACTTATAATACTCATACCTAAAAAGGAGGTGATCCAACAGCATACAGACCCATATCTCTGCTGTCTAATGTTAAAATACTAGCAAAAGTTCTAGCTAACCGACTCACCAAGGTTATCCTAGCCTTAATACACCTGGACCAGTCTGGCGTTATGCCAGGTCTGGCCACTGACATTAATATACGTAGGCTATACACAAACCTTGACTTGGCCCGGCTAGGTGGATACCCAGGAGTGGTAGTCTCTCTGTACATTAGGAAGTCCTTTGACTCGGTTGAATGGCAATATCTATGGGAGGTGATGGCAGCTATGGGTTTTTGGACTAATTTCATCAATTGATTTCGACTGTTATATGACAACCCATTAGCTAAACTCCGCACAAATAAACTAATCTCTTAATCCTTCCCCCTAGGCAGAGGTACCAGACAAGGTTGCGCACTCTCCCCATACTTATTTGCTTTAGCTATAGAGCCATTAGCAGTGCTCATACGTTCAACCCCACTCCTTAAGGCTTACAATTTGGAGGGGTGGAAGAGCGTATATCTTTATACACAGATGATGCTCTGGTTTATCTGGCAGATGAGGGACAGTCCCTTACAACACTGTTGAGTATAGTTGACCAATTTGGGGAAGTCTCGGGGCTCCAAGTTAATTGGCAAAAGTCCACCTACATGCGGCTAAGCCAACCAATGTCCCCTATCCCAGAACTCCCAACAGAGCTAAATTCTGTGGAAAAGTTTAAATATATAGGAGTATGGGTTAGTAGAAACCCACATAGCTATAGGGAGTTAAATATAGACCCGGTTTCACAACAGCTAGTTTCTAACTTCACACACTGGTCGAACCTCCCACTAAACTTACTGGGCGTGTAAACCTCATAAAAATGGTGGTGCTACCTAAACTATTATGCTTATTCCATAACTCCCCAACTCCTCTTCCAAATAGCCTATTCACCAGACTTGACTCAATAAAACGTTCTTTTGAGTGGAATAATAAACAGCCCAGCATAAGTCCCCAAACCCGAACGGCTCCTAAAGAAAATGGAGGTCTGGCGCTACCACACTTTTTCCTATACTACCTAGCTGCTCAATTGGTGTACGTAGCCTGGTGGTTTTCCCCCTCAGCAGAAAATGCTGCATTCCCCATATCAGCAGAAGCAGCCAGGTCAATTGAGGTACTAGCGAATATTCCTATAAGGGGATCCACTCAAAGGGGATGCCCCCCCTCTACACTGAGTATGTTAATTCCGATATGGGAGAGGGCCCTTAAATACGACAAGACCCTGCAGAATGTGGTATCTCCCTACACACCCTTGTGGTGTAATCCTAAGATACATCACTTTCTTACGATACCCGACCCTTCAATTTGGGCCAAGTTTTAAGTTAAATATGTTGGTCAACTGTACGATGCTCAAGGACTGAAATCTTTTGCAACTCTAGCCATGGAGCATAAGCTTCCAAGTACAATGTGGTTTAGATATTTACAAATCAGGCACGCAGCTAATAGTCAATTTCCAGACCCCTCTAAGGTAATGTTGTCTCGGCTAGAGGAGCTATGGAGGTCACCCAGCCGTAAGAGATTAGTATCTCGTATTTACTCAACCCTTAATATTCAAAGAGGCAATCACTTTGCACAATGTTACAACAAATGGAACTCGGATCTCCCACAACTGGACTCTGATGACTGGGATGATCTTACCCACTCATACCTATCGTCGGCGATTAGTAGCAATGATATTATGATACAATACCGTACAATACATAGGACCAATCTTACACCGACCAGAATGCACTTGATGGGTCTTAAGCCGGACAATTTATGTTTCAAATGCGGAACAAGTTCAGGTACATTCCTACATGTGTTCTGGACTTGCCCACTAATTGATATATTCTGGAGAAAAGTGGTGGCATTTGTAGTGGAAGCATTAGATATGCCAAATGTGAGATCCCTAGAAGCATGTTTATTGGGTCTAGTGGAGAACATTGTGCAGGACAAACACCGGTGCAATCATTTGAGACTCCTTTACTACTATACTAGGAAAACTATTATCCTAGCCTGGAAGTTGCCCACTTCACCCACTCTAAAGAAATGGAAATCTAGAATAAGCCAGGCACTTCCCCTCTACAAGTTAACATATATTAGTAGAGGCTGCCCAGATAAATTTGAGAAAATTTGAGGTGTATGGGTTGATATCACTGATACAAATACACCACAATAACCTATCTAGTAAAATCACTTACATATTTGGGAATAAATGACAATGTAAGCCCCCACGGCCAATATCACCCCCCCTACCCCTGTTTGAATCTTTGAGTTATTAAAGAACAAGTAAACATTTTTTTTTCTATCTGTAAATTTGCTCTAAACAGCCCCCCAGATTAATGTACCCTAGTCCCTGCTGCAAGTCTGCTCTGGTTTCTGTGTTATCAGCAGCTTGTTTCCCCTTCTTCCTGGTGCAGAGAGAAGCCCCGCCCCTTAGCTTACTGAGCTGTGCTTATCTCTGTGACTAGTCCTGGAGATCATTTGCTGCTGTGACATAGCAGAGACCAGTGTGTGCAGCACCAGCAGCTTTTTTTTTCTCCTCATGTGCACTCCCTGCACCTTCTGGGTCATTCCATATCACAGCAGCACTGAGAGGAATATTTCCCTGACACTGCTGATGTACTGTAGGTAAAGTAACAGCCCTTTCTCAATTTATAACACATTTTATAATGCTATTGATTGCTATGCCTGATCTTCTGTCTGGTTATGTAAAGAATAAAGCTGATTATTTACTGAGTTTGATTAACTCATTCATGTATCCCTTTACTGATCAATTTATGTACAAAGCTATTTGATTTTTTCTTTTTCCATTTCTGGATACTGACATAGATTAAGTATGGTGATTGTGCAAGCGATTGTTGATGAGGCTGGGGGAGCTGATTTATTATCAGTTAGAATGGCAAGTGGGGATTTTATTTAGAATCAGAATGGCAGCCTGTTCTGGGAGTTGTTCATTACAGTGAATGTTCAGAGCCTTATGCAAGAAATTTTAGTGATGCTGGGGGAAAGTAACTTACATTTAGGGTACAGTGTAATGTGTTAGAATTAGATTGGCAGTAATTTGTGGCATTTGTAATTTATAGTAAAAGTTCAGGGATTTGTACAGAGTGTGCTGCACACACTGGCTCCCTCTTCCTCTCTATTGTGTAACAGCAGCAAAGGGACTGCTCAGTAAGCTAAGGGGCGGGGCTTCACTCTGCACCAGGAAGAAGGGGAAACAAGCTGCTGATAACACAGAAACCAGAGCAGACTTGCAGCAGGGACTAAGGTACCTGGGGGGCTGTTTAGAGCAAATTTACAGGTAGAAAAACATTTACTTTTCCTTTAAAACAGAAAAAAAAAAGAAAGGTCTGCTCTTCAACAGTGTAACTATTGACTCAAGGCTGGTTAGCACTTTGGTGAAGGGTGCTTAACTCATGTAAACAACTCTTGTACACTCTGATGATTATTGTAAAATGATCCTTTATTTCTGCATGTTGAAGCTGCATTCAATAAATAAAAACTGTTAAAAAAAAAGTATATCAATTGTTTTGTTTGGCTGCAAGTGGATGCAATAAAAATATACCATTGTTTGAACACTGTTTAGTAGTAGAATTTAGTAGTTACTTTGGCAGCTGTTCTTCACATGGTTATGGCTTGGATGCTGCCAGTGATATACATGTAAGGCCTATGAACAGAGCAGACTGAGTAGAGAGACCACAAGACATTCTGTTTTGTAGCAAAGCCCCTTGTAGCCTCTTCCAAACTTCACAATAACTGTGCTTACTGACAAAAGTTTTTCCATACTGGAAAAGGATGGGGTCCAGAAACATTGAGATGGACATTAAGATAGATATCATAAAAAACAGAGTTACAAGAGAGCTAATTTGAAATTTCTCATTCTCACTGCTTACAGTGTACAAAATACTTCAAAAACAATTTGTTATTTATTGTAGTTGGAATGGAAAACATATAATATAGAAAAAGTGCCATAGAGTTTGCTAGTGCATTTTAAAGAGATACTGACACCTGAAATTAAACTCTTTTTTACATCTATTATAATACTGGCTTTGAAAGCTACTTCTAACTTTGCCATAAAGTATTTGCATGATGCTTTTACATTACCTGCCTGATCCTCCATGTTCCCGTATGAGGGGACTGCCATATTTGTGCAGCAGGAGTCCGTTAGCATTAGAAATTGTAACTAACAGGATGAGATAGGACAGTCAGGTTGGCAAAGTCAGAGTGTCAGGCTTAGGAACTTTAACTAACAATTATATACAAAAACAAACCTCTCAGCAAAAAATGATCAACATGACCTATAGGTAACATTTAGGGGAAAATTTACTAAATTCCCATGAAGAACTCGAAGTTCGATCAAATTTCAAAAAGATTTGAATTCGAATCTTCGAATATGCAAATTAGGCAAATTCGACCATCGATATGATCAAATAAAAAAAATTTGATCGATCGAAAAAAACGTTCGAATCGATCGATTTGAACGATTAATCGATCGATCAAATTTTTCCTATTCGATTGTTCGACCAATTGAATTGCGGTAAAATGGATCACATTTTACTTCACATACTATTCACATGGTCGAATTTCGAATTTTTTTCAATTCGAAATTCGACCATTGATAAATCTGCCCCTTAATGTACATTCATATGTTAAAATTCATTTTTTAGTGTCAGGATCACTTTAAGTCAAAGTTCAAAAATGAAATGCCATACGTCCTTAATGGCTATCAACATTAATGGTAAACAGCATTAAAATAGCTAAGAAGTTTCAGAAGGGTTACTTATATAAGCAGAAAACAAGACGCCTGCTTAGAGTAAGAGACAGTCAGACTGCAACTGCAAAAAAAATTGTTTTTGTTATTTATTGTAGTTCACGGTCTATTCTATCTGGTTTGTGTCTCCTACTACTACTGCCAGACTGTAATAATAAAACAGTAGACAGTACACATAAAACAGTGTACTTTATCCAAACCAAGATATAATTAATTTGTAATGGAAGCAAAACTAGACTACTTGGTTTATTTAATGTGTAAATGATTTTCTAGTAGATTAAAGGTATGAAGAAAAATCAATTATCTGGAAAAACCCAGGTCCAGGGCATTCTGGATAAGAGGTCCCATACCTGTATATTTGTATTTTTACTTTGCAAATCAGTGAGGCACTGAGTTAACAAATAAAACTTCAATTACCAAGTAATCAATAAATCATCCAACTGCAATGTATTCCATTGTTGAGGAGCCTACCAGAAAAAATGCTATTCTGAATCTAGTGATCTCAAATGACCCAGAACTTATAGCAAATGTGCAAGTCATTGAACCCCTGAGTAATAGTGACCATAATGTTATAACATTTAATGTCAGGTGCAAAAAACAAATATATACTGGGGCAACAAAAACCATGAATTTTAGGAAAACTTAATTTTAGTGCCTTGAGGGCTGCCCTTCAGAGTATTGATTGGGGCATTAAGTTTGCAGAAAAAACACAGAACAGAAATGGTTGTCATTTAAAATTATATTAAATCATTACTGTTCTCAATTTATTCCCTTAAGGAGTAAACGTAGAAACTCTAAGAATCATCCTATGTGGCTTAATACAAATGTAAAGAAGTTAATAGGAAAGAAGAGAAAGGTAATTAAAAACTACAAATCTTCTGCGACAGAATATGAATTTAATGAATATAAACACTGTTTATATTCTGTGTTATGAAGAGGAAATGAAGAGTTAATTGCGGCGGAGGCGAAAAGTAACCCTAAAAAGTTTTTAAAATAAATTAATAGTAAAAAGATGCAGGTTTAGAGTGTTGCTCCATTAAATAATGGTACCAGTATGGTTGTAACAGATACGGGAAAGGCAAATGTGCTAAATCAGTTCTTTTCTTCAGTGTATACAATAGAGTCTGAGTTCCCAGGCTCACTTTATAGCTGCACTAATGACTCAGCTCAATCTAGTCAGTGGCTGACTCAGGATATGATTCATAAAGCTTTAATAAAGATTAATGTAAACAAGTATCCAGGGCCTGATGGTATAAACCCACGTGTTCTAAGAGAGCTTAGTTCAGTTTTAGACCAGCCCCTATTTCTGAATATCTCAGATTCGCTTTCATATGGTATAGTGCATATGGATTGGAGGAAAGTTGATGTCATCCCAATATTTAAAAAGGAATTACGATCTCAGCCTGGCAATTATAGGCCAGTAAGTTTGTGGTGGGCAAATTATTTGAATGCTTGTTAAGGGATCAAATAAAAAAGTTTGTCCTAGTGAATTGCATTATAAACAGTAGTCAGCAAGGATTTATGAAGGATAGATCATGTCAGACAAATTTGATTTCTTTTTATGATGAGGTAAGATGCTGGACAGTGGGGATAGATGTGATAGATGGGATCTGTTTGTATTTTGCCAAAGCGTTTGATACCGTGCCCCAAAAACGACTGCTTTCTAAACTAAGGCTTAATGAAGTCATTTGCACATGGATAGGAAACTGGTGACAGGATTGGGTGCAGAGGGAGGTTGTTAATGGTACATTCTCTACTTGGAGTAAGGTTCTTAGTGGGGTCCCTCAGGGCTCGGTATTGGGTCCACTTTTATTTAACTTGTTCATTAATGACTTAGGGGAGGGTGTTGTAAGTAATGTATCAGTGTTTGCAGATGACACAAAACTATCCAACCCAATTAATTCCATCCAGGATGTGGCATCCTTGCAACAGCATCTTGACAAACTGGCAATCTGGGCAGCTAAGTGGCAAATGAGATTCAATATTGATAAATGTAAAGTCATGCACCTGGGATGTAAAAATATTCAAGCCTCTTATACCCTTAATGGGACTGCACTATTCAAATCCATTATGGAAAAGGACCTTGGAGTCCTTGTAGATTATACACTTGGCTGTAGCAGGCAATGCCAGGCCTCAGCATCAAGGGCAAATAAGGCCTTGAGCTGTATTAAAAGGGACATGGAGTCACGGGAGGAGGGGGTCATTTATCCACTTTATAGAAAACTTGTAAGGCCACATCTAGAATATGCAGTACAGTTTTGGCCTCCATCACACAAAAAGGACATTATTGTATTAGAGAGGGTACAGAGAAGGGCAACTAAGCTGGTAAAAAGTAAGAAAAAGCTTATGGAAAGACTGGCCAAATCGGGGATGTTCACGCTGGAGAAGAGGCGCTTAAGGGGTGATATGATAACTATGTATAAATATGTAAGGGGATCATATAATAATCTCTAATGCTTTATTCACCAGGGGTTTTTTTAACAGTGAGACCAGTGAAGATATGGAATGCTCTCCCTGAATCGGTTGTACAGGCAGATACATTAGATAGCTTTAAGAAGGGGTTGGATGGCTTTTTAACCAGTGAGGGAATACAGGGTTATGGAAGATAGCTCATAGTACAAGTTGATGCAATTGCCATTTTGGAGTCAGGAAGGAATTTTTTCCCCCTCTGAGGCATATTGGAGAGGCTTCAGATGGGGTTTTTTGCCTTCCTCTGAATTAACTTGCAGTTAGGCAGTTTAAAAAAAAAAAAGTTAAAAGGTTGAACTTGATGGACGTGTGTCTTTTTTCAGCCTAACTTACTATGTTACTATGTAATATGGTTATTTCTTGAGCTAAAAGGGGCAAACAGGAAAAAAGAAGTTTGGAAGCAGGTCCGGACTAAGAATTAAAATAGGTCCTGGCATTTCAGGTATACAGAGGCCCAATCAGCCCACACAGGGGCCCCAACAGCCCACTAAATACTGAATTTCTATGACACATTATAGCAGCCCTTCTGGCATTTGCCAGACCCCACAGATTCTCAGAAGAGCAAACAGATGTTTTTTATATTTTATTTTGAAATTGGACATGGGTCTAGACATATTGTCAATTTCCCAGCTGACCCAAGTCATATGACTTCTGCTTTGATAAACTTCGATCACTCTTTATGGCTGTATTGCAAGATGGGAGCGCCATCACCCCCTCCCTCGACAAACCAGATAGCAGCTCCCTAGCACAAGATAACAGCTGACTGGTAGATCTAAGAACAGCACTCAATAGTAAAAACTCATGTCCCACTGTGACTCCCTTCAGTTACATTGAGAAGGAAAGCAGTTCCCTCCTAAAGTGCTGGCACAAGTCACATGACTAGGGGCAGCTGGGAAATTGACGAAATGTCTAGCCCCATGTCAGATTTCAAAATTGAATACAAAAAAAATCTGTTTGCTCTTTTAAGAAATGGATTTCAGTGCAGAAGTCTGATGGAATAGTAATGCTAACTGATGCATTTTGAAAAAAAACATGTTTTCCCATGACAGTATCCCTTTAAGCCCTGTTCATCCAATGCATTTATACAGTGCCCCTTTAAGCCATGCATAGAGTTGTGCCCGAGTAATGGGCAGAACAATGATGGATCAATACAATCCCACAAGCCAATGTCCATTTATTGTCTGATGGTGGATCTACCAAGCATATAGAAGATCTAAATCATTGGCCAAGTTGATTTACCACTATGTTCAGGTGTCATACCTGTGTGTATCCAGTATAAATATCTAACCACTGCACTCAGAGTTAATCATTCTAAACAACCAATAGTATTATGTCTTCAGTATATGAGAATAACTTCATGACTGAAGAGCAACACACTGATCCTGTCCAGATTATTATCTGTAAAGAGGTTTGTGCATTCACGTCTCTGCATGACCTTGATAAGAGCTATAACTTTACAAAGCAATTTCTCTTTTTATCGTTCTTTTCTCAGCCACTCTCCCTGTTTCCATGATTGTTCTTCTAACAAACAATACATGGAAACCAATCATTTCTAGTTTTATTTGGGGCTGACATGCATTTCCAAAATTATGGCAGTACTCTAGTGCAAGTCCCATAAAGCCAAATCATTTCACACAACCACTTAGAAAGTGGTTGGTAATAATGTTAGTCTAGCTATTGCAAATATATTTGTCTGTATAAGTTGCATTGGTTCCAGAGATGACATGTATGAATCTAAGGTGTATGTTATCTCTAATCAGTTTTGATTCCTGGCACCTTGTAATTACAAACCATGAGTACAAGATTTAAGTGATACGGACACTAATAAATTAACATTAACATATCAATGTACATTAAAGTAATTGTTCAGTATAAATAAAAACTGGGTAAATAGATAGGCTGTGCAAAATAAAAAATGTTTTCAATATAGTTAGTTAGGCAAAAATGTAATTTATAAAGGCTGGAGTGACTGGATGTCTAACAGAACAGAACAGAAAACTAATTCTTGCTTTTCAGCTCTCTTTTGTTTACACAGACTGGTTACCCTGGTTACCAGGCAGTATCCAATCAGCGAATTGAGGGAGGGCCACATTGATCATAACTGTTGCTTTTGAATCTGAGCTGAATACTGAGGATCAATTGCAAACTCACTGAACAGTTATGTCCCATGTGGCCCCCCTTCAAGTCACTGACTAACTCAGATTTAGAGAGCTGAAAAGCAGGATGTTGTGTTTTATTTTTATGTTAGACATCCAGTCACTCCAGCCTTTATACATTACATTTTCTTCTAACTAACTATATTAGAAACATTTTTTATTTTGCACAGCCTATCCATTTACCCAGTTTTTATTTTTACCCTGAACTGTTCCTTTAAATGTTAACTTTGGGTCATGTTGATCATTTTTTGCCGAGATGTTTGTTTTTGTATATAACCATTAGTTGAAGTTCCTAAGCCTGACTCTCTGACACTCTGACTTTGCCAACCTGACTGTCCCATCTCAGACTGTTAGTTACAGTTTTTAATGCTAACCGACTCCTGTTGCACAAATATGGCAGCCCCCTCATACAGGATCAGACAGGTAATGTAAAAGCATCATGCAAATACTTTATGGCAAAGTTAGAAGTAG
>CM044432.1:107373047-107454690 GCA_024363595.1 Xenopus borealis
GGGGGGGGGGGGGGGGGGGGAGTATACTGACAAACATCAACTTTGAGAAGTTCCAGAAAGAAACTCATTATGTCTCTGTATTTATGATGTACCAAAGAAAACAACTGGATAATCTACATTTTGCATATTTTAGAAAGATATATTACCCCCAATCAGGGTCAGTGTTCCCTTTACAGAATATTATGGATCTGTCAATAATAGTTTGGTACATATGTTGTACAATAGCCCTTGCTAAAAGTCATCCCGTCATGCCCAAGTTGCCTTTTTGTACAAGAAATACAGTAATGATGGTAGTAAAGACTTCACTGTGCAGTTCGTATTATTAGAAAACATACGGTGTATGACTATATGAATTCATAAGGGGGGGGGTGAAACTTCATTATTCTTAAATTCAGACATAACGATGCAGGCAGAGAAGACCTTTAACACACAAAGCATGCAAAGGTTTGAAAAAAAAACCCTCACTAACTCTAGGGCATAGTTCTAGTGAACTCAACAAATGTCTAAAAAGAACAGTGCTGTGAAACAAGTTGGCGCTATAGAAATACATGTTAATAATAATAATAAAAGAACAGTAAAAGATTACTGTAGCAGTAACTTGTGGACTATGAAAATGAACATAGAATTTGCATGCAAGAAAACCACCAAGGGAAAGGTCAAGTTGCCACTTATTTACGGTCTGCAAACCAAGCTCAAAGATGTATTATAGAGCCATGATAATGAAGTATTCTCTCTTAATTAAATATGCATAATCGAGTGTTCATGTATTTCTGAAACTCGGAGACAGTTGCCATGACTTTATGTGCCATATGGAGCGAAGCTGACCGGTGACGTCACTACTTATTTCAGTGTTCAGTCGTTGCGTTTGCGGACAAAGGGTTGCCGTTACCATTGACTAATTCATTTGATCACCGAGACGTTACTAGTCAGAGTAGTCAAAATCCCGCTACATGGCCGGGTCCTTAGCTGCGAGAGAAGGCTGAGACAGCGCTCTACTAAAGTAACAGGCAGGCTTGTATATTGCAGAGCGCTGTCCGCAGTGCTGAAATTCTCAGCGCTCATTCCTCGCTAAAAACCTCATAGTCCGCCTCCAGCAGTGGATAAGAAGCAAGCACCTTGGGGGGAAGACATACACCGTAGAGGCGAGTTAGGATGCTAGCTATTGTATGGATGTGCAATAGTATCTCTTACATTGGAATTAGCTGTTACTCTAGTAAAGTTTGCGGGGAGGCTTCAAAAGGTGTAGTTTTGTGAGCAATAGGATTCATTCTGGATGAAGGAAAAACGCAACTCAAAGCATTGAGCATAGGGTAGTGCAAATTTTAAGCGAAGTACCAAGGGGCAGTCCTGTACAGTAAGTCGAACTTAAAGGAGTTGTTCACCTTTCGATTAACTCTTAGTATGATGTAGAGAGTGATATTTTGAGACAGTCTGAAATTAGTTTTCATTGCTTTATTATTTTGTGGTTTTATAGTTATTTAGTGTTTAATTCAGCAGCTCTCCAGATTGCACTTCCTGCAATCTGGTTGCTAGGGTCCAAATTTTCATAGTAACCATGCATTGATTTGAACAAAGCAGCGATAACAATTTATCTGAAGCCTTACAGAGCATTTGCTTTAGATGGGGGTCAGTGACCCTCATTTGAAATTTGGAAAGTCAGAAGTAGCCAAATAATTTAAAACAATAAAAGATAAATAATCAAGACCAATTGAAAAGTTGCTTAGAATCAGCCATTCGGTAACATACTAAAAGTAATTTTAAAGGTGAACCACCCCTTTAAATTAACAGGCCTCTGGTCGCACTGGGAAGAAATAATTTTTAGTGACTGAATGGAAATATATACAGGTGCCATCTGTCTGTAGCGCACAGCATGCCTCTGCTGTGTTGTACCATAAAATCATCACTACCCTTCACCCTTGACTTGACTGTAACGGGGATTAAGCTGATTCAAATCTAAACAAACGAATGAATGCCAGGCTATAAATAATTATAAGTAAAACTATTAAATCCCCGTTAAGTATACTCAAGACTATATTCGAGACTTTCTCATTGTTTTCGGATGTTATGATGCTTAGGAATAAGGAAGTAGCCGAGTTTGGAGTACAAAAATGACCAGGAGTATTGATGCAGAGGCTCACTATTAGGGTTCACACGTTGAGGAGGGATATAGCTCACAGCGAAATTTACACAAAGAGAACGTGCCGAAACGTAGTAAAATACTTGCCAGTTTTAGAACGCTTACTGTGGTTAAACCTACTTTGGACCAGGACTGGACTGAGAATTAAAATAGGCCCTGGCATTTCAGGTACACAAGAGGCCCATCAGCCCACATAGAGGCCCAAACAGCCCCCACCAGCCCACTAAACACTGACTTTCTATGGGACCTTATAGCAGCCCCTCTGGCATTTGCCCTAACCCACAAATGGCCAGTCCGGGCCTGCTTTGGACCCAAAGGTGGATTTCAGACAGTACCTTTTGACATCTGAGAAAGCAGGATTTGCCAAACCTCAGTACAGCCAATTGAAGAGAGTTGTAGTACAACACCTGGAAGGATTTATTATCGCAGATCATTGCAGGGTTGCTTACCAACCTATATTTTGGATTAATTTAGCCAGCACCCCCCCATGAGCAATTAAACAATCCGAATGGAAGATGGGCATTTAGTTAGACTACTGCTATACACAGATTTTTACAATAATTTGTGAATATTGTAAACGAGCTCCTCCTTTCATTTAGTACATTTGTGCAAAGTAACGCTGTGGCTCAGCATTGAACTCTATTAAGGGGCGGATGAGCATCCACTTGCGTTGAGTGAGTAATAGCTACTCTAGCAGCACATCGGGTTTCCCCTAACAAAGCCAGGCTCGCATCGTACTGCAGTGTAGCCTGAGCTCACACAGAGTCTTTGTGCAGCCCCATGCCATATTGATAGAACCAGGCTTACATTCTGCTAAAAAGATTGGAGATCAGTTTCAGAAGGAACTGCTGCCGCTTAGCACTACCCAAACCCGATTCCATAGAATCTGCTTCACCAACGCTTTTATTATAGGGGATTCCAACATAAGCCTTTTTTTTCCGTAGGGGAAGGGCGAAGGTCGCCGCTTGCAGGATGATAGAATGTTGGCTCAGGAGTCCTTTGGCTGTCGCCCCGCACAAGGTGCAGTGCTTGTATATGCTGCTAGTCAATGACCTTGGCTCAGTCCTTTGCTGCCAGCGCTTTCTGCATTGCACACACATATACTCAAGTAGCCCGTGCCTTTGAACAAGTGAAACTTTATAAGTCAGAAATTAGCAATGGTAGAGAGAATGCAGAAGCGGACACACGCCCATCGCCTTATCCGCGTCCCCCCAGTGGGCGTGGCCCGTGCTCGCCAACAGGAGCCCCGAGAGCCCAGAGCAGCGCCAGTACAGCGGGCAGGTGTCTGCAGCAGAAGCAGCACAGAGCAAAGAGAGCGGGCAAGCTGATAATTACATTCAGGCTCACCCATAAAGGGCTATTAGAAGTCGGTCATCCGCTCCACCTCCCTCTTTCCTAAATCCCTCTCCCTTTTGATTTTTTGTTTTTCAGCCCCCCCCCCCTCCTTTCTATCCCCACCACCTATTTTTTTTTTTTAATACACCGGGTCCTAGAGGATACCGCAGATCGTCTTTGCAGCGCCCAATTAAAGCAGCAGCAAGGATCCTCACGGTTAAAAAGGAAGCACATCCTTATAATAAAGAGAGGCACACGTACACACGCATTGGCATCCCTCCCCGTCTCTTTGTTTTTGCAACCTTTTCATTTTTTCATTAGCAACATCGAGTAAGCTAGGGGCTGCTCCCATTCACTCGCATTTTCTTTTCCCTTTCTTGTTTATTCGCTCCATTTTCCTTTTCTTTCCCCGGCCGCAGGTTTCTTTGTGTAATATTCCTTGGCCGGTCTCATTGTGTGGGTTGCGATTTACAGATTCGTGCAGTGAGACAGTTGCTGCTTTTTTAAAAATCATTTTTTTTTTTTTTTTTTTTTAACAACCGACCTGCTTCCATCATCTGCTTTATACCCATTTTTGCGAAGACTAAGCTCAACTGTCCCCTGACAGCAGAAGGTAAGTGGGAGCATTTTTGTCCATTTATTTCCATAAGAGATGCAGGGCTGCATGCATTCTGAATGGGAGTTTCCATCAAAGCAGTTACTGTCCATAGCGAGGTGCTAGCACTGCAAGCACTTAGGTGTTAGGCACACACGTTTAACCCTGTCCGTGCTGAAGGGCAAATGTCAGCCTGGAGTGTCACCTTTGACTAAAAGGCACCGAGAGGGCTAATTGGGTATAAATTCGCGTAGCTAAACCCAATGCAAGATAATCGGCTTTCATTGCACAATTCACGGATAGTCATTTTACATTATGTATCCCAAACATACTTGATACTGGCAATTTCTCATATGGGTGGTGAATGGGATAATCAGCTAAACAAAGGACTCAACACTTCTCATTAGTTTTACCTTGATCTGCTTAGGGTTGGGATAAGTGGATTACTCTGGATACTGATATCGATTGGCCAGTAATCACTTGTATGAATGTAGTATACATAAATCTTTCACAAGTGTGCCTGTGTATTGTTAAAAGATGCATTAGTTACATTTCCTGATTTGGGGGGGGGGGTGATGATGAATCCTTTCTCTTGTACCCTAGCCTGGGTCGTTTAATGAGTACTTGGTTGTGGGAACATTGTAGAACATTTAGATGGAGGGAATATACATATGATGCAAGATATCTGTAGGTACAAATAGAGGCTGAAAAAAGTGATGTGGATGGACAACGTAAGACTCCATGCATATAACTTTCGTAGTGTTGCCATCTGTACTCCCTGTAAAGCGTTTATCTGTGCTTTGCTATCCTAGTGCAGAGTACACTATCAATAGTCACATTCCCTCAACCCAAATACTTTGTGTCAATGAATGAACTCTAACCAGCAAAGGCATGCCACTGGATACGATCACCATGCAAAACTGCATTAAAGGTCTGAGCCACTGCACAGTCAAAAGTTACTCTATACCAGGTTTCTTCCAAAATCTCCACCAACACGTTTTTTTTTCCCCATAAACAGAACGTTTTAAACACATCTCCAATTTTATAACGTGCTTGTAAATACAACTACCCGGTTACCACTTTCTAGTCTCTGGTTCTGACCCCTGAAATATTGTAGCATGGGTCCAGGTCTCTTCATCAGCTACACTGTGTGTCAGAACACGTAGTGCAGAGACTACAAACAGATGCAGATTTCTATAGTACTTTGATTTGCAAACAATTTGAAAAAAAGAATTGACATGTTTAGAATTAAATTTAAAAAATGAGTGATTCTTTCGAAATGTGCCCCCCACCCATTGCTCCCATTAGCGAACTAGTATAATAAATCAAACGCATAACGGCTGTGTGTGACCATAGTATCAGTAGCCTTGATGTAATAATAGAAGATCGCGTGGTATGGCAGACTCACAGAACTGAGAGATAGGTTCTAGCAGCAGGTGTTTTCTATTGTGTGGTGGAGGATGGATTGCTTCCACGAGCCCTCACTTCACTTAATTAGGCGTTAAGTTGAATAATCTTGTCTGCTACAGTTGCCTGGTTAACTACAATTTAAATTACTATAGCAGCACAAGTGCCGAAGTCCTAGTTATCAATCAAATGCCTTTCAACAGTATAAGTCAAACGGTAACTAATTAGCCTTTGATAAACTGACCGTAGCATCTATGAGCATTCTGGGAATTGTAGTGAGTAGTATGGGCGGCCACAGGCAGGACTGGCCAGTATATATCGTTTATGTTGTGTGCTACAATTTACTATCCCAAAAGTGCGATTATTGGAGCAGTGTTCCCAGCTGCTGAGGCACAGTCTCCTGATCGCCGCTCCTAACGCAGGTGTCGGGAATACCCAAGCGATCATCAGTTGCTGCCTATATGGAGGGCAGAGTGGAACGTGTGTAGTAAATGTATAGGATCACCTTTAACCGAGGAAATCTCCATATGTTACTGCTGTCGATAGAATATGAAGCCGCTTTCTGGACACCAGTTAGAACCTTTTACCGCAGCCTGGCAAACTTCACCTCACGTCCGCGCTCTTCAAAGTTATGTCCCTCTTTGCACCACCTTCTTGCTGACGTCACAAGAGGAAGCTTTATCTTGCCCTCGCGGACAGCGGGAGCTCGCTGGCGGCCTCTGCTGTTGCGCGGGAGCACACAGAGAGCAGGCGGTCCGGCAACTTGCGTTCGGCTGAAGAACGTGGCCGACTTGTGACGGAGTGGGACACGACTATTGCCTTACGAATGACGAGGCGACAGGCTAACGTTGGACGCGTGAATAAAGTGAGTGACATTAAATACTGCATCGATCTATAGTACAGGTGTGTTCTTTGAAAGTATACTAACGAACACGCGACTGCCAATGTAGAGCATGTCATCTCAGATACTAGTTAAGAAGCGAGGCATTTCAATGAAATGGTCCCCAAAGTTGCAGTAATTTAACGCGGTCTCCCTTCCTCAGCTGCTTATCCATTTCCAGCGCGCCTTTCCCTCCCGCGTAGTGTGCCCCGCCCATTTTCCCTGTTGGTTTTGCGGCCTCCATATTTGAAGAGAACCCCCTTTCGACTGTAGGTTTGGTTGGTGGTAGGGTTATGTTAAATGCCGAGAAAACCCACAGTAGTGGGTCGACGTTGTTTGCGAAAACGGAGCCTTTTTCATGGGTGTGGCGGTAACTTCGTGCTGCATTGTCGCAACTTCACGTGTCCGACAAACTGACGTGTTCCGTACTAACTACTGGCTTTGGGGTGAACCTTCTAGGTTTCCAGTCTAGTCACATTTGTGATGTACTCAACAACGTTGTTGGCCATTCCAGTTCTATGACTGAGGGTATGACTTGATTTCCTCAGTCTCCAAACTACGCATGTGGATACGACTCTAGTAGTCATATGGAGGGAGGGTTATTTAATAAAAAGGTTTGGCAGTCCCCTACACTACAGCAACCAGTCAACAGGTGGTATCACCTGATTAAAGGAGAATTCCCCACGTAGACCCACCTCCCCCCAGCGTAACTGCCCCTGGGGAAATGCCCCTAACTTTTTACTTACCCCTCTGTGCAGATTCAGGCATTGGAGATCTAAGCAGCCGTCCATCTTCTGGGTCTTCACGTCTTTCTGCAATTTTGGCAATTTCCGTCCATTTCGGCGCATGTGCAGATGTCGCAATTTGGTAAATCGCGCCATCTGCGCTTGTGCCGAAACACCGGCCTCCATCTTAGCTTACTGAAGAACCAGAAGATAGCGTTGGGGAACTCCGATGCCTGAATTTGCTCTGAGGGGCATTTCCCACGGGGGCAGTTAGGCTGGGGGGTAGGAGGGAGGGGGGTCTACATGGGGTGGGGGTACAGGTTTTTTTGCTAAAGGGTTGAATTCTCCTTTAGAAGCAAATGTCATTGGTTGCTATGGGTTACTTGAACTGGGCAAACTTTTGTGCTTTTAATTGCATGTTGTGTGCCTTACGAGGCAACTTTCAGCTACTTAGGAAAATGCAGCGCCGCATGTGTATAGACGCAGGCTACTTTACATTTTAGCAGGCGCAAGACACGGGTAAACAATTCAGGGAGATTAGTCGCCCCAAAGAAGCGGCGATTGGTCCCTATAGATGCAAAGATCTTGCTCTGCCGAACGACCGATCTTGGTGTGAAGTCAGACCAATCTGTCAAATTATCGTGTGGTTCGTGGGATACCAACGATCGGACCTTTTACGATTTTTCGTCTGACATCGGTCTGAAGATTGATCGGCCAGGTTAGAAAATCTTTATCGGTCCCCATGCAATCTGCCTATGTTTGCAGGGCCAAGCAGGCTGCGACCCTTCTGTTTTGCTGCAATATCGCCTGAAATGGTCTTTGACACATCGGACATTTAAATGATCGTTTTGAGACTATCGCGGTCTCACCATAAGCATTGGATCTTTAAAAAAATCTTTAAGTCTATGGCCAGCTTTACCATGTGGACTAGCCCTAAGACCTTTTCCACAGTATGGCCCCATGGTACCGATCAGCTATAGTTATCAGTGGTTTTCTGTTGCTATTTCATCACACAGTCAGGGCTGTCATCTAGTGCTACTACTAGGGTGGTGTCCGACGGGGAAATGAGTTGCCTAGTGACAAATTTCCTCTACTGTGGGCAACGAACCTCCTTCTTGCTGGCAAGAATGCAAATTGCCGGTGGGATTGCTTCTGATTTCCGAAGTTGCCTCACAAGGCTATCGGGCAACTAATCTCCCACATCTGCAACCACCCTTATGCCTATTCCTTTCTGTGTTTATTGTAATATACTGATCTAATTAGCAGAATTTGACATGTAAATGTGCATGGTTAGGTATGTGCAGAAGGCTCCTGTAGAAATGTACTTGCAGAGATGGGGCTTGTGGGTTGTCATGTAGAGAACTGGTTGGCAGGTGCTACCAGTTAAAGGGTGTGGATTGTCTGTGGCCATAGGAAACAATGGTTGACCAAGCTAGGAATTGTTGATCCCCATCTGTTTAGATGAGCGTGGGCAACTTTCCAAATTATACATTTTGACATTTCTAAGTATAAAAATAGCACTTGAGTTCTTTAATACACAGAGTAGATTGTCACTAGTCTTTTATTCCTGAGTTATGAAAAAACATTGCTCAGGCATTTCATTACACTGTTATATTGTAAACAACCCAGCTAAAATATTTTGTGTCAAGATCTTTTATCTGTTGTGTGCAAAACTAAGTTTTGTTTTTAGCCTACAGACAATTACATAAGGCATTAAGGAAAGCATGTTTTTCACTTTTTTTGTATATATTTTATTTACATACTACCGGTTTTGTGATTATTCAGATTTACTACATTCTGCTCCTGTTCCTTAAAGCTTTATAGCATTTTAGTTTTGGGTGTTTCGAGTACCACAGAGCTGAAAGGTTATTGGAACCTCTCCCAGGCTTTTAAGGAAAAGTTGATCCTTTCTGAAAAACCAAAGATTGCAGAACTTGTTCATGTATTTCCTCAAAAGCTGATATTTATACTTGTCTACCCCGATAATGAGGCAGGCGGACTCTGCCCATTGCCCAGTTAGTAGTAATAATAATATAATAAGTCTGTTTAATATCCAGGTGTCCCTTATTCCAGTCTATAGCTCCACCTGGTTATCCAACTGGTATTGAAGTTTTTTTTTTGTATATTTTCTTTATTTTTACAAATCAAAAGTGTTTGTGTATTTCATGTGTCCCCCCCCCCCCCAGACAATTTTTCTTCCAATGTGGCCCTTGAAGCCACTCCTGCGCTAGGGTAATGTTTTTGTAACTTGAGTGTATTTGAGCATGAAACATTTCACATATTCATTCAGTCCCCATCTGACCATATTTAGCCATCTTGCAGTTCCCAGGCATTTGTAGCTAGACTTAGACTAAAACATGCCTAGTATACGAAAACTTTTCAGAATGTGGTAAGGGTAAGGCCACACGTGGAGATTTCGGGGAGATCTGTCGCCTGGCGAGGCAATTTTGAGCGACGCCGCGTGTGAATAAGCGCAGGCGACTTTACGTGTAGTGGGTGCGCACCGCTACCAAGCTATTCGGGGAGATTCCTTGCGGCAATTAGTCGCCAGGCGACAGATCTCCCCGAAATCTCCACGTGTGGCCTTACCATAAAGCCTACACAAGTAATACATGGGAACTACAGGTAAGATTGAGGCATAGAGCTGCTTTAAAAAAAATCTCCCAAGCTGGTGCATTTTGTTATGAAGAGGAGCAACAGCCTGGAGATTAGATTTGGCATTTTAATTCACTGGGGGGTGGATCTTAACATACTTGTACATATTTAGTTTTCCTTAAAGGGCACCTGTTGCCAAAATAGTATCCACAACAAAGGTGCGGCAGGCAGCAGTAATTTTTTTGTTTTTTTAAATTCCCCACTTTCACCATGACCGCTAGGACACTTGCACTGGGAGGGAGCTCCCGGAGTGAGCAGCCATGTCTGTAACACATGCACGTATTTCACTTCTGATGTCACATGCATAATGAGCGCATTTTGGCATTCGCTCAATATGTATGTACCCCAACATGGAGCCCTTTAAGCATGTTCTGATTGGTATAACCAAGAACTATGCATAATGCAATAATTTTAATAATTTAAAAATGGTGATAAAGGTCCTAGTTACACTTGCAATTAAAGTTTTTTTTACAGGTATAAGCAAGGAATAAACCATAATGCATAAGCAAAATGTTACATAAATTTAACTTAAGTTGCAAAAAAAAAACTGAATTGAACGTTGTGATTAGCGCACACCAGTCATAGTATAATAAAACTTGACGGCAAAAGAGAAGGAAAGTTTGTATAGTTATGTACACTTATCAGTTTGTGTGCTGTAAGTTGTCCAAAGCCCCCCCCCCCCCATACTGTTACTGTGCAAATCACTCAATGGCAGCTCAGGCTCAAGCAGGGGGAACAGGCATGTTTTTCATTAATCTGGGGACCCTGAGGTGATGATGCCTCAGTCGATTAGTTGTCTGTGTTTGGATACAAAGCAAAATCTAAATCATGGAAACTACAATGAATGGTACTTGGGTCCCTTTTTCCAAAGACTGTCATTTCTTTGATCTATGCCACTAAAGGAGTTTAGTATCGTTGACAAACTTTGAGACCATGTGTACTATGATGTTCAGGCCCGGACTGGCAATCTGTAGGTTAGGGCAAATGCCAGATGGGCTGCTATAAGTTGCCATAGAAAGTCACAATTTAGTGGGCTGGTGGAGGCTGTTTGGGCCTCTAAGTTGGCTGATTGGGCCTCTGTGTACCTGAAATGCCAGGGCCTATTTTGATTCTCAGTCCAGCACTGATGATGTTTGTATGTACCTTAAAGGGATACTATACCTCCCCCTCCTGCAAGATCTGTATTGGCAACTGTCAGAAGGGAATGAGAGTTCAGCCAGAAGATGGGTATAAACTAATTCAGGAAAAATGATGGAAAAATGTTGTTCAATAGATAAAATCGGTAACATTTCTGTTTTACCTGTTTAAAAGACAGTCTCAGAAGTGAAATCCAACTAATCTATCTCCGCCTAGTCTCTGAATATAACTGCTTTTGTGAATTCCCCCAGTGTATTTTACACAGCTTACTGTAGCTGTTATCTGCTGTGAAAACGTGCCATTTGCCTTAATTTGATCCGCTTATTTATATAATGTAGCAGTGTTTCTGAAGCAAAAACATAAAAGCAGGTCTCTGTTCCATACATGCACGAATAAGGGCTAGTCCAGACGAGGAGATTCGGGGCGATCCGTCGCGGCAAAAAGTCGCCCGGCGACGGATCGCCCCGAATCTCCTCGTCTGGACTTAGCCTTATGGAATGCCCATCTCTCATGGACTCCATTTTATCCAAATAATCCACATTTTCAAATTTTCTATTTTCCCTGTAATTGGGAAAAGCATTCTGGATAATTGGTCCATTCCTGTAGCTAGGGTTGCCACCTGGCCGGTAAAAATTAAGCATGATCCTAATGTTATAAATAGGGAAAATGCATAACAATATAGGAAGGCTGGTATTTTTTTTTCAAAAAAGGTGGCAGCCCTACATGTAGTTGATAAAGCTAGCTTAAGTCTTGGTAAGGAATGTTGTCACTGGGGGTGGTTAGGCTTCATAATACAATGTCAGACCAATTTTCTTCTGAGCTGTTGCTGATTAGCCATACATGCCTATTTTCTAGGTTTTCAGGCTTAGGTTTGTTCATGTGTTTTTACTTTATCCCCAGCAAAGGAGAAAAAATTGATCTTGACTCTCCTAAAATTAATGCATATCAGTTATTGTGGGTACCTATCTTAAGGGTAATAAAGTTGTTGCCATCTGATTATTTGTTAAATTATGTGGGGGGGGGGGGGAAGGTCTGAGCTACATTAAATTGAATTGTGGTGCTCAATTATAGGAAGCCACGCCAGTTGACTCTTAAGAGATTTTAATGATGGCAATGCTGTTTTTGTTTTCTTGTTTGTGAATAGAAAGCGGCTGTCAGAATGCGCAGATTGCTGCAATTTTGAGGACCATAGCAGGTTCCAATAGGACTAATCCTGTCTTATTTGGGATCAAGTACAAGTTATAGATTTATTATTATTCCGCAAAGAAATAATTAAAACTGTTTTGCATTATTTGACTAAAATGCAGTCTATGGGAAATGGCCTTAGCATATTGGGAGCTTACTGGATGACGAATTCTATTTCTGTAATAGTAATTTCATGGGTTAACCGATTTTAAAAGTGGTAATATTTTAGCGTGTCTGTGATGATCCTTGTATATTGGTGTTGGTAGGTATGGACAGCTGCAACTTTTTGTGATAACAATACTGCCCATGAGTTGCCTTCAACCCAACATTAACTGAAGGCACAACCTGCACTGAGAAGTTTCCTTTTGGATTTTTACAATGCTGTATTAATAAATGTGTAAACTGTATTCCAAGCAATTGAAGCTTGCTGCCGCCTCCAGCCCTGGATGACTTATAGGGGTCCCGAGCTTCATGGAATCAAAGCCTTGTTGGAGTAATTGCTGTAGGGGACTTGGGCTGCACTTTTAGCAAAGAAGGTTGTGACTTGACAAATTCAGTATCCCTTGAATTTGGCATTGGAGAACAAAACAACTTATTTAATGCTTTTAATTTTCTATTTCCATGGCTTTGCTTGGGGGCTGATGTTTGCTATACCTGCGTACATTTGTGTGAAATGCCATTATACTACCATAAAATAATAAAATGTTTTTCATTGAAATAATCCCCGAGTTATGTATTTTGTACTAACTTTGGTTAAGACCTAATTTTAGTAACCTTGTATTTTCTAAATTGCTTTAAAGGAGAAGGAAAGTCATTTTATGCTTGGGGATGCCAAGTGTTAGGCACCACTCTAGTGATTGTATTTACTTGTCACTCTGTGCCCGTGCTCCTATCTGCAGAAAACTGCACCGTTCCGGCTTCTTCCAGTGAGCACGGTGGAACATCCTACTTTCCTTTTCCTTTAAAGGTGTACAAATGCTGCCTTTATCCTTTCTAGACTACATCTACTAAAGGGAGAAAATTCCACAGCTGACGAAAAAATCTGCATATCTCCCAACAGTCCTGTTTTCTGTGGGACGTCCCTATTTTGACAGCTCAGCCCACAGTCCTGGGTTTCTTACTGAAATGTCCCGCCTTTCTCTTTGATCCCCTTCACTGACTCGAGAAAAAGATACAAAGTTAATGAAATGTAAATAAAATAAGAGCTTGCCCAGAAATGCCAGTAGCTGCACTTCAATATTTTTGTAACAATTTAAGATAAGCAGGCCTCTTTGGAGAACTGAGACTAGTAGTTTAAAGGGCAAGTCACTTTCATTGGTAAAACTGTTATAACACATAAAACATTACACTCCCAGATGTGTTCAAACTTTCATAACCTGCCAAATTTTGTAAAATGTACATAATTATGGGCTGTGACCATAAAATGGGCGTTGTCAAAATCATTTGCAGCGCTGTGCATGGCACAAGTCTCTGTACCTGATTTTGTTTTCCAAAAGTTGGGAGGTATGCTATTGCCATCACTTCTTGATGTAAGTGCCTTTTCTCCAGTGAATACAATAGCAACATATTTAACCTATTTTCATAAAAGAAATGACTGATGTAGTCGCTTTGTCACCTGTGGGAAATACCATCTCCCAGAAGAGACCAATTTGCCCCAAAAGAATGAAAAGCCCCACGTGTGAAAAATGTATCTTATTATACTGGACAAAAAAATGCAGTGCCGAATCTTAAAGGGCCGAATCCAAACTAGTGGATTCGGTGCATCCCTAACCTAAATAGATACTATTGCTTATAATGCCCTCCTCCATTTCAGTCCAAAGGGAATCCAATACAGAACTTTGCAGCACATCACAGATGCTCCAGTTGTGAAGGTTTGTCGTTCTGTTTTTTGTGTAACAGGATTCAGCCGACTCCAAGTAAACTAAATTGATATATTGAAAATCGCATGACTTGTCATTACATGAACAAGGAAATTGCATTTTTTCCCCTGCTATGCATTCACAGTTCACAGAAAAGAAATTCAACAAAAACAGAAAAATTTACATTCTCTCCACACACTTTAAAAATGCCGTAAAGCTCGGTGCAACTCATCCCCCTCCCATCCTCCACTTTCAGGGCAGGGGCACACTGGCAGATTTGGGGAGATTTAGTGGCCTAATCTCCTTCTTCAGGGCGAAAATCTCCCCAAACTGCCTTCCCACCCACTGTAAAATCGCTAGCGGTATGGCACTGCCAGTTGCGGGAAGGCAGTTTGGAGAGATTGTTGCCCCAAAGAAGAGTCGATTAGTTGGGAAACTAAATCCCCCTGAATTTGCCAGTTTGTCCCAGCCCTTAGGTGCAGTATGGAGAACTAATTAACATATTCATTGAAATTAGCAGCCTTTTGTTAGGGTACAAACCCTGTTTTCTGTATAGCAGATCTGAATAACAATTGGTTTATAAACAATAAAAAATATATATTATAATTAGTTTGTTGCCAACATAAAATAGGAAATCTGTAATGAGGCAATGTTAGCATTTTGAGAGAATATACCTTCTAGATTTTTATTGAAAGGGGAGGTAAAGACACCCTGGCAAATTTTAGTAAACTGCCAACTCCCCATAATGTTTGTCTGTTTACAGCAACCTTTTTGCTTTTCATTGAGCTGATATACACACTGGTAGCTAAACTGGGATATTGGGCTTCTGGACGTTTTTTAGTTGAGATCCATAGGCAAAGATTGTAGTGTGGCTCAAAAGTTCTGGATGTGCAATGGGCCACAGTTACGTTGGTGTGTGTTTGTATAACTAGCTGATTTGGCTGTGGTGGGGGATAGATTAGCTAAAACTAAAAATTTATAGGGCGAGTCCCACCTTTTAACAGGAGACTGCGCCTATTAGATATAGATCATGTAGTGCTGCATTCATCAACTGAGAGATATTAACAAACATTTTAGATTAAAGCATTTATTCCCAAATTGGCAAAAGTCGCCTGATGGACTGACCGGTTTAGGAAGAGCTAAAGACAATTTCAGGAAAAATGTCTGTCAAATGTTGCGCAACAGACAAAATCAGGAAACTGTTCAAAAGACACATTCACAGTGGAGACTGAAGTTTGTAAATAGAGTGGGAAATCGGTCAATCCTATATCCACTTTTATTTTCCCTAAATATTACCACTTTTGTTAATTCCCCCCATGTGTCTAGCCAGTTGTCCGATCATATGTCAACAGCATCACAAAGACCTTGGTTGAGAACCCAGACCTGCTCCACACAGGCTGACCTCCACCTGCTTGTCCCACCCACTCTGTCTACTTTCCCCACCTGCTCACTCGCTTGCATACAGATGAGCCTGAATTAGGTACACACTGTGAGGGCGGTGGGAGAGGGCAGAGGCGGGGTTTGCTTGGGAGGGAGGTTTGCCATTATGCTGGAGGGAGTCATGCGACTAGGGCCCTTGAGGGTGGTGTGGGGGCCTGACTCCCGTCCCCCCACCTCCTGTCCGACCCTATGATGGCTTGTATTCAAATTTCTCACTAGATATTTCAAACATTTTCAGCAGGATTCGGCCGAATCCTTGGACCTGGCCGAAACGAATCCTTAAAATCATGTGACTGTTCGTCACAAAACAAGGATTTTCCCCATCCTCTTGCTAATATACAAATGCAAATAAGGGTTTGGATTTGGTTCGGTATTCAGCAGAATCTTTCGCAATGGATTCGGGGGTTTAGCCAAATCCCACATAGTGGATTCGGTGCATCCCTTGCTTTCCTCCCAATCCATTGGTACCATAAGAAATAAAAGGTAGTCTGATAAATTTGACAATAGCTGCCTACTTACACTGCAGGTCTAAAATATGCCAAATGCTGGGGCTTTGCTTTCCTTAAATTGACTTAAATATACAACTGGTGATTCACCTTTGAGGTAACTTTAAGTAGGTTAGGTTCTAAAATGTCCAATTCCTAGTTACTTTGCATTTGGTCTTCATTATTTATATGTTATACGATTTGCATCATTTGCCTTTTTCTTTTAACCCTTTCTAGCTTTCAAATGGGGGTAGCTGACCCCATTAAAAAATGCTCTTATAGGACTACTACTTTTATCGGTTCTCTTACTTTTTAGGCTCTCTACTATTTGTCTCTTATTCATATCTGTGCATTTTTGCTAGGATAATTTGCACCCTAGCAACCTAAACTAAAAATTTCAAACTGGAGAGCTGCTGAATAAAAAGCTGCAATAACTCGAGAAAAATAAATAAATAAATAAAATCAATTGCATATGTTCTCAGAATATCAATTTCTATATCATACTAAAAGTTAATTTAAAGGCGAACCACCCATCTATAGCTATCTATACCGTTCCTGTAACCTTGGCCTCCCCTATTTGTGTATAAGGTATGGGATCGGTTATTTGGAAAGCTGTTATCCAGAAACTCCCAAATAAAAAAAAAAGCCCCCCTTATCTGTCCCCAGCTTTCAGGATCTCGTACCCGTACCAAGGCAAACAAATGAAGCACATTTGCTTTTTCAGCAATATTTAAAAGATATGCATCTATTATTTAAAGGAACAGTTCCGCGTAAAAATAATAAACTGGGTAAATAGGCTGTGCAAAATAAAAAAAAATTTCAAATACAGTTGGCCAAAAATGTAATGTATAAAGGCTGGAGTGACTGGATATCAAACACAGAACACAACTTCCTGCTTTTGAACTTTCTAAATCTGAATTAGTCAGCGACTTTAAGGGGGCCACATGGGACATAACTGTTCAGTGAGTTTGCAATTGAGCCTTGGCATTCAGCTCCGATTCTAAAGCAAAGAGTTGTGACCATGCCCTCCCTCAACTCACTGGTTACTGTTCTGACTTATGTTAGACATCCAGCCACTGTAGCCTTTATTATTTAATATTTTGGCTAACTATACTGAAAAAAAAATTTTCCTTTCAAGGGAATACAATGCATTTAGACCTTATGGAGGTGTTTCTCAAATAGTTTTGTGTTGTGTGCTAGTATGGCTGTGCCAAAAAGAATTATGTTTAGAAAGTATATATTTCTTACTTGTAGGGCTTAATTTTTATTATTGCTTAAAGGGATACGGTCATGGGGTCATTTTCAAAATGCATCAGTTAATAGTGCTGTTCCAGAAGAATTCTGCATTGAAATCCATTTCTCAAAAGAGCTAACAGATTTTTTTTTTTTATATTTCATTTTGAAATCTGACATAGGGCTAGACATATTGTAAATTTCCCAGCTGTCCCAAGTCATGGGACTTGTGCTCTGATAAACTTCAATCACTCTTTACTGCTGTACTGCAAATTGGAGTGAGATCACCCCCTCCCTTTCCCACACCAAGCAGCCTAACAAAAGAGCAATGAGAAGGTAACCAGATAACCGCTCCCTAACACAGGATAACAGCTGACTGGTAGATCTAAGAACAGCATTCAATAGTAAAAACCCATTTCCCACTGCATACTATTCAGTTACATTGAAGGAAAAACAGCCTGCCAGAATGCTGTTCCCTCCTAAAGTGCTGGCACATGTCAAATGACCTGGGGCAGCTGGGAAATTGACAATATGTCTAGCCCCATGTCAGACTTCAAAATTGAATATAAAAAAATCTGTTTGCTCTTTTGAGAAATGGATTTCAGTGCAGAAGTCTAGTGGGGCATCACTATTAACTGAAGTTTTCCCTCTGCCAATACGTCGAGAAACTAAAAAATCAATAGACTGTCTATGGGATCTGCATGTTTGAAACACATATGGAGTCCAAATTCTCATTGAGAACAATGAGAAGTGCATGTTGGGAAAAGAAACCTACATGTGTAAAAACGAATTGTGTGGTTTTAGTGGCGTATTTACTTCTGATGAAGCGTTTTTAAAAACGTGACTTAAAAACGTCACGTGTTGCCTTGCCTTGCTAGAGTAGATTACCGTCTTTCTACCACACTCTTAACTCCTTACATAAAACTTTGTACAGTAATCTTCCAAAGAGTTTAGTAATCATAGGCATATTTGGTACCGAACAACTTTTAGAGACCCCAAAAATATAAATAGTTCTTACAAATTTTAGGGCAAACCACTTCTGTAAAATAGTGTGTGTGTGTAAATGCTAATATGCTAGTAGGAGGTGTATCTACTAGTGTGAAATGATAGCTAAAAAAATCTGGTGCAGTCCTCTGCTGTTTCCCCCCCCCCCCCCCCCCCCCCCCACATAAATAAAACGTTTTTTTTTTTTTTAATCCTGTGTATGTTATAGGTAGTTCTCTATTCAAATGTCCGTAATGCTTAACATATGGTAGCAGGAAACCATATAGGCTAATAACTTGTTTTCATTTGTTCAGTATTTCCTAATTTTAATCAAAAATCTGCCTTACAAATATCAATGTGTGAAACACTATATATACTGCAGTGACACTGCAGTTTTTGATAAACAGGCTGGGGCAGCCTGATGTGCTGAACCTCAATCTCGGTCCATTTCACAAAAGAAATCTGTTAGGAGTGACAACTTGTGAATCTTATGCTTTCATATGTTGCACAATGCATAATAGCAAATGGGCAAGTAATTGAACCCCTGAATAATCGGGACCATAATGAGATCTCAATTAATGTGTGATGCAGAAAGAAAATTTACACTAGGGCAACAAAACCCTGAATTTCAGAAAAGAAAATGTTCGTTCCTTAAGGGCTGCCCTTCAGAGCATAGATTTCTGCTATAAACCCAGAACAGCAATGATTGTCAATTTAAAATTATATTAAATCCTTTGTGTGTCTACATTTACTTCTTAAGGGAATACTTTGTGAACAGTAATAACCACCCTATGTGGCTTAATAGAAATGAGCAGAGCAGCATTTAAAAATGAAGTCTGGGGCAGAAGCTGCATTCAGTGAATATAAACTCTATAATAGGGGCGGATTTATAAAAATGCGAGTTCAGATTTTCATGAAAAAGAAATTGTCCACGTTCTAATGATTCATATGGGATTTTTGGAACCGTATTTCGCAAATTGTGTTTTGTCTATTTTAGAAGAATATTTATCAATAGGTGAAAATTAGGTGTCGAGAGTTCCCAGACCCAGCTTGTAGCTGCACTATTGGCTCAAACTAGTCTTTGTCTGACTCAGGATATGGTACATAAAGCTTTACTAAAAATAAATGAACAAGGCACCAGGTCCGACCCTCCCTACCTCTGGTACTAAGAGAGCTTAATTTTGTTTTAAGTCCGGCCTCTTGTTTCTAAGTTTCTCAGACTCTCATCTGGTATGGAACGTCTATATTGGAGCCAATCTTAAGTATTTACTATATATGATCTCAATCTCAGCCTTGCAATTATAAGGCCAGTAAATTTGATGTATCCTGTGGCAAATAATTTGAAGGCTTGTTAAAGGACAACTATACCCCAAAATGAATACTTGAGCAACCGATTATATAAAATTAAGTGGCATATTAAAGAATCTTACCAAACTGGAATATATATTTAATTAAATATTGCCCTTTTACATCTCTTGCCTTGAACAACCATTTCATGATGGTCTGTGTGCTGCCTCAGAGATCACCTGACCAGAAATATTTCAACTCTAACAGTAAGAAGTGTGTAAGAAAAAGACAGAACTGTCTAATTGGCTCGTGACCTAACTTTATAGTTTATTTGGTATGTTTGTGTGCACTGTTGAATAATACGATCCCAGGAGGCTGTCCTAGTTTTTTAAAATGGCTATTTTCAATTTAGGATGAGCCAATGGCACATGCTACTAAAAAAGTACATTATTATGAAAATGGTTTATTTACATGAAGCAGGGTTTTACATGAGTTGTTTTATGCGATATCTTTTTATAGAAACTTACATTGTCCAGGGGGTATAGTTTTCCTTTGAGGGATCACATTCATAACTGTGTCCTGGTGAATGTCATTATGAGCAGTAATCCACGTGGCGCTATAAAGGATAGGATATGACAAACAAAAGTTAATTGCTTTTTATGATTAAGTAAACATGTTGGACATCGGGGTGGGATGCAGCAGAAGATGTGATCTATTTGATTTTGCCAAAGCGTTTGATAAAGTGCCCCACAAATGTCTTGCTTTATAATGTAAGGGCTTAATTAGGACATTTGCACATGGATAGGAAACTGACTACAGGATTGGGTACAGAGGGTAAATTGTTTATGGTACATTCTCTGCTTGATGTAAGGTTATTCCTGGGGTCCCTCTTGGGCTCTGCATTGAGTCTTTTTTTATTTTTTATTTAACTTGTTCATTAATGACTTGGGGGAGGGTATTGTAAGTAATGTATTTATGTTTGCAGATGACACAACTATGCAACCCAATTAATTCCATTCAGGATATGGCATTATTGCAGCAGGGTTTTGACAAACTGGCAATCTGGGCAGCTAAGTGACAAATGATTCAGTGTTGATTAATGTACAGTCATGCACCTGGGATGTAAAACATGCTAGCCACTTATTGGACTTCACTAGGCAAATCCATAATGGATAGGGACCTTGGAGTCTGTAGATAATACATTTGGTAGCAGCAACAATGCCAGCAAGCAACTTCAAGGACAAACAAGGTCTTGAACTATATTAAAAGGGGCATAATATATTAAAAGGTGCATAATTTGAGAGAGGAGTCTTCGTCCACTGTACAGAGTGCTGATAAGGTCCTTTATAGAATATACAGTGCAGTTTTGGTCTCCAGTACTCAAATGGGATATTATTGAATTAGAGAGGGCCCTTTAGAAAAGAGCAAGGAAGTTGATAAAAAGGTGTAGAGAAACTGGCCAAGTTGTGGTTGTTTACTCTGGAGAAGACATGCTTGAGGAGAATCATAATATCTATAATGTATTTACCAGTAGGTCCTTCCAGCTGACACATGGGCACCCATTCCAATTAGAAGACAGAAGGTTCCTACTAAATATTTGGAATTCATTTTTTTTTTTATGGTGAGCTATGATGTGTAATTCTGTCTGAATCATTCCTACAGGCTGATATATTAGATATCTTTAAAAAGGGTTTGGATAGCTTTGTAGCAAATTAGGGGATACAGGGTAAATTGGAGAGGCTTCAAACTGCTTTTTTACCTTCCTCTGGATTAACTAGCTGATGCAGGTTTTATTAAGACTTAGGTTGAACTTGTATTTGTGGCGCAGAATTATAAAATGTTTTCTGGATGCTAACATTGCAGATTTCTACAGCAGAGGCAACACTGAAATTAATCTTTTATAAGGTATTAATATATTAAAAACCATGTCTGTACAATAGAACCCCCATTTTATGTTTTTCAGTGGGTCAGAAAAAATGTAAAATCCAGGAAAATGTATAATCAGGGAAATGTTATATTTATGCATAATATACAAGTGGGATCACAAAACAACAATGTAAAATGAAAGAAAACTTAAAATCAGAGGATGTAAAATGGGCGTTCTACTGTATTTCAATTTTTTCTTGAAAATGTCGACTCGTATAAAGCACCTTACAAAATAAATTCTACTGTTAATGAACAGTTCTTGTATCTGCCTTCTTAAAATAGCCTGCATCCCCATATTACAGGTTAGAAATGTTGTATCATAATATCATTCAAATAATTTACATACTATTATATGCTAGTAACTGTATAATGAAAATGAAGCTTTATTTGGGGTTAAAGCCTTTTAAGCTTGCAATTTTCTTGTTACTCAAATTTATTGTTTTTAATTGGAAACAATTGGAAGCCTTACAGCTTAAATGTGGAGGGAGTTGTTTAAATAGGTCACTGTGGCTATATTTAAAAACTTTCTCTATTCTGCATGGATGCAGAATTCAGCTGTAATGGAATAATTTCAGTAAATTATCACTAACATTATTCTGTGGTTGAAGTTACATAATGGGCAATGTCACATTGGTTATTTTGTCACCTGCAACAGGAGGCAATATGTCTGTTAATATAGTCTGATTTGTTGCTTGCAACATGGTCCATTTGCACAATCATGTGAAATTGCTTCCATCCACATTTTAATGTGATTAAGTAAGCAAACCAACATTCTCACATGCAGCAGTTCTCATTGTCCGTGATATGGGAAAATAACCAATATGTTGCAAAATGTTCTTGATTTCCCAAAGGATTAATCAATGCGGAATATATTCCAGTAAATAGTAGAACTGGGGCAGGCTGCAACAGTAAAATACATTTTACATGTTAAGTAATTAATGAAAGTGAAATCTGACATCAAAGTAGTATTCCAGATACAGATATGGGACCTGTTATCTGGGAAACTCCAAATTACTGCAAGAGTCCATTTTAAACATGATTTCTTTTTCTGTAATAAAACCTTGTACTTGATCCAAACTAAGATAAAATTCATCCTTATTGGAGGCAAACATCTTAATAAGGTTATTTAATGTTTAAATGATTTTTAGTAGATTTAAGTTATGGGGTCCAAATTATGGAAAGACCCCTTATCCGGAAAACCAGGTCCCATGCATTTTTGGATAGCAGGTCCTGTACCTGTATAACAAAATTATTTTAAGCAGCACAATGTCAGGGTTTAGATGTAGAGATTGGTGGTAGGGAGTGAAAATTAAACACCGTACTAGGCATGCCCCTGCTGTCCACTTTTATTAGCATAGCATCAAGTCTCTACAGTATGATTGTGATCTGCTGATGAGTTATGCCTTGGACACGCATGCGGTTCACACCATGGTTTTACAGCCGCATAGAATACTGCTAGTGCTTAGGCAATGGCAACTTAAAGGGGTTGTTCACCTTTGAGTTAACTTTTAGTATAATGTAGAGTGATATTCTGAGACAATTTGCAATTGGTTTTAATTTTTTGTTTGTGGTTTTATAGTTATTTAGCTTTATATTCAGCAGCTCTCTAGTTTGCGGTGTCAGCAATTTGGTTTCTAGGGTACAAATTACCCTAGCAACCTTGCATTGATTTGAATAAGAGACTGGAATATGAATAGGAGGTGGTCTGAATAGAATGATAAGTAATAAGTGTCAATAACAATACATTTGTAGCCTTACAGAGCATTTGTTTTTAGATGGTGTCAGTGACCCCCATTTGAAAGCTGCAAAGAAACAGAAGAAAATTGCAAATCATTTAAAAAAAACTATGAAAAATAAATGGACCAATTGAAAAGTTTCTTAGAATTGGCCCTTCTACAATATACTAAAAGTTAACTTGAAGGTGAACCACCCTTTTAAGCTAACGTATTTACACGGCTGTCTGCTTTTTTAATACCTTTATGCGAACCCTGGTGTGTGTGTGTGTGTGTATATGTATGTATGTATGTGTGTGTGTATATGTGTGTGTGTACAAATAATAACAAAAACTGTAGCTCACTTTTTCCAAGTATAGTCGGATTCTCCTGCAGGGTGTCCTGTGTCCACACCCCAAAATACATTCGGTTAACGGTCAAAGGAAGCAGGACCAATCCAAGGCAGTAATTATAACTGCAAAGTGTTTTATTGGGTAAATTTGCACCACAAAAAAATTTGCACCGCTACATGTTTCGGGCTAGGCCCTTTATCAAGTGACAGTGTGTGTGTGTGGTTTTTTTTAAATTTTTTTTTTAACCAAATTACTTCTGTCCCTTATTGAAATCATGTGTGCAGGGAATTGTGGGGGTTGGAAGAGATTGGCTGACTAAGTAACCATAGTCAGCCAGCTCAGCAAAGTAGTCGGAAGGATCAGCAGGGGAGAAGGGGGCTCGGTTTAGGGAAAATTCATGAAAAGTCTGCATATTTTTTATTTGTATATTGCAATTTTGCTTGAAATTTACTTTTCAAAAAATTTGTTTGTGTGGCGTTCCCCTTTTAAGTGGAATTTTTGTTTAGGACACGGTAGTTTCCAAGAGCACAAGGGAGCAAAATTTGGTGAATTCTCTGCAAAAAAATATTTGTAAATGTGTCTTGCTTTCCTTATGTGAGTAAATATACATGCAGAACCTAATCAAAAGGTGCAGTTCAGGGTAAAATTAAAAAATGTTGTAAATAGGCTGTGCAAAATAGAAAAAAAAAGTTTCTAATATAGTTAGTTGGCAAAAAAATTATGTATAAAGGCTGGAGTGACTGGATGTCTAACATAACAGAATACAACACAACTTCCTGCTTTTCAGCTCTCTAACTCTGAGTTAGTCAGCGACTTCAAGGGGGGCCACATGGGAAATAACTGTTCAGTGAGTTTGCCATTGATCCTCAGCATTCAGCTCAGATTCAAAAGCAACAGTTATGACCAATGTGGCCCTCCCTCAAGTCACTGATTGGATACTGCCAGGTAACAAGTCAGTGAGCTGCACGGCAGGAAGTATTGTTAAGTTAGACATCCAGTCACTCCAGCCTTTATAAACTACATTTTTGCCTAACTAAATTAGAAACATGTTTTATTTTGCACAGCCTATCTATTTAGCCAGTTTTACTTTTATACCGAACGATTCCTTTAACTTACTTTTGGACCAGTCCACAAAATGCCAGAAAACAAAGTCAACCCTTTCGGTGCTAAAATCCCCCCTTCCCTCCGCCATTTTCTCCCGTGTGGTCTTCTTCCTGGATCCATCGGCATCTTCTGGCACTTGGGCATTTGCCGATTCAGCTCTACTGCGCATGTGCCGAAAGTCACAAAGTGAAATTGGAAAACTTTGACTTTTGGTGCATGCCCAGTAGAGCTGAATGGGCAAATGCCTCCTACTGCGCATGCACCAGAAGACACTGATGGATCCAGGAAGAAGACCACAGGGAGAAGATGGCTCCTGTGAATTCTGGGGACAGGACCTACTCAGAGGGGTAAGTAGAAACTTAGTGGCATTTGCCTAGGGGGGAGGGATTTTAGCGCCGATTGGGTTGACTTCTTCTTTAAGACTTCTAGGCTGTGGAAGCAGAGAGGAGTGGCTCATTATTTATTGCAAATTACTATAGTGAAATGTTGAAGGATAGGTCAACCTATTTTTGATACTAAATCAGTGATTGTATTTGCTGTGTTAATGTGTCAGCCAAACCTTCCTGCTGGTCTGTTGCTGCCATATGAGGGGTTTGGCTTTGTCTTTCTGGTCAGCATATAAGCTTCTAAAACCTTTGCATTCAACTGCTAAATAAGTACTGTGTGTGCTTTTCTCCCTTCAATGATGACCAGCTTGCAAATGGAGCTAGGAATGTGTCATTGTTGACCCCTTGGAACACGACCCCCAGCTGCAAGCATTGCGTCTCTATGGAGATGAGTGAGCGATCTTTGCATTCACTTACCTTGCAAATGCTTATTGTGCGAGCCGCACGTGGAGAGTTTTCACTTTGCATCCACATAGGTGACCTGAAACTATAACGTTCTAAGGCATCTGTATTAGAGCTATTGCGAAAGGTAGTACATAACTTTTGGCTTTCCTTCTTTATCTGTGCAGAGGGGAGCACATCTGCTTCTGTCTGCCTACAGAGAAAATGCAGATGGAGAGAATTTGAGGCTACAGTTTATTCATTCCCTGCTTCTCTGCTAAGGTGTGTGAGCTGGAGCTTGTTTAACTTTGCAGTGCCTTTTGTAATGATGCAGGGGAACCAATTTTTTCTCTGAAAAAAACTTGAATGTCAGGAAGGCAGTAAACGACTTGTAATTGATCCCAGGTCATCTTCCATTGACTAAAACAGCAATTCTGCAGGTTTTAGGTGGCAAATAGTCAAATTTGAGTTCTTAAAGGGCCAGTGTATGAGATCTCCAATCAGTCACTTTTTTTTTTTTTTTTTAAAGATTCAATTGAATTTAACAGTTTTGGCCATAAAAAAAACTTGAAATTTGAATTTCACTTTGTCCTTTGATAAACCTGCCCTGTAAGGTCGGGC
Organism: Xenopus borealis; assembly: GCA_024363595.1. Classification (NCBI taxonomy): domain Eukaryota; kingdom Metazoa; phylum Chordata; class Amphibia; order Anura; family Pipidae; genus Xenopus; species Xenopus borealis. The sequence goes on from CM044432.1 coordinate 107,398,875, forward strand.
CCTTAAATTCCCATAGGAATGAAAAGAAAGGGATTTGGCTTTTCTGTGGTGAGTTCTAATCTCCCATTTTGATAAATCTGCCCCCTAGTCTCTCTTTTTATCTATAGTGGTTTACTTTGCTGCTATCACTTTTTACTGGTATGAAGAGGCTTGCATTTAAAAACATATTTGTTCAAAGATAAAGACTTTTAAAAAGCCATACGCTATGTCTTTCTGTTGATTTTTTACTTGGTACAATTTCAGATTTCAGCAAGCTATCTGTAACTGCCCATTTCTTACATAAGTAAGTTCTTAATTGCTAATGTCTACCTTCTTAAGCCAAGCAGTTCAAATTAAGCCTTGGCATCAAGCACACATAGACCCAAACAGCCACTACTTGGCCTTAAAAAAGTTACTGTCTGGGGCATCTTATTGCAGCCTATCTGGCATTTGGCAGAATAGACAGATTGCTAGTCCAGGCCTCTATTCAAATATACATGAGCCAGGTAACAGTGGCTCCTATATATTTTTTTAATGACCACAAAGTGTGTGGATTCTGAGTTGCTTTGGCTGCACCCTAACATTTTAGAAATGGTTTAACACTAGGAAAGCTAGGTACAAAAAGGTGACTAAACTTATTTTGGCGTTTCTAGAATACTTTCTTGGTTATTCCCATTACATTTGTACAATAATTGCAATAATCTCTATATGAAACTGGGTTCTGTTGGTCTTTGCATGGACCAGATACAGTAAGTTAGTGATAATTTATGGCAGTGTACCACCTTTTTTCATTCTCAATCTGCTGTGTAGTGTATAAATCCTCTTCAAAGGACAAGGAAAGTCTAAAATAGAATAAGGCTAGAAATGCTATATTTAGTATACTAAACATGAACTTACTGCACCACAATCCTATTCACACAAATGATTTATGCTTTCAAAGTTGGGCACAGGGGGCTGTCCTCTTGTAACTTTGTTAAACATCTTTGCAAGACCAAGACTGTGCACATGCTCAGTGTGATCTGAGCTGCTTAGGGATTGTCATAAATGATCAAAACCGCACAAGTCAAATATTAGCCAGAAGCGATACAACAAGACTGATTAATAATCAGAATATACAGACTGCACTGGGTCCTGTGTTGTCATGTAATCTAATGTGGATTTTATAGTTTTTGTATTGTTTAATACATACTGTCTACAACTCTGCAGAACCAGTGGCTGCAGCAAAATAATCCTCCAAATAGAATCCCAGTTTATCTGTTTAAATCTGGCTCCATGATCTTTATCCTTGGCAGCTGGAGTTGGAAACCGTAAAGGAAATGTAAAGGCAAAAATAAAATCCAATACAAATCTCTAAACCGTCGACGACTGCTCTACAGGGAAACAAAGCTGCTGGAGTTCTGCACGGCTGGAAAGTAAGGCAGGCACTCCCCCTGCTTTTAATGAATATGATTTTCTCTGCAGAGCAGTTAGGGAACGTCTGACAATTCCTATCCACAGAAGTAAATGGAGAATTTCACAGAATACAGTCAGGTTTCTTCTAAAAACGGTACACATTTTTTAATTAAAGTATATTGCAGATATCTTTTTTCATTAAAGAAAGTTAAAATGGGATTTTATTTTTTTGACTTTCCTTGTCCATTAAAATGTCTGAATCTAGGTAGGAACTCTTTCACATTCTCCCTTCATGTAAGCTTTAGGATGATTGTATACATTTGAGTACACTTGTATTTCCTTCACAATCTAACATGTAGTACTTTTTGTGTCCATATTGCAGACGGCAACTCCAAACTAACATGGCAGTCAGACTGTGTGATGTGGCTTCTCTGCTTAGAAGTGGTTCGTGGGCAGCAGAGCCTTGGACTGGGGTCTGTGGGCTTTTTTCTTACATATTTTATATAGGCTGTTATTTGCTAATGCAATGAGGTCATACCAAAATTCAAATAACATTTCACAATCTAATGTAATCTGTTGAACACTTAACTAAGTACGCTTAGATTAAAAAAAAAAGTTTTATAAATTACTTGGATGTTCAAATTGGTTAAATAGCATCACATTCTTGCTGTCATTGGGCAGCGTTCATGCTGATTCCATTTTGGTATGGTCTCAATTTGTTATATTATCCCCTTAATTATCACTGCATTTCTGAACAACATGCATTACTGTGCAGTTTTCACATACCGTTAAAGCTATAGATCTGCTTGATAAGACATTTTTCCCATTCGATATTAGCATTTTTGTTGATCCTAGCATTGGATTTAAAGCTGAACATAGTATTGTTGTAGTAAGAGCTGATGGTCCTTTAACTGAGCAACACTGTTCTGTCTGAACACTCCGGCTACTGCAGCTGTTTACTTGAGTTGTCTTACAACAATAGGTGCCACCTGAATGAGAGTATGTAGTCTTTCCAGCAATCTGTGAATTCTCATATTTGGTGGGCTGTTTTCTGCCCCTGTTAATAACCGTTCAACAATGGTTTATGAATTGGTGTGTCCAAACTCGGTGTGTACCATCTTTGATTAGCACCTCTGAAGCCTTCCTAGAACAGGGGTGTCCAAACTGTGGCCCAGAATGGATATGAATGCGGCCCAGCTTTAAATGCTCGGTTCCTGTCGCAAAGGATATAGGAGGAGGATGGACTCTCCCCATTGCACAGTTAGTAATAATAATAATATAATAAAAAGTCTATTTAAAACATTTTGCCTGATTTTTTTTTTTTTCCTTTAGTTTTAGATAAAATGCCAGATTAAAACTGTATTTGTCTCGACCTAGATTCCAGGGCTTCAGATATATTAATTTGCCTTCAGTATTGTTTTCATTCATTGTTTACAAATGAGAGCAACACACGAGTTAATATGGGCAAATATATTGTACCCTCCATAGCTCCACACAGCTGATTAATAGCAGCATGACAATTCAATAATAATGGTTCAAATAATGTCAGGCTAAGTGCTGAAATCCACTGATGCATGTGTTTTTGCTCTGCGCATCGGATCACACGCAAATGGTCAGTAGCGTTCAGCCCTGAATGGTCGGCCCCCACACATTTTCACCTCACCAAATTCCTCGCCCTCATTGCAAAAAGTTTGGACACCCCTGTCCTTGAACTTCCTAGTACTTGTTTGTTTTTTTCCCTCTTTTTGCTACAGGATTTTTTCCATTCTACTAGTAGTGAAAAAAGGCTGAAGGAAAATAGAGCTATTGATAATTAATATTACAAAAGTTAAATTTGGTGCTGAATAAATACCCATTTGGACAGGGTGCACCAGGGAAAGAATAGTGGACACACCTAAAAGATCAATGTGAATCCCCTGGAATATATTCTCTGTTGTGTGCAAATAGTCAGATTTATTTATTATTTATTTATTGAATTATTTATAAATAAAAAATAGTACACATTATTTGTATTTTATAGGTTAGATTTACACTGTATATTTACACACTGGTAATTAAAATGACATACATGATTACAAAATAACTTCAAGGTTTGAAATAGATTCCCTGATTTAACCTCTTCTCCCATCTTAAAATAGATTTATCAAGGGTCGAAGTTAAAGTTTGAATTATGAAATTCAAATTTTTGTTTTGAGAAATTCAACTAGGGAATAGTTAAAATGTGATTTGTTTAAAACAAAAAAAAATTTGAATTCATTGTCGAAATTTATCAAGAAGAATTACAATTCGACTATTCACCACCATAAACCTGCCGAATTGCTGTTTTAGCCTATGGGGGATGTCCTGGGATCAATTTGGAGTTGTTTGCAGCCCTCCTGAAAATCTTGAAATTTTTTTGGAGAATAACTCAAATTGAATTTGATTCAAGTTTGGGGGTTGATCCTATGCAGCCGAGTTTGAAAAATTGTAATTTTTTAATAAATTGCAGTTGGTTGAGTTAAGAGTTCACGGGAGTTTAAAAAAAATTCCCATGAACTCCCAATTGGACCCTTGGTAAATCTGCCCCTTACTGTTATACATATGTATATATTTTCATCCTTCTGAAGCTGAAATTCTGTATTGACCAGTTGAATTACTTTTGAACTGATGTGACATCCAGTACATTGTTTTACAACATTCCCTGAATATTTTTCAGTGTAAAAAACTAGCATGTTATGTTCAGTCTCTTAAATGTGATTTTCTTAAAATAGCCAATATTTGTGCAAACAAAAAACTTTAGCTTTTTTTTAACCCAAAGTCTTGTAATTAATAGTATATAAAAATGCCGTAATAATTTACACAATTTTTCTTTGCGCTACTTTCGCTGGAACTTGCTGAAAAGGTCTGAATCAATGTAAAACGACTGCAGCAAATCTGGCATTCGCATAGCGTAAAAGAAAAAACACCTTGATAAATTTTCCATGTATTTTACACAGATTTTCACACTTTTTTGTGTTTTGGTATAAAATGAATAGGAAGCAAATGGTAGAAGGGTAAGAAATAATGGTTAAAGGGCCTACTTTTTGGGTGGGATTGTTTTTAGACACTGAGGGTCCGACTAGGCAGACCTGTCCTGCCAGCTGTCATTAGGGTTGCAGCCTTTTCTAGATTTATTTTTTTTCTATTGCATCTAGTGCTATTCTTACCAGCCCTGTACTACTGTAATAGCGTTGTAATTGGGCTCTTAACATGATAGGCCAGTGGACACGTAAAACGTTTAAATGGTTTTTGTGGGTCCTGAATTCACATGCATGAAAATAGGAATGGCAGCTCAAACCATTTCTTGTCGGTATAGACCAGGGGAGTAAGTCTGCAGCAATTCTAAAACAAATGAGGGACTATTTTTTTTGTTCACATTAGAAAAATCTCGTGTATATGCATTTGAACACTAGGGGGAAGTAATATACCCCATGGCTTGTCTTAGAACCAGCAGCTGTTTTGACCTTTTTTTTGTGTGGCTAGCTCATTGATGTTTATGTATACACAGTTCTGCGTTATACTAGTGTTCAACTTAAGGTGGCCATACATGGGCCGATAAAAGCCGACCAAGTCGGCAACTTATGGGGCCCTTCGACGGGCTTTACCGATCGATATCTGGCTGAAAGTCGTGCAGATGTCGATCGGGCGAGGGACTAAAAATCCCGTCGGATTGCGGCCGCATCTGTTTGTTGATGCGGTCCCCTGATCCGACCACCCATATCTATTCTATTGTGATTCAATCGTTGGGCCCTAGGGCCCACGATCGGATCACCCCAATATAGCCCACCTCAAGGTAGGCATATTGGGAAGTGAACCGCTCGTTTGGCAACATCGACAAACGAGCGGATCTCTCCGTGGATGGTGGGGAATGGCCCAGTTTGGTGACTGCACCAGACTGTTTAAGATGGTGGTCATTTTCACCCCCTATCTATCACAATCCAATGAAAATGCTGCAATCTTCCAAAAATGGAAATGATTGGCTATACAGGTGTGAATTAGTACCAAGTAATAGTCCATTAATTATTAATTTTATCTGTTTAAGCTCATTTTAATAAGTGTGGAAAATTCCCACTTTTTAATCTTATTTGTAACCTATCATGATTTTATTTGTGAGGTTGCAAGGTTCTTGCAAATAGCTATTTTTGTATAGTGTAAATACAATGAAGGCAGATTGCACACAGTAACACATAACATGACACATACTTTAGGGACACAAGTAAGAGAATTGCAGGGAAAACCATTTCCATTTGATTCTCTAGATAAGATTGTCCATTCTGTGTTTGGCACATTAAAGTTACACCAAGCTTTCTGACAATGACCTACTACATTAATTCCAATACATTTGTTATAGTAAATTGTGAATCAGTCCTTCCTATAGTCTAAAATGTGTTTGTTAAACTATCTGACATTAAAATTAACTGTAGACAGAGGCTGCAAACATTTTTGTTTGATAACCAGGTTCACTGATCCCCTTTTGATTATGTGGGAGCAAATAGATTTGGGCATTTAAAAGAAAAGACATATGGGGATAAACCTTAAAACTGTGTGCTAAAGATCTTTCTGATGAGCCTCTCCTGTATCCTCTGTATTTTAGCAGGTAATTGCTGCCATGGAAACACAGCTGTCCAATGGACCTACTTGTAATAATACAGCAAATTGTCCAAACACCATAAACAACTGTTCATCACCAGTTGAATCTAGCAACACAGAAGACAGCAAGACCAATCTTATAGTGAACTACCTTCCGCAGAACATGACACAGGAAGAGTTGAAAAGTTTGTTTGGGAGCATTGGTGAGATAGAGTCCTGTAAACTAGTGAGGGACAAAATTACAGGTATGCCTAAATATTTTTCTTTCTTCATGGCAGATTGGTACAATTGTATGATTTTTTTTTTTTTTTTTTTAAGGTATTTTTATTTTCATGCTTTACCCTCAAATAAGGTATTTAGTATGCATGTAATAGCTAAGGGCTGTCCAGACCAGATCAGAAAACCAGAAAGGCATTTTAATTGAAATACTTGATGGTGCTGTTTGCTACAGTGTGTTTGGATAATTGAAGTCGGTTGGAGTGGACACCAAATGACGTGCACCAGATTAGCAATAAAAATTTGGAGTTTTTTGTTAGTGCAGGCTTAATTGCCTTTTCTTAACTGCAGCAATGGTCTACGTTTCACTTAGAAAATTAACTAAATATGTAAATTTGGTAAGGGGACCCAAGCTGCTATATTCACTTATATCAAGTATTGGGGCAGTGTCTCTGGATCCCATGTCTGTAAGGGATTATTTAAATATCCCATATAAATTAGGTTATATGATCCTCTAGCTCTCAAATAGCTTCCGGTCTTGATTTATAAATCAACAATACTGCCAGTACCTGATAATTTATTTAATGATTTTGTTATTGGTAAACTGGAGTGTGAGGACATCTCTCTGGCTTTTATTTTTCACCTAATCACTAACACAAAGGTTAAGCTACTATTTATGTTGAGGACAGGGTGACTTAAATTCCCCAGGCAATAATTTCATCTTTTAATGGGTTAAAGTATATCCTGAAACATCAAAGGAAGAGAGTTGGCTGCTTTCATGCACCGACTCTATAGACACTGAAGGGCTGTTAAGTCATTAATATTTTTTCACAATGAAAGAATGCCTTTACCCAAGTACAGGCAGACATGGCGGATATTGGCTGTGAAATGTAAACTCCAGTGTTTTTTGGGCAATTTCGCTGGGCCTGCCCTCGAGAGGAGATCATTCCAGGTGCCGGCTAAATGGGAGTGGTATCTAAATCTCCGCAGGCAGAGATGTGCATTTTTATGGCCCTAGTTTTAATCGTCTAATTTGCAAAATTGTTTCAGGAGTTGCTGAGCTGTAGCACATATTGGGACGGACCCCTTTGTCAAGCATACGAAACATATATGTGGTGCAAAAGCAAAACTTCCAAAAGAAACGCCTCCAAATTGGGTGCTTAACCACTTAAAAAGTCAAGATAGTTTGTGTGAAAAAAAGCGTAAAACGTTTATCAATAAACTTTTCAGATTTTTTTCCAGTAGAGAATTTTTCTGTCTGTGTATTGTCCATTCTTCCCTAATGGCTCATAATTTCTCACAAGTCGTGTCATAATCTCCAGGGTGATAAAAGGGCTTAAATAGTGCAACAATGTCCTTAATAGTCCAAAATAATAAAATATCCATAAACCATATCAAAATAGTACAACATTTTTACAAACTTTATACTCCATTCCGAACAAGATAATACAACTATTGTAGATAATATTTAAGGTATCTTAATCAGGGAAAGTACATCACACCCTCTTGTCTTACATAGTTACATAGTTAAATTGGGTTGAAAAAAGACCGAGTCCATCAAGTTCAACCCCTCCAAATTAAAAACCCAGCATACACACACACACACACACATCTCCACTCTTTCAAACACAAACCATATACCTGTATGCCCAGGTTAAATAGAAGCATATTGAATATTAATCTGCTAAAAAATAAAACAGATAATTATTTACAAAAAACAAGATATTGTATTCCTCGTTCAATCCTTTAGGATACTTGGTTCCTAGAAGCCATATCCAGTAGCATTCCATTTGAAGCAATAGCCTTTTTTAAATCCTGACCTTGCTTAAGTTACTTTTTCCAAAACTTGCCATCATAATTGTGCCACCTGATGGCCATGTATATGAAAGTGTCTAGCCAACAATTTTTCTTTTTTCACCTTTTGTAGTTCTACTTTCACTTTTCACTTTCACTTTCAATTATGGACCCTTGGGTTTCCCCTGTTACACTCACAGCTGGATTAAAATTCCGAATCACGGATTTATGGTCATTTTAAGCGTGTCTTTACTCGTCTTGTAATTTGCCCTACGTAAACTTTACCACATGGGCACTTAATACAGTAGATCACATTATAGCTATCACATGTGGATAAGCACTTTATAGAATGTTTAGTACCCAACGTGGGATGCATTACAACCTCTCCTGGTATGAGACCACAGCAATGGCCACATTTCATGCAAGGGAAAGTGCTCTTTGTTTCCACCTTGCATCCACCTTAGTGGGTGATTGCTTGGATTTTGTCAGATCTCCAATATTTCTACTGCTCTGGTAGGAAAATAAAGGAGGAAGCTGAAATAGATGTCTGAATTTTGGGTCTGCCTTTTGTATACCCCAATGTTTCAAAATAACCTTCTTATATACTTTAGAATTAGTATCATAAGTAGTATCAGAAGTAGTAACAAAGGATACAAGTGTCATTTTCCTACTAGCATTCTCTTTCCTGGTTAACATCTCATTTTGCGGTATCATTTTAACTTCCTCTTTAGGGTAGGGACAATCGGGGAGATTCTGTCGCCTGGCGTTTTTAGCAGGTGACAATCTCCCCGAATTTCCTTCTCCCTGTCTGTCCCTACCCTTAATAGTGGGTAGATCCCTTTCCTTATAGCCATGCTCAACAAATTTGTGTATCACCTTTAGAGATTCAAATGAAGCCTCATTTGAAGTGATGCGCTTAACAATAGCAGACTCCTAGGGAGACCTCTAAATAAACCGGGAGGATTTACCAAATTGTTTCTATCCGTTGGTTTAATTATAAAGGGATGTTTCCAATAGGTGTGATCATCACATCTAGGAAATGTTACTCACTTGGATGTGCTTCCAAGGTCAATGTGATAGTATGGTGTACATTGTTTAAATGTTAGAAAATGTACCTGTCCAAAGAAAGAAGGTATCATCCACATATATCATAAAGGAGTGGATGTACTGTACCTGGCAAATTCAGAATTTGAAAACAAAAAAATTTTTTTTTTCAAAATAATCCATAAAAATGTGAGCATAGGCAGGTGCCATGTTTGCCCCTATGGCACAGCCCTGTAACTGAAGATAATATTCAATAAAACCCAAGCAATCACCCACATCCTCCTATTTTCCTACCGGAGAGTTAGAAATATTGGAGATCTGAATAAACCCAATCAATCGCCCGCTAAGGACCTTGCATGAAATGTGGCCATTGCAGTGGTATCATATCAGGAGAGGTTGTAATACATCCCACATTGGGTACTAAACATTCTATAAAGTGCTTCTCCATGTGTTATAGCTGTAATGTAATCTACTGCATTAAGTGCCCATGTGGTAAAGCTTATATAGGGCAAACTACAAGACTGGTAAAGACGTGGAACATAAAGGAACAGGAACACCAGAAAATTAGCGTTTTAAAGTAAAGAAAATATCATGTAGTGTTGCCCCGCGCTGTTAAAACTGATCTGTTTGCTTCAGAAACATTACTATAGTTAATATAAACAAGCTGCTAAGTAGCAATGGCGGAAATTGAAAAACGGCTATATGGCAAAGGATAAGTAATGGATAACGGATAACATTATGTTCTACAGAGCTTATCTGCTGTGTAACTTGAGCCTTTTCTCCTTTGAATGGTTGCACCCATGGCTACACAACAGCTTATTTATATAAACATTAGTAGTGCTTCTGAAGCAAACACTGCAGTTTAACCAGTGCAGGGCAACACTGCTTTATATTTTTATTACTTTAAAACAATTTCATTTTTTGGTGTTACTGGTTCTTTAAATCCGTGATTTGGAATTTTAAACCAGCTGTGAGTGTGACGAGGGAACGCCAAGGGTTCATAATGGAAAGCAGACAAGTAAGTGATATAACTACAAAAGGTGAAAAAAGAAACATTATTGGCTTGACACTTTAATATACATGGCCATCAGGTGGCACAAGTTTTGGAAAAAGTAACGGTTAAGCAAGGTCAGGATTTAAAAAGGCTATTACATCAAAGGGAATGTTACTGGATATGGCTTCTAGGAACCAAGTATCCTAAGGGATTGTTTTTTGTAAATAATTATTGGTTTTATTATTAACTGAAGATGAATATTCAATATACTGCTATTTAAAGGGGTGGTTCACCTTCAAGTTAACTTTTAGTATATTGTAGAAGGACCAATACTAAGAAACTTTTCAATTGGTCTTCATTATTTATTTTTCATAGTTTTTTAATGATTTGCAATTTTCTTCAGTTTCTTTGCAGCTTTCAAATGGGGGTCACTGACACCATCTAAAAACAAATGCTCTGTAAGGCTACAAATGTATTGTTATTGCCACTTTTTATTATTTATCATTCTATTCAGTCCATCTCCTATTCATATTCTAGTCTCTTATTCAAATCAATGCAGGGTTGCTAGGGTAATTTGTACCCTTGAAACCAAATTGCTGACACAGCAAACTAGAGAGCTGCTGAATAAAAAGCTAAATAACTATAAAACCACAAACAATAAAAAATGAAAACTAATTGCAAATTGTCTCAGAATATCACTCTCTACATTATACTAAAAGTTAACTCAAAGGTGAACAACCCCTTTAATCAGAGAACACCCTCCATTGTCTTAATGTAGGGTAAAATACCTTAAATATTATCTACAAGAGTTGTATTATACTTTTTTGATGTGGTTTATGGGTATTTTATTATTTTGGACTATTAAGGACATTGCTGCACTATTTAATCCCTTTTCTCACTCTGGAGATTCTGGCCATGACTTGTGTGAACTTAAGACTCAATATGGAAGAATGGACTATACACAGACAGAAAACAATTCTCTATTGGAAAAACATTATTTGAAAAGTTTTTTATTGATAAACTTTTTTTATGCTTTTTTTTTTTTCACACATTCACACTTCTTATTGACTTTTTAAATGATTAAGCACCCGATTTGGAGGGGTTTCTTTTAGTATTGCTTTTCACGGGTTGGAGGATGATCGGTGGGTGGTTTAATTTGAAAATTACCGCTTGCCGTTTTTATGCACCACATGTATGCTTAACAAAGAGGTCTGCCCCAAAATGTTACACCACACTCCGCAAATAAACACGTAAAAGGGTTGTTCACCTTCCAAACACTTTTTTTTTTTTCTGTTCAGTGGTTTTCAGATTGTTCTCCATAAATAGACTTTTTTTTCAATTACTTTCCATTATTTTTTTCTAAGTTTAAAGTTGAATGTTTGAGTCTGGCAGCTCAGTAATTCAGGTGCAGTCTCTAAACTGTTATAATTTTGCAACATTTAATTGATAAATTTCACAGCAACATCTATGGAATATTGGCAACTATTGTATCAATTCTAACAGCTGCCTGTAATGAAACCCAGAGATTCTGCTCAGCAGGGACAAAGATAAGAAATGTATCCATTAAATGTATCAGTTTAGAACAGTTGGTGCTTTATCAATGAATTTCCAATTGTTTTGTGCACCAAATTTTTTTTTAAATAAATGGTTTAATATGTTAGTGCCCACGGTGTTTATTATTGTCTGCCTCGAGTCTAGGGCATTATTCACCTATGTATTTGTTTACTCATGTGTGCACTTGTTAAGATAAATAAAAAATTGTTTACCAGGCCACTTTTCCTAAACTGCTTCCTCTATAACACTAGAAACTGCACTACAAATACCATATAATATAGGAACTGTGGTTCATTTAGGGAATACTATTTCCAATCATAGCTCTAAACCAACGCGGAAGGTAAACTAGGACTCCCCTCTTGGAGTGTCTCGGTGATCACGCAGAAATGACAGGGAAGCAGGGAAGGAAGTCAGTCATGCAGTCCACCTTTAGATTCTGAGAGGGAGGGGGAAGTTGGCAGCTCCAGAAGCAGAGCTTGCATAACAGAGACAGATTTGTAAAACTTTCTAGGGGTGACAGAACAGAACTTTTAAAACTCATGGAGGCTGGCTGCTGCTGCATGGGAGGCGGGTCGGCATGCCTGTGCTGTAAGGAAAGATTGAATTCCAGTCGGCAGCAGGCGAGTGTGTGACTGCTGTGATATTCTGCTCTCTTTCGGCTTCCTCACCCAAGGTAATTTTTAACTTACTCGAGTATAAGCCGAGGTGGACTTTTTCATCTTATTTTGGGAGCTGAAAAACTCTGCTTATACTCGAGTATATACGGTACTAGGAATAACTTTCTTTTGGATCTTGTATTAACTAATTATACTGAACTCATCTCTAGCATTTGTGTGGGTGAGCATTTTGGGAATAGTGGTCATAACATGGTCTCCTTTGAGATTCTGTTGCAGAGGCAACTCTATAAGGGAGTAACTAAAACATTGAATTTCAGGCATGCAAACATTGACCGTATAAAGGCATCTCTGCAACATATTAAGTGGGAAATGCTTTTCACAGGGTTAAACACTGAACAAAAAATGGTAAGTCTTAATAAATATACATGTCTGTATATTCCCTTTGTAAGCAAGGAACATCCTTGCAAAGCAACCTTTTTGGTTCACTAGAAGTGTTGGTGTTGAGGTGGGTAAGAAAAGATGCTTTTAAGGCTTTCAAGTTATCTGGGACAACTGAATCATTTATAAGGTTCAAGGAGGCCAATAAATCATGCAAAAAAGCTATCGGGCAAGCTAAAATCGATATGGAAAAGGATATAGCAGTGAACAGTAAAAAGAATCCAAGATTATTTTTTAAATATGTGATTAGTCAAAAAAATTAAGCAGGAAGGGGTGGGACCCTTAATATCAGAGGGTGGTCAGCTGGTTGATGAGAACAAAAAAGCTGAGATTCTGAACTCCTTTTCAGTCTGTGCACACAGTTAATGAAGGTTTCGTTCTTAATAGCCCCAATTCTAGCAATACAACTAATGATGCATAGTTTACATATGAGGAAATTCAGAAGAGATTAGAATGTGTTAAGATAAACAAAGGGGCTTGTATGGTATTCATCCCAGGGTACTAAGGGCTCTTACAGACCAGCGTGTTTTACCTAGTAGACGCACTGAATTGTTTTCAATGTGGGTGCGATTTTTGTCCGACATCAGTTTGAAAATTTATCGGCCAGGTTAGAAAATCTTTATCGGTCCCCATGCAATCTATTTATGTTTGCAGGGCCAAGCAGTTTTGCAGGCAATATTGCCTAAAATGGTCTTTTTAGTGGATGGACACATTGTACATTTAAACGATCATTTTGAGATAATCATGGATCTTTCAAAATTCTTTGTCTATGGCCAGCTGAAGACTGATGTCCGTGATAGGAAAGCTTTTCGAAAGTTAATAAAGAATAAGATACTGGACTTCATAGCAAATCATAATACTATGAGTTTGTGTCTGCATTTTATGCGTAATAGAGCTTGCCAGACTAACTTAATTTCTTTTTATGAGAAGGTAAGCAGGGACATAGACTCTGTGATGAGCAGCTGATGTGATTTTCTTAGACTTTGCTAAAGCATTTTATAAAATGCCACACAGAAGGTTACTGGTTAACTTAAAGAATGTTGGCCTGCGACATAGTATTTGTAACTGGATAGAGACCTGGCTAAAAGATGGACTACAAAGAGTAGTGCTAAATGTAACATTTTCTAATTGGACCAGTGGTAGTGGAGTACACAGGGCTCTGTACTAGGTCCTTTGGTTTTCAACTTGTTTATTAAAGGGCAAGGAAAGGCAAAGAAATAAAATCCCATTTTTACTTTCTTTAATGAAAAAGAAATCTATCTCCAATATACTATAATTAAAAAATGTGTACCGTTTTTATAAGAAACCTGACTGTATGCAGTGAAATTCTCCCTTCATTTACTTCTGTGGATAGGAATTGTCAGACGGTCCATAACTTCTGGCAGGGAAACTGTCATACTTATGAACAGCAGGGGGAGCCCCTGCCTTACTTACCAGACATGCAGAACTCGGCAGCTTTGTTTTTTGATAATTTGTGACAACCCCTAAGAAGCCCAGACCAAACTGAGCATGTGCGAGTCTTGATATTGCAGAGATGTCTAACAAAGTTACAAGATGACAGCCCCCTGTGGCCAACTTTGAAAGCATAAATCATTTGTTTGATTAGGCTTGTGGTGCAGTAAGTTCATGTTTATGTTTAGCATACAAAATACAGCATTTCTACCCTTATTCTATTTTAGACTTTCCTTGCCCTTTAATGACCTGGATGTGGCCATTGAAAGTACTTTTCTATTTTAGCAGATGATACTAAATTGTGCAGACCTATAGGTTCCATGCAGGATGCTGACCCTTTGCAGTGATTTGACGAAGTTGGGAAACTGGGCAACAAGCTGGAAAATGAAGTTCAATGTTGATAAATGCAAGGTTATGGACTTTGCCAAAAATAATATAAATGCAAGTTATACACCAAATATCAGTGTGTTGGGAGTTTCCTTAACTGAGAAAGATCTAGGGGGTTTTGTCTAATTCTGGGCAGTCATTTAGCGGTTACTAAAGCAAATAAAGTTCTGTTAAAAGGGCATGAACTCAAGGGATGAAAACAGTTATTAAGTCCTTAAGAGGGATGTAATGAGTATGAGAAAGTGCAGAGACGTGCAACTAAACTGGTTAGAGGGATGGATGACTTAAATTATGATGGTAGACTGTCATGGTTGGGGTTGTTTTCTCTTGAACACTTGAGCACCCCCTTTAGCACTTGCAAGGGGACACGTGTTTTTTTTTTTAAGCTGTAATATTGGTGTGGAGGCAGCCATATTGGGGCGTATTCTGAGCTTTTAGAAGGAGCCAGTGCTACACAATGTACCTTCTCTATTGACTTTCACATTGTACTTTAGTACTACCCATGCCGTGCAATAACAAAGCAGAATTTTTCCCGCTTGGGTGCTATTCTCATGTTTACCACTAGGGAGTTTTTTTGTTTAAGTAAGCCAAACCATTTCTGACTTGATTTAGATCTCTGCAATGTTCAAATCTTAACCAGCCTTCATGAAACCTGTTCTTTGGAAGGGTAAGGGGGTCTGGGCAGCAAAAATCATTGCCTCTCACCATGTTGATGTCTTTGAACCTAAACTTCCCAATGCCTCTTGGTCAAAGCCTCTTTTCAAAGCACATCAGTTAATAGTGCTGCTCCAGCAGAATTATGCATTGAAATACTCTCTCTAAAGGAGCAGAAGAATTTTTTTTTTTTTTGTATATAATTTTGAAATTTGGCATGGGGCTAGAGATGTTGGTTCCCTGGAGCCCTCAGGTCATGTGACTTGTGCTCTAATAAACTTCAGCCACGCTTTACTGCAAGTTAAGAGTGATGTCATCCCCTCCCTCTGTTCAGCCCATCAGCAGCCTATCTACACAACAATGGGCAGCTAACCAGATAACCCTCCCCCCTTTTCCTGCTTGGATGATATTCTCATGTCTGCTACTAAGGGGGGGGGGGGGCTAGGGAGTTTTAGCATGACATAAGTCCTGGTATACAACAATGGGAAGGGAAGAAATAATAGCGGTCTCCAAGCAGTTTCATTCTGAAGTGATTGCTCCTTCTCAAAGCTCAGCATCAGGCACAATGCACGAAGATGGCTGCCACCACACCAATATTACAGCTAAAAAAATACATTTGTTGGTTCAAAAATAACATTTTAAATAGAATTATTTGCAATGTAAACCGTTTTTTTTTTTTTTTTTAATAAAAAGTAAGCCATAAAAATCTTGACCGAATCCCTTGAAGGACAGTGGCAGCAATTCACTATACATTCAGGCAGCTAAATTCTTCAGCAGGACATATCTGGTAGCTCTCTGATTAGCTGCCCATTGTTCTATTGAAACACTAGGGAGCTTGCAAAGGGAGGATGGTGATATCACTCCAACTTACAGTGCAGAGTATGGATGGCAGTCTAAAGGAAGCTGTTTGAGTACATCTGGATTTATGCAACCAAAACTTGCCTCCAAGTCAGAAAATAAAAAATAAGCACTGGAAGCAACATCCTAGGGGTTGGTGAGCAACATGTTGCTCATGAGCCACTTTTTGGGGTTCATTGATATAAACAAGTTTAGGAAGGAAGTAGATCTGATTCTCTTGGCCTGCAAAAAAAACGGCAGCCCTCCACATTACCTGCTGCAGTTGCTACTCCTATTTTGTACTGAAATGTTCCACAGGAATTTGACATTCCTAGCTCTGTCAATTCTTTTTTTGTAAGACTAGCTTTCCAAAGCATACTAGTGTGTAGCATTTATCTTCTTTGCTCATGGTATGCAGTCTAGAAAAGGAATATATTACATAGAAATGTATTAACATGCCCATTCCACTACTTGTTTCTGCTATTCCAATTTTTTCAGTTTTCTTAGAATGTTGGATGTTCTTAGTACTGTGTATATTTATAGGTATGTTTTAAAAGTTTAAGAATCTAGCTCCAATGGGAAAATATATTTATTAGAAAAGCACAAGCTATGTTGCACGTTTCTGCTGCTATATTATTGCATTTTAATTTTAACAGTATTAGAAAAATGAGTCCCAGTTTCATAAAATGTGATGTAAAATATGCTTAAATGGTTGTCATGTCTTAATTGTATTTATTTTAAACATTTAAGAATTGATTGTATGTTTTCCTTTCGTCCCCACAGAATCTTTTAAGTGAGACCTAAGCTGGCATTAACTTTCCAAGGGACTGTCCTGTATGCAGACATTTTTCTGCACAGTTCAGAGCTATTTTAGTTTAGTAGTATTTTAAAAGTGGTCAACTTAAATTAAAAATACTTTAACAATGACTATACATTAAAGTGCATGCTGCCTTTGTGAATGTGTGCCCCCTTTTCATTGTCCACCCCTGCTGATTCACCTGCATTTTCTTTTCTGCCATGCTTTGCGGATTTACAAACACTGGCAATCACTAAAATAGAAGGTATGTGGTTATCAAATATATGCACACTACTGTTCCCCTGAACTGCTCCTTTTCTTTAACGGTCACATTACCCCTGTGTATCTGTGTATTTAAACAAAACCAAAAATATTTTGCTTCTGAACCAGCATGCTTCTCTAGTTCTTGTATAGATATTTTACTTGCCCCCCCCCCACACCTATACTGGGTAAATACTGTGTATTTAAACAACCAGAAATATTTTACTTCTGAACCAACATGCTTCTCTAGTTCTTGTATAGATATTTCACTTTGCCCCCCTCCCACCTATACTGAGTAAATACAGTTCCATTACCTCCTATGTAAATTTATAATTTTTATATAAGTGTTTTGATCTCACACTGCACAAAGCATAACGATTTGTTCTATCCTAATCGCATACTTTGCCTATATTCTGCTAACTCTTTCCAGATTTTAAATAGTGGGGTTACTGAAAAAATGCTCTTTAAGGCTACACATGTATTGTAATTGCTACTTTATTCATCTTCTATTAAGGCTCTCCTAATTAAGTCCAGTGTCTTATTCAAATCAATGCATAGTTGCTAGAGTAATTTGGACTCAAGCAACCATATTTCTAAAACTGCAAAATGGAGAGCTGCTAAATAAAAAGTTAAATAACTCAAATCACATATAAACAAATTGCAAATTGTTTCTGAATATCACATTTTCATCAAGTTGTATTAAAGGTGAATAACCCCTTTTAATCTCTTTACATGACCAAATTGTTTAAAAAGTTAAAGTAGCCACCTCAAAAGTTTTTAATTTCTCTGAGGTAAAAACCAGGTCACTGGAACTCCAAAAGACCAAACTTTACTAAATACCAGGGGTCCCCAACTTTTTTTTACCCATGAGCCAAATTCAATTGTAAAAATTCAGGGAGCAAAATGAGGGTTGTGCTTGGCTATTTGGTAGTGCCTATGTGCACTGACAGTCTAAAGGAAGGTCTTTTTGACTTTAAAGGTATCCTGTCATGGGAAAAAATGTTTTTTCAAAATGTATCAGTTAATAGTGCTGTTCCAGAAGAATTCTGCGTTGAAATCCATTTCTCAAAAGAGCAAACGGATTTTTCTGTATTTCATTTTGAAATCTGACATGGGGCTAGCCATATTATCAATTTCCCAGCTGCCCCAAGTCATGTGCCTTGTGCTCTGATAAACTTCAATCAGTCTTTACTGCTGTACTGCAAGTTGGAGTGAAATCACCCCCTCCCTCCCCCCCCACCCCCCCAGCAGCCTTACAAAAGAACAATGGGAAGGTAACCAGATAACAGCTCCCTAACACAAGATAACCGCTGCCTGGTACATCTAAGAACAGCACTCAATAGTAAAACCCATGTCCCACTGCGTACTATTCAGTTACATTGAGAAGGAAAAACAACCTGCCAGAAAGCAGTTCCCTCCTGAAGTGCTGACACAAGTCACATGACTGGGGCAGCTGGGAAATTGACAAAATGTCTAGCCCCATGTCAGATTTCAGAACTGAATTTAAAAAAATCTGTTTGCTCTTTTGAGAAATGGATTTCAGTGCAGAAGTCTATTGGAGCAGCACTACTAACTGATGCATTTAAAAAAAAAAAACATGTTTTCCCATGACCGTTTCCCTTTAAGGCCAGTGTGAGCAACAGCCAAGGGCTTTGTGAGTAACGTTGCTCACAAGACACTGATTGCGGATCATTGCTATATGCTGTGAACTAGTCAATCCAAAATCCATATTGCCCTGGTAACCGCATCAATGCTATAACTATATAAAGATACTTCATTATATAAATGTTTTATTATTTCATTAAATAACATTAATAGTACTGGGGTCAACCAGCAGAGCCAAAGGTATTGCCAAATTAAGATGCCATCTGAGTGTACAAAGAAATATGACTATGGTGAAAACTATCAGGCGTGCTGTTACATGTATAGGATCAGTTCTCTGTAAACCCGGTTATCGAGAAAGCTCCAGAATTACAGAAAGGCTGCCTCCCTGGGACTCCATTATAATTAAGTAATCCAAATGTCTAAATTTCCTTTTTCTCTAATAAGAGTGCCTTGTATTTGATCAAAACTAAGATATAATAAATCCTTATTCGAAGCATTAGGTCTACTAGGAAATCATGTAAAAAAAAAATCCCATTTATGTAATGTTTACATGATTTCCTTGTAGATCCAAATTACAGAAAGACCCATTATCCGGAAAACCCCAGGTCCTGAGTATTCTGGTATACCTGTATATCCGTAAGTCAGTGGTGAGATGTGGCAGAGGTAGATAATTATAGGCTTTATGTAATTGTATTCCCCTTTCTGCCACTAAAGGTGGTGGCACATGTTGCTACTCGGGGAGATTAGTCTCCCAACGTCAAATTGCCTTTTCGTTGGGTGACCAATCACCTGAACTGCCTTCCCGCTGGGGGGGAAGGCAGCTTGGAGTTATTGGTCGCCCGAAGAAGATGCAATTTGTGGATTGCACTTGGATCACTTAATTTTTCCGAAGTTGACACGCAAGGAAACTACTACTAAAGCTACTAAAATGCCCCACTATTGTGTTGTTAAATATAATTAGTTACTATATAGAAAAATAACACCTCACACTTGCCATTTCTCTGTATACATTGAAGAAATATAACTGTTCTGTATCTATATCGCTAAGATAACAAAATAATGGTGGTACCCTCTTTCAATGTTTTGTATTTAGCCTCAGGTTTTTTTTTTTTAGGAAATTGAAAATGCACACACCAACTACTTAATTGAAATATGTTTTATGCGTTAAAATAATTTATAATTAGTGATAATCCAGTAGTCAAAATAACAAAACATTTCAAATTTGAACAAAAATGCAGCTGAACGTTAAAAAAAAAAAAAAAAAAAAAAAAAAAAAAAAAAAAAAAAAAAAAAAAAAAAAAGTAATGTACATTCCATCTACTATGGTCTAAATCTATATAGTACTGAGGGGGAATCGCTTCGTTCTTAATTAGAATTTCCATTCCAAGTTGATGGGCACTCCACCCCCCCCATAATGAAGGCTTTCAGTCTTGTACTTTTTTTACATAGATCTTTAAATTCAAGAGTTTAACATCCTTATGTTTTGCAACAAGGGGTACATAATTTATTCTATAAGTTTCAGTGAGTCATGTGATGCTTTAACAAATTACGTCCTGAAGGACAAATTATAACTGATGATATCCCTAAGTGTATTCCACATTATTCCCTTTCCCAAAAGTCTACAGATTTACACAACACACTCTCAATTACGACTAAAACCACCATAAGCCCTACATCCCATATAAGGTGAAATAATTAGATACAGTAAGGAAAATTCATATGAAATTGATTAAAATAAAAGGCAATATTTATTCACCACCATGCCAGATAGAACATATAAAACCAATTAAAATCAAAAGCAGCGCTACATAGGAATGAGGGATCCCCCACTTGTAAGTAACTTGGCCTCCACAGCCAATTAGTTAAATATATAGATGCAAGGGAGTTATAGTTGGACTGAAAGAGATTTCAAATTGTAGGTGCATATATAGGTACAAGAGAGCTGTAGTTGTACTGAAAAGGATTTCAAATTGTAGGCAGTCCCAAGGTCCTAGGTTAAACATTTCCTTTTTTAGTCCATGTATAAGTTGTAATTTCCCAAACAATTTGGATAGAATGCAATTTTCAAGCGGAGGTTATGCAATCACGCTATTCGGCAACTTTTAAATTAGTCATATTTGTGGCATCCTTGTCCCAGTAAGTTGCTATGAGAATAACACTTACCCATAAATAAGATGGTGATTCTGGCAAACATCCCTAGATTTAAAAATCCCCTGGGAAAAACAGGCACATAAGTCATATGATTTAGCGATACTGCGATCGCAGAGCCATAAGCTTCAGAAACAGAGTGTATATATGGATATAGGACTGTTCATGTGCTATAAAATTATAACCCCATTGTAGACTTATAGAGGTTTAAAATGTTACCGAATTGGATCCTGTGAAGCACTACCAACCGGGTTTCCTGGATTTATATGAGCCGCATATTCATGCTGTAACGAGTATCCAATAATGCGCTTTATCACAGTCTTCCGAGGGGATCCCCACTGAGTTCCTACTTGCGCTGCACCTCGACAGCTGTTTCGCCACGAATCATGGTGATTCTGGCACTCATAGCAACTTACTGGGACAAGGATGCCACAAATATGACTTTAATTTAAAAGTTGCTGAATAGCGTGATTGCATAACCTCCGCTTGAAAATTGCATTCTCTCCAAATTGTTTGGGAAATTACAACTTATACATGGACTAAAAAAGGAAACGTTTAACTACAACTTGAAATCCTTTTCAGTACAACTACAACTCTCTTGTACCTATATATGCACCTACAATTTGAAACCTTTAGTCCAACTATAACTCCCTTGCACCTATATATTTAACTAATTGGCTGTGGAGGCCAAGTTACTTACAAGTGTGGGATCCCTCATTCCTATGCAGTGCTGCTTTTGGTTTTATATGTTCTATCTGGCATGGTGGTGAATAAATGTTGCCTTTTATTTTAATCAATTTCATATGAATTTTCCTTACTGTATCTAATATGGGATTTTGGGCTTATGGTGGTTGTAGTCCCAATTGAGAGTGTGTTGTGTAATATGAATAGTTTGGACATTCCACTGCATTTAGCCCAATCCTACTATTTAAGTACTTATTTCCCACTTTATCTAATTTGTAAATATAGTCTACAGATTTAGACTGAACTGGTAATACAAGTACGGTTATCAAGAAAGCTCCAAATGATGGGAGCATCATCTCAAATAATATTTTACATTCTGGTGTTATCCACTATTTTAACCTGTGCCATATAGCATTTTTCAATTTCCCCAATTGCTACACAGCAGCTTGTTTACGTGAACTATAGTAGTGGGTTTTTTGAAGCAAACATCCATATTATCAGTGCAGGGCAACAGTACATGATGATTTTATTACTTTAAAACACAATTTTTTGGTGTTACTGTTCCTTTAAGGGGGCCTACATGGGACATAACTGTTTAGTGAGTTTGCAATTGACAGCTGAAAATTGGGTTCTAGCTTTTATGTTAGATATCCAGTCACACCAGCCTTTATACCTTACATTTTTGGCTAACTATATTAGACACCTTTTTACCCAGCTTTTATTTTTATACTGAGCAATTCCTTTAAGAATTATTTTTTGGACAAGCATATTATTGTGATACTGAAATATATTAGGATAGATATTGTAAAATATATATACATATAACGGTCACATGAACGTCTTGAAATAACTAAAGAATTGGTGATAATAATCCTTGAATGTTACGATAGACTATGAAGTGTCTATAGCTATGGTTTTTACTGCTCTGTATATACCAATATTTTTCTGTTGTACATGGTAACTTCACTTATTTTGGAGATGCGTTCTATTTTACTATTTTTCAATAAAGAACATTTACTTTTATAATCTGCGGCCATGTAGAGTTCTTATAGTGCCCCGAGGCCTATTTTTTTTATATGCATATTGAATAAATAGTTTTCTGCTCCCTGAACTGAGGGGCTGGTGCACCTGGGCCACTGTTTTACTTGGTGTGTTTATTCACATTGGTCATTTTTGGCACTAGGGCTTTTTTTCTGCTTTTAACATTAATACAAATCCACGGTCAAAAATGACTGCATAGGTCTGGTTCGTGTTGCAACTGCAATGCTTATTTGAACTAGTCCTCATATGAATTATAGGAAGTTAATGTGGACAGTTTTCTTGGCTGATTTAAAATCAAACTGCAAGCTGACCTATTTCCAATGGGCATGCCATTTATGTCCCTAATCATTGCTATGGAACAGCTATATAAAGTTAATTTTAGGCCAAAACTAGCCTCCTGCAGAAAGAAAATTTAAATGGCTATAGTCTCTGGGTACTACATGTGGTAGAGTCCTGCGCGGGTCCATTTTTTGCAACCTGTACTTGCAACCCGCATTCTTACCCGCCTGGACCAGCTACCTGACCCCAACATTTAAGTACCATATCCGCAACCCGGACCCGCCGACCATCAAGAATCGGGAAGTGCTGTCATGCTGACCATCAAGAATCTGGAAGTGCTGTTATGCTGACCATCAAGAATCGGGAAGTGCTGTCGATATAACCAGAAGTGACCTCATTGTGGAAGTAGGAGTGATCAGAAAAAAATTGTAAAAATCTCTTAAAGGCCCGAACCCCCGCCCCGCGTCTATACAAGTACCTCTACCTGCAGGGTACCGCAGGTTTTTGCGGGTACCTGAACCGCTGCAGGACTCTGAAATGGCTGTTGCAATAACTAAAAAAAAATCTCTTGAACTAATCTGCTTCAGACATGTAAGATATAATGTAAGTCTAAACTGCTTTGGTACGGGACATGCTATGCAAAATGCTGATGACCTGGGGTTTTCCTGATAAGGTGTCTTTCTGTAATTTGGGTCTTCGTACCTTGTCTGTTAAAAAAAAAAATAAAAATGTAATTAAAAAAGAATTGAACAGGTACTGTTTAGTATTAGAGAAAAAGGAAATTTAAATTATTTTAAGTTTTAAATTATTTGATTAAAGTGGAGTCTATGGGACATTGCCTTCCTGTAATTCTGAGCTTTCTACATAATAGGTTTCTGGATAACTGATCCTATACCTGTGCATTATTGTAAAGTTCTGGGGTTTAACTTGTTTGTGAATGTAATTGCTCTTGAAAGTATTATATATATTGTGCTAGTCTCTGCACTGCTGGTTCGGGTTTAAAAATGTAACATATCTGTCTTGACTGGAGGAGCGCTGACTGTGTTGTGTGCTACTCACAAAGGGAACACATTCTGTTTCCAGTTGCAGATATATTTACAAGTAACTTGAAAATAATTTAATTTTTTTTTATTGGAAGGCTGGTTAGACTTCTCTTAGGCAGAATGTAATTTTTTTTGTTTGCATCTCTATCTACTACTACTACTACTTTTGTCTCCCTCTCTAGTCCTATCAACACATACCTCTCTGAACTGCAAGCACCTTTTGTTTGTCTTATGTCCATATTTCAAAATTTATACCTAATCTGACCTGTAAATTTCAGAAAGCATAACAGTAGATGAATTATGTACCATATCATACTGCTTCTATCTATCTTAACCTGCTTGCCATTAGGAACAAGTGGAATGAGATTAAGTTAATATTCAGGGCACCAAGGCTGTGCCAAGTGTAGTAATAGTATTATAGCCAGCTATACAGTTAGTACAAGATCCCAGTGCAACTTCCCCCTGTGAATTGATTTATTTGAAAAGAGGTCCATAGCTAAATGCTGTTGCTATTCCATCATTCTTGTAATTAACTACCCATACAATAAAGCAATGGCACAACATTTTGGGTGAATATATTCTCTTACTTAAAGGGACTTGTATTGCTTGTTTTCAGAATTCTTGTTGAGCTAAATGCAGTATTTGCCTATGCTGGGCAGGACACAGAATAGCAGTTGTCATATTGTCACATGCCTTACCCAAATACTCTCAATATGATGCACTAAAACAGTGCTTGCCGTGAGTATTAGACAAAGTGTAGTATGCTTTTAACATTAAATACATTTTTGTATAGATTAAAAATCTACAATAATTTAGTAGCAACATTTTAAGAAATATGTGACTAATATCTAGTGCAAGTGATTCTAGAGCAACTCGGCTTGCAGAGTAATCATTGAAGACGTTTCATTACTCATCCGAGCAGCGTCTTTGGCTCAACTGACTGGCATGGGCAGTCCTCTGCATATAAAATTCCACTAATCCAATTACAATGGTACATTGTAACTCTTAAGAGAGGTGACCTCTGAAACTCACAGGTGTGATTCTGCGGGATTGCCAAAATATCCTGCAACTCCTAGAAACAGTTGTTACTTGTGAGTTGCAAGAATGGATGTGTGAAGTGTTCTAAAACCTCTCGAGTACAGCTGTTAGAACAGCTTTGTATGTAGCAGACGGGAGATGTCCAAGGTGCCACCTCTGTTTAGGGATGGTTTCTCCACTTTAACATGAATTGCCTCTTTTCAGGTGTCCTCTCAAGAGTTCTAATGTGCCATGATTGGATTAGTGGACGAGTTTATATACCAGTTCGGTGACCTGAAGAAGCTGCTTGGATGAGTAGTGAAATGTCTTCAATGATTACTCTGCAAGTCCAGTTGATATAGTATTACATATACTAGATATACAATGACCTGGATGAATGCAAATCTTCATAGTCATTAAGTGACAACATTAAATGCTAACGAAAGCTTTGTGTGTGTGTAACCATTTAATTGACTTTAAATCTTCTGTGAGACTGCTATGCATAGTATGCTTCACTCATCTGTACTTATGTCTGTAGCCACAACCAGTGTCTCCCATTCCTTAAACCAGGAGCATGCATTATGTTGAAGGGTTATGCTGTTAGGTTTAGCTTCAGTACTGTGCTGATCATGTGGTTAACAGATGTGAACTTTTTCTTTTTTTTAACAGTTTAAAAGGTAACAAGGGGATAACTAGCATCAAAGTTTAACAAGGGATAGCCACATGAGTTTCAAACTCAACAGCAGAAAGGGCACCTGCCTTAGCATAAAGCATGCTCCATGTTTTAAGTCTAGTGGAGCTCTTAGTTTGACTAGAAACTCCGTAACTTTTTCTTACTTAGGGGTCAATGCTTGTATTTCTAAAGAATATAGCACAAGAATTAAAGCCTGCTTCAGATTGTAAAACTGCCCTAACAGTAAGCTGACCTCATAAAACTATTTTTTAAACCTTGCATTCAAAATAGGAACATGTCTTTTCTACCTCAAACTATCAAACTTCAAACTTTTGCAGGATTTCTGAATATTAACTTGCAATTTCCATTTCAAAGTTGTTTATGCCACATGTTTCTGGGTGCAAAGTAAATGCTAGGCATCTTACTGATTGATCTGTATGCACTGAATTACCAACTATGGGTATACAGAGACCCTTAAACAGCCAAGCTCCAAATCTGCTCAAAACTTACACGTTACAGTATCTTTCTGTCATGTTCCTAGGTAAAGAGTTATAGAGGACTTTATCTGGATTAGATTACAAAACTGCTTGAGAAGTCCCCAGAATATTATGGCAATTTTTATAAATGACCCATCATTCATGCAAACACAGCATATCTGTGTAAAATGTGTGGTTATTTGGATATTTACAAAATTAGAGAGTAGGCTTTTCTAATGTGTTCTTTTTTAATCTAAGGGACAGATTAATGTAGAATTTGCCAAAGAAAAACACTTTCTATACATTGAAATTGTCCAAACTAATAGCAAGTGAGAGAATACAAATATTAATATATTATGGAGTATTCTTTCAATGGAGTGCCCATTTACTCCTATGTATTATATTCAAAGCAAAAAAGGGGCTAAACCACTGGGTTTGTACTCCATGTTAGTATGTAAATCAAAAATATCCCAACACTTTTTTTATAAAAAGCTATTTTTTTTATTCACAACCATGCCTTAAATAGTTAAAAGACAATCAAAACGAAGTGGAGAGCTTGGGATAAGGGTACTTGGTTACACCACCCGATACATGAATCTGAGGAGTAACAAGTATGTAATATATAAGAATTATGTAAATAATTGAATAACGATTATATTATATCTTATAGGTCAGATCTGTCAAGAGTCTAAGAACTCTTCTATAATTAAAGCTGGCAATGTTGGTCAGTATACATAGTAAGGGACTTTTAGTCGTGATAGGGATCCATGTGTCAAAATAGTGTCTCTAGAAAATCTGCCGTGAAGGTTACCACAATTTTGTTGCTGGGTTGTAAAGGCAACAGTCTCAATGGCATCCCATACTCACATTGTCTTGTCCACACAAAGAATGGCAATATGCATGTATAGGTACGTGTAAATACCTATTTTTCAGCAAGTAAATCATGGGAAAGCCATCTGAGATCTTGCCAACACAACAAAGATTTGACCAAGAATTCCTCACATATACTTTACCATGGATGTGTGAATCATTCATTCAAATGATTGTCAAAGGACATGTCAATCCAAAAAAAAATTTTTTTGCCTAATAAAACAGAATTGTGACTTTCCAATAAGAATATATTAATAGTTAGTGCTTTAAAAGTTCTGTTTGAAATAAAATTTTTATTTACGATTGGTATTTTGTAAGGTCTCCCACGACTTTTGCATTCACTGACTTTCCTCAGGAAATCTTGTTTTTCAGAGAATCGGGGAATGTGAATTCCTGTTGTTCTCCATTTAAACAAACCTTTACTTTACACTTACTTATCTGTAATAAGATGTGTACATGATGACAACTTGGCCAGCATAAATCTACAATTCAGTGTTTATTCAGTGTTTGACAACACCAGATCCTAACCATTCTGGATAATTCATTCCACACCATAAGAAATATTTTTCTCTTAAATTGAAAGTAAAAGAACTTCAGAGACCTGTATAAACCCACTGAGTTAAGCTTTGTGTATTTTCAAAAAGTTCCTGGCTGATTTCTGTATTTTATAGTAAGTGTACGATATTCCCCTGTAATAGCTTGTAGCAATTTCCTGTAATTGCTTGTAGGAACAATAAATATTTTTTTTTCTTCAATTAGGACAAAGCTTGGGCTATGGCTTTGTGAACTACATTGACCCCAAGGACGCAGAAAAGGCCATCAATACACTGAATGGACTGAGACTCCAGACCAAAACAATTAAAGTAGGTTCAGATTTATGTTTAATTCCCATTTACCATTTTTGTGGGCAAAGGCTTGTGATTGAAAAAAACTGTGTGAAAGAATTTTTCTGTTGTTGCATATAACAGGTATGCTTGAAAGTTTATTAATCCTTTAACATTTTGCATAGAGAACCTGTTTTATTTAATGGATATCCAGCAAAGCCCGATCACATGAACAGGAAATTTGTGATTGTGTATCATGGCTCGGGCAAAGGACTGTGAATGATTGCAGAAGTGGGCTATTTAGTGCAAAATGTTAAGGCTGTATGTTGTGGTAACTTAACTATTCTAGTGAAGTCCAAATAAGCAATGCTGACCAGCTTTGTAATGATTTTAATCTTTGTGTTGAACCATTTTATGTGGGGTGGAATTGAGCAGAGCTGTGGAGTTGGAGGGAATTTCAGGGATCTGGAATCGCCAAAATGGTTACGATTCAGACTCCTTATAACTTTAAATTGCAATTTAAAAAATGCTATATGCAATGTGATATCGCAGGAAGTCATATTAAAGTACTTCTCTGCTGTATGAATAAAGCCTATTTTGCATCTAATTTGGACTATACAAGCACTGAAAGTAATCAATTCAGATATGAGTTTCTATAAAGGAGGATCTGGCAGAATCCATTCATTTTGAAGAACAGTGATTTCAATAGATCTCTTAAATAGTTTTTTCATTATTTGCAGCCTTCTGCTTTTAATTGAGGGTCCTTAACTTCATCTATATTATGTTGACGCCGCAGATGGGTGTCTTTCTCAGGATAAAGGCACCACTTAAAAGTGCTAGAAAACAGTTTATGGTTCAACAACTTAAAAGGAACGTCCCACTTATATTAAATCATATATCAAATGTATAAAAAAAACATTTAAAGCACAAGTCAGTATTTAAGCCTTTTGGCTGAACTGTGTCCAGTCTCTCAATCCAATGATTCACAACACAATAATTTCCTAGCTCTATAACTTCCTCTGTTATGCTGCTTTACCTGTTCAATTACCATGATTCTCTGAAAGCTAACTGAATGATAATTTTGAGCAAAGTGCAAAGCTACTGGATTTTCATCCCCTTTAAATTCTCCCATCTCAAAATTTAACAGTCTTTATAATTCTTTCCTATGTATACTAAACACATACTTTAAAAAGTAAATACAAACGTCTCTTAGGCATATAGACCTGCCTTTGCTCATAAGAAAATAATCACCTGTATAGTGGGTGTGCAAATCTATGCCCCTTCGATTAAGGAATTGCACAATGAACAATTATAACAGCACATTACTCAAATTTGATATTATACACACTATTTATACTCTGGCTTTGCTGAACCCTTAAACATCTTACTCTTTTATATTCTCATAGGTTGTATCACAGGTTTGGCTAATGTTCGCTCTGAATTATATTTTAATTTTCCATTACCTGTTGCCACACAGACTGCACATTGTATCTCTGGACAAAGGGAACTCCCTTTTGTTCCCTCTTTTTTTTTTTTTTTTTTAACCATTATTTAATATAGACCTTGCTTTCTCCAAGCATTTATTCAATTTTTTCTCTCTTGTAACCACATTCCAAAAGAGATTAAACATTTGTTTCAGCCCATAGTTTCATGCCAGTTTTACTAGTGCAGAGCAACTGTACGTTGTGTTTTAATTACTTTTATACACTTTCTGTTTTTGGTATTACTATTCCTTTAAAAACAGAGGAGTTTTAGTCAAAGGATTTAAGTATTCTCTCTACAGTCCTGGAATTGTTTTGTAGTTTTTGGATATCCATAGATTTTTTTTTTCATTCTGGATTGTAGAATCACGCATCAGTAAAATCACACTGCTGATTTTTAATCCGGTGCAAGGCATAGAACATTGATATGCCCCGGAAAAATTTTTTGTTGAGCAAGAGCTAATTGCCCATTAGTGCTGTTACACTTGTATTTAAGGCAATAATACATGGCCTTATAAATATTTTAAACTGTTGCCTTTATCTGGTGTTTAATTTTTGTAAGATTTAACCAGAGCCATGAATATCCTGTAAATTTATATCCTTACAAATGATGCTAAGTAATGTAATTACTGTCCGATGACTCACTGAAAGTTGTCTACAGGTATGGGACATGTTATCCAGAATGCTCTGGACCTGGGATTTTCTGGATGAGAAGTATCTTTGTATTTGAATCTCCATAGCTTGTCTAGTAAAAAAAACAAAAAACTGTAGTTAAACCCTATAGCCTTGTTTTGCAAGGATTAATTATATCTAGAAGTCTAGAACAAGTACTTGGCACTGTTGTATTATTACAGAGAAAAAGGAAAAATGTTTAAAAATGTAAACTGATTTGATTAAAATGATCAGGAGACCAATAGTGTATGGCCTTCATGTAACTTTCTGGATAACCGGTTTCCAGATAACGGATCCCACATCTGTATTTTATTAAATCGCATTTGGGCTTGTTGCTTTTACATCCTAGTCGTAACTGCCCACAATATCGGAATATTAATCATATTAATGATGGAAGAGTGCAGTTTTGGTATGGTCCCAATTTTCTCACTTATACAACTCCTTTATAGGGCTTTAACTACTTGAGAGTTAACTTAGTTTTATCTGCTGCATTGCCCTTGCCAGGCACAAAAGAGGGTTGGGTCCATCACACCTGTTTGCTAAAAATTTAAATTTTTTCCCTTGCAGTTAAACAAAACTCAAATATCCTGAGCCTGGGGCTGTCCAATAGTGAAGAAAAAAAATTTAGCTTTATGCAAAAGACACTGAGGGGGCCCATTTACGAACCATCGAATTTTATAATTTTTCACTAAAAAGTTAAGTTTCACCGAAAAGTTAGATTTTCCTATATTTCTAAAAAGCTCTATCAATTGTAACTTTTAAGCGTAAATAAAAACCACAAAAACCTCTAAGGCAAAACATTGGCAAGTATAAGTTGTGGAGGAATTAAGTCAGTGGGAGCTGCGCTGATCTTATTGGACTATTTATGTTCAGATTGTTTAAAACAGGGGCCCCGAGCCGCGAACAGTCCTGAAATGCGCAACCGAGCCTAGGCCACAATTAACGAGGCGCACCCGGATTCGACGCTGGCGCACCAAATTGGATGCCATCACGCCCAAATTGGATGCTGTGCGTTAAATTACAAATCACAGTAAAGGAAACTCTATATTTGTATCTAGAAATTATAATCCACAAGGCTAAATGGATAATAAACCTCCAACATTGCTTCACCAAAGGAATGGATTTGGTTTGGGACAATTAAACTGTTTTGGTCAGAATAATTCCTTTGCAACTCCAAGGTGAATGTGCACTATACTGTACATTCTCCATAGTTTTTAAGATGCAAAGTGCTTTGATACTGCATTTAGTTGCTCAGTTTTTCTCTATTTTCTGGGTTAATTTTTATTTCTAGAACATAGAATGATGTAAAGGTGCCTTGTTTATTTTAGTGTAAAAAAAAAGTATTTGGCATAAAGCTGGTAAAATGTTTTTGCCTAAAGGATGCTTCTTTTTGGGGATGCTTTGAATTATTTATCTTTTTTTGCTTCATAGTTGCTGTGTTCATGGAGAGCAGAGGGCTTTCAAAATCTTGTATTTTGAACCTATGTTGTTTTTCTGTTATGGAAAACTCAGTTTTGGCGTACTTAGACAGATTGATTGATCTGAGGAAATATTTTTTCAGGTTTAAGGTGGCCCAAAGAAATTGTTTGAATAGGCAAAATTTTCTGTTGAAACATATGTACAGCAGCTCATGGTAGAGAATAACCGATAATTATCGCTTCAAGATATGCACATCGAATCATCTGCAAGCAAACTCCAAACAGATCAATCACACAAGGATATAGCTGGGCAGGGAGAGAGCATGGCTTTATGCGTTTTCTGACTTTTCTTTCTGACGTGTTTTCTCACTTCATCGAAAACCATAGCACACCCTGCTGTCAAATCTAATTTTTATTTATACATTCAATATGTTACACCTGTATAATGAGACAAATAGCAGCATACACTATAATCTCACAATACCAAAAAATATTAATTCGTTTTTTTGGTAATGTGTATATTGGGTTACAGTGTATGTTGAATTAACCTTTAGGTGGGGTACAGTTTTTTTTTATGACACAGAAAAAGGAAATCCTTTTTTAAAAACTTATAAAATGGTCTATAGAAGATGACCTACCTGTAAATTGAAGCTTTCTGGATATCACTGCACTGGTGGCAAAAATATTCTCATGGTAAAGTTTTGATAGTCTGGCTACACTAGGCCACTGGTTTGTGTGTAAATTCTGGTTATAAGTAAAAAAAAATTAAATATTCTGCGTATTAAGGTCTGTGTTCTGAAGAAAGTGTGCTGGGATAAATATCACTGAATTATATTTGAGATGTAGCCTCAATTTTTTTCCTCCGTTTTGGTCCCCCATCATCATATTTTCATGACAAGATATTTGTTCTCATTGTGCACCAATAAAACTAGTAACTTAACAGTAATGGTGTTTGTGATCAACCTGTAACTCAAAACACATTTATCCAATAGGTATCCTATGCCAGACCAAGTTCAGCATCAATAAGGGATGCAAATTTGTATGTCAGTGGGCTTCCAAAAACTATGACTCAAAAGGAGTTGGAACAACTTTTCTCTCAATATGGTCGCATAATTACATCTCGAATTCTAGTTGACCAAGTTACTGGTAAGTTTGCATTGGTTAATGTTGAGAGCAATGTCTGCCAATGTTGTTTGCTTACACCTTAGCAATAAGTTTGCTTTGATTCCAATATATGAACTTGTACTGTCCTACAATAGTTGTGAATGACAGGCTATATTACTGTTCCTATTCTAATTTTTACTCTGTATTAAGCATTTCTGAAGCTTGCCAGAAATAACTTGACTCTGTTTATGTATTTAGCATCCAGAAAGTGTATCAATAGTAACTCGCATGTATTGGTGGACATGTATTTTCCAGTCTATCATGAATGGTCACATGTATATCAGCACACAATATGTCAGTGTATTTCTGTAGTGTGTTTATTTCAATGTCTGTCCACATATCAGGGCATCTAAATATCAGTTACCTGCCTCTGCCTTTGTGCTCCTTGCTTATATTTAAAGGTTATAAATGTGCTGGGAAAAAAATAGCTGTTGGGATTGTTCATATTATGCATGTACAAAAATAGGTTGTTGAATAAAATGAGCAAGTCTGAGTCATTTTCACCCTGATGGGTACAAGTTTAAAAGGAGTTTTATGGGCTGTAATAAATTTACAAGCCTTCTACATACAAATAGAACCACAACACATTCAAAAAAGCTAAAACTATTTTAAAGAAATATTCTTTATTGAAATTTTGCTATTTTCATTTAACATCTTAATGGTGTTAATATCTAGCCAAATGCCAGAATTTCTACTTTTTAGGTGCACACATTTTTTTTAGGTAATTTGTATTTCATTGTGCATACCTGAATCTCTTTAAAAGATGCCTCTCGCACTCCAAAAATAAATAGGCATGCTAATCAATTCCTGATAAAATTGGTCCTGCTGGCTACCTTTAAGGCCTGAGTGCAGCCATTCTAAACAAAAAAAAAAAACCTTTGTAGAGTTTTTGTTCATTTTGATCTCTTGAAGGGTGGGGATACAGATCATAGAATCCACTGTTGCCTGATTCCTGGTGTCTTCTCCTAGCACATCCCCCCGCCTCAACTTTATTGTGAGTAGGTCCATTTAGCCAACCAATTTACTTAGACTTATATAGTGTTGTGTGCAGGTTTGTAATATTGAAATTTTTTGTAACAATGTCACTTTTGTAAGCAACAGCTTTTTCAATTAAGCCTGATGAACCACTGTTGGAGACAACAAATAGGACAATGAAAAGGAAATCTACTGTTGGTTCTGGAACATGAGGATGAAACAAACAGGAAATTTGTGCTCACCACTAACTTTTAAAAACATTAAGCAGGTGTACAATGAGGTTGTGACCACAAAATTCACATTGAAACATGAAACATTTTGTGCCTTAAGCTACTAAGATAACACAAGATAACTGCTAGATCTAAGAACATTCTCAATGTATGTCCCGTTACATTGAGAAGGAAAAATAGCCTGCCAGAAACCAGTTCCTTCCTGAAGTGCTGGCACAAGTCACATGACCAGGGGTATCTGGGAAATTGACAAAATGTCTAGCCCCATGTCAGATTTCAAATTGAATATAAAAAAATCTTGTTTGCTCTTTTGAGAAATGGATTTCAGTGAAGAAGTCTGCTGGAGTAGCCCTATTAACTTTTGCGGTTTGGAAAAAAAAGTTTTCCCATGACAGTATTCCTTTAAGCAAGGGGATGTAATGAGGTTGTGACCACAAAATTTCCTTCGTCAAATACAAGAGTTTTACTTTGAAAGCAGCAAATAAGGTGCAGGTACAACTTAGTTCTTTGTAAAATGTATAATGAAGCAATGGATTTCTTAAAGGACAACTATACCCCTTGGACAATGTAGGTGTCAAAAGTATGTCAAACCCTGCTTCATGTAAAGAAACCATTTTCATAATATACTTTTTAGTAGCATGTGCCATTGGGTAATCCTAAATAGAGAATTGCAATTTTAAAAAATAAAGACAGCCTCCTGGGTTTGTATGATTCAACAGTGGACACAAACATACCAAACAAACTATAACATTAGGTCACATGAGCCAATTCACAGACAGAGTTGTGTCTTTTGCTTCCACACTTCTTCCTGTTACAGTTAGAGTTGAAATATTTCTGGTCAAGTGATCTCTGAGGCAGCACACAGACCATCATGAAATGGTGGTTCAAGGCAAGAGACCGAAAAGGGCAATGTTTACTTAAATATATCTACCAGTTTGAAAAGATTCTTTAATATGCCACTTAATTTGATATAAACTAATAATAACTAATAATCTGTTGCTCAAGTATTCATTTTGGGGGTATAGTTTTCCTTTAATGAACCAGATGAAAGTTGAGTGTAGAACTGGCCATATCTGGGATGACTTTGATGTAGTTGGCTAGCTTAAGTATATTGCAATATATGGACAAACAATCCCTGTTTTGTTTTTAAAGGGGAAGGCTTTTTTAGTAGCTTAAAGATATACGGACACCTGAAATTAAACTTTTTTTTGTTTTTTTTTTTGTTTTACATCTATTATAATATTGGCTTTGAAAGCTACTTCTGCATTTCCTGTCTGATCCCCCATGGTACTGTATGAGGGGGCTGCCATATTTGTGCAGCAGGAGTCCGTTGGCATTAAAAACTGTAACTAACAGGCTGAGATGGGACAGTCAGGTTGGCAAAGTCAGAGTGTCAGAGAGTCAGGCTTAGGAACTTCAACTAACAATTATGTACAAAAACATTTCTGCATCCACAATTGAATAGTTACTTTTAGTTAGTTTGATTTTGAGAGAGATCTGGCAAATGCTATCCAATCCATATACATTATTATACATGAACTTCTTAAACCTAGTCCATGTGATCCAAAGGATAACCTGCTCTTGTGTATAACCTTTAAAGGGATCCTGTCATGGGAAAAAAAATTCAAAATACAGCACATTTGAATGGGTGCCCCCATGGTTACACAGCAGCATATTTATATAAATGAGTAGTGTTTCTGAAGCAAACACAGCAGTTTTACTAGTGCAGGTCAACACTGCATCATATTTGTATTACTTTTAAAAAATGTTTTTTATTTTACTGGTCCTTTAAGTTGTAAAATGTACATTCTGATGGCTATACCAGTACCTTGGCTCCCCATAGATTAAACAAACCTTAAACCTTAAAAAAGCCTTGTGTGTATAGTACATATAAAACACACACACAAAATGTTTTAAGTATTGTGCAAATGCATAGAATACCATTCATATAATGAAATGATAGACCTAACAATCACGCTGTTAGACTGTTCAGTCTAATACAGTTTGTACTACTCTACTAATGGGGTGTAGTTCTGATCTATAAACCGAACAATAATGCATATTATACACAGAACCAAAGTGAGGCAGGTACAGTGTATTACTTCCATAGCAAGTTATACGATAAAGATCACATTGTCCACATTAACAAATCTGAAATAACGTCGACCAAAAGAAGCAAAAAATTACTACAATAATCTGTATTACTTATGTGGATGATCTATCTGAAAGCACCAAGTTACTTTTTCACCTTATTCACATGCTGGTCTGTTTTGTAATACCAAAAATAGTTAACAATTACCTTTGCAGGCCAGTATTTTAGTCCTGTTCTAGCCTTTGTTTATTTGGTACAACATAGGACTTGCAAAAAAACCCAAAGTTTTTTTTTTTTTTTATTTATCATTACGAACCAGCGTTTGTGGGGTGAAACATTTCTTGTACATACATTTTTTCTTTGAAAGTCTTGTATTTTGCAAAAAAAAAATTTTTGCATTCATGTGACTTTCCATTTATCAAGCAAAATAAACTAAAAGCATGTATGCATGTTTCACGGAGAACAGAAAATTACTTCACAGCAATTATCCTAAAAGGCATAGAAAGTATATAATCTATATATGTGCTGAATGGACTTTTACTCATTAGTGTCCTTGACAAAATATAATTGGAGCTGGATAAAAGTAATTAAACTCTAATACAACTAATAAAAGGAATCCATAGAAAAACTTGTCCCTAGGCCATGTAACACCCAACATATGTGTGCTCCAAACAGCAGAGGCAGCTTCTTTCAGCCCCGGGTGCAAGCTAAATCCCCTGCCAAGGATTACTTAGAACAACTTCAAAAAGAGCAGCAGCACTCCGGTTATTTTGCAAAAGTGAAAAACTTTACTTCAAGTGCATTTCAGGCAACGTTTCGGGCTACACAGGCCCTTTCTCAAGCCACGTAACACTAGTTTTTTCATTTTCATGCACGCAAGCTGCTGTGTACGCCTAAATTCATGAATAGTAGAATTTCCTTCACATTCATTGACTTTCAGTAAAAGGTAAATAATTTTTGTAAGAATAATTAACCCCTTTGCATAATAAAGCACTTTACACTTTTACTCTAAAACTGTCTATACGCTTTAAAATATAATTTTTTTTGTAGTCATTTCTACCAATTTGTGTAGTCATTTCTACCAAGTTGTGTACCAGATGTGTCCAAAAAGAATTTGAGCCCTCTCTTTAGAAGCATTTTAACATTACTAAAAAAGCACAGATGATGGGGGTGTTGAGCATGTGAGAGAGAATATGTATGCCATATGTGATATTTAGTGGAAGTTTATGGCTAATTGTTTACTCTGACAAGCATATACAACTTCTCTCTCCCTACATCTGTATTTTGATTTTTTGAATATTCTATCTCATCTTGCACAATCAGGTGTGTCAAGGGGGGTTGGCTTTATACGCTTTGACAAGAGGATTGAGGCAGAAGAAGCAATCAAAGGGCTGAATGGACAAAAGCCTCCTGGAGCAACAGAGCCGATAACTGTTAAGTTTGCCAACAATCCAAGCCAAAAAGTAAACCACACCATTCTATCTCAGTTGTATCAATCTCCTAACAGGAGGTACCCTGGACCATTAGCTCAGCAGGCTCAACGTTTTAGGTTAGTATGCACAAATCAATTTAAGTTAGTCTCTATTACTGTATGTGATAAATGTTTGGGGAGGAAGTGTAATAAAGCTTAAAAAGCTATACTTTTCAAACAGCAGTCTTTAATTCAATAGTTTTATATCCGTTCAATGCAACGTTGTAATGAAAATAAAACTTCTAAAATTTTAAAATATTTTTGCCCTTACCGGGCTTCCAGGAATGCTTGGAGCACCTCGGCTGGCCCCACTGCTTGTTTTGGGAATGTATACTTTATTGGTTGCAGAAAACCATAAATTTGAGACTGTGTAAATTTATTGTGAAAAAATGTCTTGCTCTACAATTTTAGCTCCATTATTTTAAGTACTCTGAAGGCACCACACAATTGATCCTGGTTTCTTGTAAGGAATCTACCACACAAGGGTTCTGGGCAGCAGTCCGTTCAACAGCAGGGGCATGCAGGGCCAGATGAACTTTTATTCTTCTGTATTCTCTCATCCTCTGTCAGGATCGCGCCGCCCGGAGGCTTACCTTTAGCTCCGGGCGGCGCGTCCTCTTCCTCCGGCAGCATATCCACAATGGCGGCGCCCATAGCCGCCACGTGGATATGCGGCGCCGGATAGTGACGTCATCGCGTCACGCTTGACGCGATGACGTCACCGCGCTCATTTTGGCGCGAATTTCAATTATTTAAAGGGGTATTGGACACCATTATGGTGCCCAATTATAGGACCTGTTTGCTATAGTTCCTGGGTATTGTTATTGATCCTGTCATTGCTTTTGTTCCTGTTTCCTGTTCTTTTGTTCCTGTGTTCCTGTATTTTGCCTTGCCTGGACTTTTGTTATTTTTGTTCCTGTAATACACCTTTTTGCTTGAACCTGCTGATTCCTGCCTGATCCTTGCCTTGCTGTGTTATTGAACCCCTTAAGCTTCCTCCTTGGTCCACTACTTCCCCTGGGCGCCTAACGAAGGCCAACCCGTGACATCCTCATGATGACCAGAGTAAGTGTCAAACACAGGTTGGAACACTGCATGTTGCATCATCATGAGGAAGACCCTTTAAAGAGGAATTGAGCGCGGCTTGGCCTGTGCTCCCCTGCAGTTATGTAGACTGTTCTGCTGTCCTGTAATTGAAAAATGCTACCTTTGTTCATCCAGCAACCCAAAATTACTTTCACTGTGCTTCCCAAACTAAAAGGGTAGAATAAATAAATCCATAGTAACCAAATAGCCCTAAAAATGTCAAGGCTTAAACACGTTACAATCAAAATGTTAATTGAAAATCAATTAACCAGATTACCAATGTAGAGTGACTTTATTTTCTTTAATTACACGTCTTTGCTTTTTTTCCCAATTCAGATGTATGTGGCAATGTATATATTGTCTTCCATGTATTTCTCACAGTAAATCTGGTAGCTAAATAGTGTAAGCATTCTATAGCTTTGCACTTTGGCCAAAATGAGTCTATGGCCAATGGAGTTCCATCAGAAATTGATCAGGATGGTTGGAAAATTCTACTGTGTGAGACTTGCATCAGACGTTGGATGTGTAAATCTAAATCCTTTAATTAGTCCATGTTTTAGTATTTGTTATGTTGAAGGAAATCCATGCTCACAGATTACATATTGTTCATAAGGATTCATTGAATACAAAGCCAGCATTTCAGCTTTTTCTCAAACCTTTGAGACTGCAAAAATGAGACATGGCATGTGCTGTAGCCCCACAAATTACAACAAATAAACATTGTAAAGTAAACTGAAAAGGTAATAAAACTGATGCGTATTAGGAACTCAGTTTTACATTTTTCAATTCGTTTTTCAGAAATAAATGGTGTAAAATCTGAGACAATTTGAAATCAGAAAATGTTTTATGCATAATGTATAGGTGGGACCACAAAACATGTAAAATGAGGGGAAACTTAAAATCAGGAAATATAAAATGGTTTCACTGCAGTTTTGATATAAACTCTAATTACATTTAATACAATCTACTTATCAAGACACAGTTGAATTCTAGATTATATGATACATGTGTTAATTACAAGATGAACATATGTGCAAAAATTTCAAATAGAAAAAGAAAGTTAGATTGTCCTTTTAGTTTTGCTTCCTCCTGCCGGTCCTTCCACAGTCTCCTCTCAGTATGTAGACCATCTCAAATATAAAATGGATCGGCGCTAGACCAATGCTTGAAGTAATGTATATATCAACTCTTAGGCGTGTCTCCGCCTCACGATGAGCCCTTTAACTCCGCCAAGATGGGAGTAGAAAACCCATAGTGTAATTCTATTTATTAAAAATGATTTCTAAAGGAGCTGATGCTGATATCGGCGAAACGCGTCAGGCGGAAGTGATGTCATGGTAAGTAACCGTACACAGCACAAGGAGACAGAAGGGGAAGAATAACTGTGCCAGCTAAAATCACCATTCCCCCACACTGATCTGCACAAAGACTTGTGATAAGTACATGTGACGGAACTTCATTTTAATGTGAGTGCATTACTACTCTTTTAGAAATAATTTTTTATAGAATTACTATGGGTTTTCTACTCCCCTCTTTGCGGAGTTAAAGGGCTCATTACGAGGAGGAGTCACACCTAAGAGTTGATATATACATTACTTCAAGCATTGGTCTAGCGCCGATCCATTTTATATTTGATATGTGCAAAAATATTTGAACATTGGACATCGAAAGATCATAAGTATACCAAGCTATATGGGTCCAAAAAGTTTAAAATATGAGTCGTAGCATTGTCATCAAGTTAATCATTTGTATCTTGACCAATTTTTATTTTCACCCACGCCTCCCTATGGTTTGCCTAGTTAACATTCTACCTTTCCCAAACCACTACATGTTTTAGTAGGCTTCCAGGTTTCAGATTGCATAATTTAAGCGTCTGCTTGCAATGTGCGGCTTTTTTTTACCAAATTACTGCCATTTGCCTGGAAGATCTCCATTCCAGCAGTGGTAGCACTAGCTTCTATATTTAGCTTTTTTCCCCTTATAATTCATTTCTGTAGTGTTTCCTCTGATGCATTAACTGGCTCTGAGAGCTTTTAAGGGGAAAGCCTAGTACAGTATTGGCATCTAAAACTCCAAACTTCTAAAAGCAGACTTTAAATGGCAAAAGTACAGAGTTCCCTAGAAACTTGCTGAACACTGTTAAACTCTCCTACAATAGAAAATAGTGATTTTAAAATGATTCTAAAACAATTTTTGTGTCCGGCATTTCCTGTCTTTTTCTGTGCCATCGGAAGGTACTTGGACCTGCTTTGTCCAGTACCATCAGGTAGAGCCATGTTCACCAATTGAGCATGTCTTTGTGTACACAGCTTAAAGGGCACCGATCATAAAAATGTCTGGCTTTGGACAAAAAAAGCCATGACCCTTCAGCTGTGGGTCCACAGTCACACTCTGCATTATTTAGCTGCCCTGTAGCCCAGACAACTTCTGCAAAGTTTTGAGAATTGCTAAAGAAGAATTCGAAATGTGCAGGCCTGACAAACTTCTGCAGATAAGCATAATGACTTTTAACTTGTGTGCGTGAAATTTACATCGGAGTCTATGATGTAACAGCACAGCAGTTAATTGGTCTCTCTAATGTGGGTCTCTACAAATGCGAATTGAACAAATAACCTGAGTTGGGTTTACTTCTTCTCAAAAGGCTAATGATATAAAGGTGCAATTGTCCTACAAGTGTAGTAACCCCTAGTAGCCAATTAGTTGCTCTAACTTTTCTAAACATGTTTATTACAATACCTTGTTAAATTCTAGTCATCCACATGCTACCTTTTTTTTGCCAGTGACCTGTTTTAGGTCATATTAGTGCAGCAATATTGAAAATGTTACTGTATATTTAAATAAACCAGACTCGGCAGTCCTAAACATATGAAATATCTTGGCACTATATCAATACATTTTAATAACATGTTAATAATAATATCTTCTGTTCTATACTAGCACACTCAAACTTGCAGTTGAATCCTGTAACATGTTTTATATGCCTTTTATATAGGCTTGCATTTTGAAGTCCGTTATATCAAAACCAGCCTTGTTGTCATGTCCTTCTGTTGTGATCTTGGGAGAAAAATAAGATCAATATTTTGTCTGTACTGGCTGACATGTTTGAGAAATGTGCTAGGTTTTTTATATCTAAATTTGATACGTTAAATAGGCAATAAGTGACTTGGTTTTGGCACCAATCCCCCACCTTTTAAAGGGGAAAGGTCATCCTAAGAAATATTTCCAAATATATTTTTTTATTTTTATCAAGCAAAAAAAAAGTCAAAACTATATAAATGTATATCTTGTTTCCTTGGAAACAAACAGGCACCATTTTGAGAATGTTTATTAAAAGGGTGGTTCACTTTCAAACACATAATTGTTTTCAGATGGTACACCAGAAATCACAACTTTTCACTATCGTCCCTCAGCAGGGTCGGACTGGGGGGCCCAGGGCCAACCAGGACTACTGCCCAGGGCCCCCTCTGACCCCCCCACAAGTGGCGCTGCGCGAGGCGACCACCGAAAAACGTTTTTAAAATTTTCATCGGGAGAGGGGTCTGACACTGTCCCTCAGCAGCACAGATGCCATAAGGTTAATGTCCACTTCCCTTTAGGAGGCAGGATGACAGGAGAAAAACTGAACGGTTGCTTGTCCTCTTCCTGACATTAGCCCGTCCCATGTTAGGTTTTTTTTTGTCATACTTTTCTTATTTCTCTTACAGGTAATGGCGCTGACTGAAGATTTTTGCTGTTGTTACGCTGTTGCTCCACCTTCACACTTTTCACTGTTTCATTGTTGGCTCTTGCGCTTCAACAATATTGTATCGGCCACATGTATATGTTAATAGTTTATTGCCTAAGTCAGGGATCCCCAACCTTTTGAACCTGTGAGCAACATTCAGAAGTAAAAGGAGTTGGGGAGCAACACAAGGATGAAAAATGTTCTTGGGGTGTCAGATAAGTGCTGTGATTGGCCATTTGGTAGCCCCTATGTGGCTTGTCAACCTACATTAAGGCTCTGTTTGACAGTACAATTGGTTTTTATTCAATCAAAACTTGCCTCCAAGCCTGGAATTGAAAAATAAGCACCTGCTTTGAGGCCACTGGGAGCAACATCCAAGGGGTTGGAGAGCAACATGTTGCTCGCGATCTACTGGTTGGGTATCACTGGCCTAAGTCATGGTGATAGTGCTGACTGCAAGGGGACACTGATGGCACAACCAGTTATCGTAGCCTAGATCTGTGCTGGTAACAGTCAGGGACAAGTTATGCCTCCATTCTACCATAAACCCACTTACAACCAGGTATGCTTCGACTCTACCATAAACCCACTTGATAACCAGTTATGCTGCCGCGCTACCATAAACTCACACTCTGCAGAGAGAGGACAAGCGTAAGGCATGCTACTGTGCTGCTCCCCACAAATTCACAGTTCCTGCTAAAACATTTACACAAGACATGCGCCGGAACGATACCGGCATTAATAAGAGGAAGTGGGGACAGCTTGAGAGAAGGCACGGGCACACAACGCAATGACGTCTCTGACACTTCAAACTGTTCATACCTTCCCAGAGCGCAACGGCAGAGAAGAACTCCGGGCTTGGCTCCTTCTCTCCCCGACTAAGGCCAGTTGAACCACTAGCCATTCCACTCCTGACAAGGCTTACTACCTGACAAGGCAACACATTGCCATACTAATTTACTCGCTCTGCCTAATTTACCTTACCATTTTACTTCTCTATTATGGAGTGGGAGAATACAGCTGCCTCACTAGGCTCTAGTCAACAAGGCGAAACAGCCCACACCTCCAAAAAGAACACCAATACATAGTATGACTCCCTCAAGTGTCCCAGGCAAACAAGCCAAAACATCTGAGGCTTCTCCTATTCAGTGCAGTCCACCGGCATCAGAAGTACCAGATTGGCTTAAGCCTTCCAAGCATCCTTTTTAGGGATGACCCCATCTATTAAAAAACTGGCTGCGGCAGCTACATAGAAACAGCCTGCTAGTACTAATACACCTGCTAACAAACCTACCCAGAGATTTCAGATGAGGACCCCTCCATAGATGCCAAACAGAAACCACTACAGAGCCACCTAAAAGATCACTGAAGATCTGAAGCGGTAGACACCCTGATAGCTGGCATGTTCCTCACTCTGGGCTTACAGGAAGAAACTATAAAGAGAAAAACACTTTGCAAACTATTTCACAAAACCACAGACCATTTCCTGTAAATGAAAAATAAGCGAGAATGGAAATTTCTCAACAGGGAGCTTTCCAGAGACCAACATCTAGATAATCTATACCCTTTGCACCAACAACACACAGACACTTGGGACACACAGACACTTGGGACCAAGTAACAAGGTAGATGCCCTAGTGGCCTAACTTGCCAACCGGACAGCTATCCCTTCAATGGCACTTCCTTCAAGGACCCAATGGATAGTAAGACCAAAAGCTTACTTAAAGGGAATTCCCAACCAATCCAAACAAGAAGAATACCTTCTTCACCAGCATTGAAGAGATGCACAAGAAAGAAGTCATCACTCCTGTTCCAGTACCTCAATGCAATCAGGGTTTCTAATCAACCCTGTTTCTATTTCCCAAAAAGGACAGTTTCTCTACATTCTCTACCTTGACCTAAAGAAACTCAATCAATGTCTCCATATACCAACCTTCAAAATGAAATATCTGAGGGCAGTAATTGCCAATGTAGACCATGAGACTTCTTCACATCAATAGATCTCAAGAATGCATATCTGCACATCCCCATTCATCCTCCTCAGCAACAATTCCTAGGATTTGCGCTACCCACCGAGCAATTTCAATTTCCTTTGGCTGGCCACTGCACTGTAAGTCTTCACCAAGGTTATGGTCAGCCTAGTGGCCTACGTAAGAGAATGGCTACCATACGTAGATGATCTCCTGTTAGGAGCTCCATCCAAAAAGGAAGCACAATTAGGCACAGATGCCTGTCGACATGAGTGGATTATTCACACGGCAAAAAGCTAATTTTTGCCAATGCAGTCCATAGTGTTTCTGGGGGCACTATTGGATTCCACAAAACGA
Source organism: Xenopus borealis (assembly GCA_024363595.1). Lineage (NCBI taxonomy): Eukaryota > Metazoa > Chordata > Amphibia > Anura > Pipidae > Xenopus > Xenopus borealis. Next base: position 107,443,198 of record CM044432.1, read on the forward strand.
TTCTCGCCCATGAAATAATCAAAAGGCTCACCAACGCTGATCAAGCAGCCACACACAAGACTGACATCTCTATAAGAAACTGAATGAATCTCTTAGGTCTCATGACTGCCTCCATAGACCTTATACCTTAAGCACAATTCCACATGAGACCCCTACAACTAGAACTACGCTAAAAGTGGAACAGATCACCCACATCACTAGAGACCAGAATCACTCTCTGCCACTTTACCAAACAGTCCATAATGTGGTGGATGAAGGCCCAAAATTTTTACGTAGGATGGCCCTGTTCCATCCCAAATTTTCTGACCACCATCACAGATGCAAGTCTCTCCAGCTGTGGTGGAGTGTCCAAGGAAGGTGGTCAAATGTACTCTAACTTTGAGCCATCACACTCCCTGCACCATTGTACAGAATCCTCAGAGGGAATCCCATCAAGGTTCGAACAGACAATGCGACTTCTGTGGCCTACCGCCAAGGGGGTACTCCCGATCACGCAGCCTGGATGAATGGACCCAGGAGAATGGAAACCTGAAGCGGGAAATATTTGTGCAAATTACCAACAAGTGGGGATGGCCGTAGATCGACTTGATGGCATCAACCTTCAGCCACCAACTACCAGCTTATTGCACAAGGTACCGCAACCCCAACGCTACAGCAGTGGGCGCTTTAACTATCAACTGGGACTTTGATCTAGTTTATGCATTTCCTCCATTACCTATGATTTACAAAGTGGTGCGAAAGCTCAAGATGCCCATATTACATACATTGTAATCACCCCATACTAGTCCAGGAGAGCATGGTTCTTAGGCTTGCAGAACATGTTGGTGACTGACCCCTAGAGAATGCCACTGTGACTGGACCTTCTGACCCAAGGCCTGTACCTACACCACAATATCTGCATGCGATCCCTGATGGCATGGCTATTGAAACTTCCATCTGGACAAGGAAAGGTTTCTCACAACTGGTAATACATACCCTACTACAAGCCAGAACCAGTTGAGCATACCGCAGGAAATGGAAGATATTCCAAGGATGGTGCAACCTTAAACCGCTTTTAAAATTTTAGAATTCCTACAGGCTAGTTTATCCAAGGGACTCTGTACAAGTTCACTAAAGGTCCAGGTTTCCACACGGTCAATCCTACTTTAGCAGAGATAAGGAACATCAAAACTTTCTTACAAGCTGTGCAACATATGTGTCCTTGGCAGTCCCCTACATCACCATGTGACCTTGAGCTAATTCTCCATGCTCTACAAAAACCACAATTTGAACCCATGCATTCCATCAGTGTAAAAATCCTCTCGCTAAAGGTGGCTTTTGTAGTAGCCATTGCATCTGCAAGACGAGTTTCTGAACTAGCAGCTCTATCCTGTCAACCTCCCTTCTGCATTTACATGGTGGTGCTTCGCATGCAACCAGACTTTTTACCAAAAGTGGTCTCTACCACATAAACCAAGAGATTATTTTTCCATCCTTGTGCGTAAAACTACAACTCCAAAGGAAAAATCTCTCCACGCATTCAATGTCATGAGCCAATCAATTACTATCTTTACAGGACACACAAAGTTTAACTCCTTGTTTGTGTACATTCACTACAGGGTAACAAGGCCAGTTCCACATCCATCAGTAGATAGTTATAGTTAAATTAGGTTGAAAAAAGACAAAGTCCATCAAGTTCAACCCCTCAAAATTAAAACCCAGCATACACACACGCACCCCTACACTCTTTCACACAAACCATATATGCCGATAGCTATACTAACTGTGGAGTTTAGTATCAAAATAGCCTTTGATATTATGTCTGTCCAAAAAATCATCCAAGCCCCTTTTAAAAGCATCAACAGAATCCGCCATCACAACCTCACCCGGCAGTGCATTCCACAACCTCTGTATCCTCTCTATGAAGACCCACCTACGCTGCTTCAAATGAAAGTCCTTTTCTTCTTGTCTGAAGGGGTGGCCTCTTATGTGGTGATCCTTTTATGGATAAAAAGGTCCCCTGATATTTGTCTATAATGCCCTCTAATGTATTTGTAAAGTGTAATCATGTCCACTCGCAAGCGCCTTTTTTCCAGAGAAAATCCCAACCTCGACAGTCTACCCTCATAATTTGTCTTCCATTCCTCTAACCAGTTTAGTTGCACATCTCTGCACCCTCTCCAGCTCATTTACATCCCTCCTAAGGACTGGAGACTGCATATTCCAGATGAGGTCTTACTAGGGATCTATAAAAAAGTATAATTATGTTTTCATCACTTGAGTTTATGCCCTTTTTTATGCAGGACAGAACCCTATTTGCTTTAGTAGCTACAGAATGCCCAGAACTGCCCAGAATTAGACAACTTATCTATAAAAACCCCAAGCTCCTTCTCACTTAAGGAAACTCCCAACACTTTGCCATTTAGTGTATAACTTGCATTTATATTATTTTTGCCAAAGTGCATAACCTTGCATTTATCAACATTGAACCTCATTTTCTAGTTTGCTTCCCAGTTTCTCAAGATGGATCAGAGAAACAATTTCTTTGGCCTACACAACAAAGGAAAGACGAGCTCCCTTCAAGGTGTCGCCCACTCCACGTGAGCGCTTAGCGCCTCATGGGCACATGTAAACCACGCTTCAGCAGATCTGCCATGCTGCCACATGGTCTTCAGTACAAAGGTTTACAAAATGTTCTAAGTTAAATGTTTTTGCCTCTTTGTAGAAGTTTGCGGCCAAAAACTGCCTGCAATCTGCAGTTTAAAGCAGTCTCCTCCTACATAAGCTATGGCTGAACGCTAACATCCAACTCTGATGCTCCTTCTCTTTTACTGCTACTATCTCTCCCACCCTTCTGCTTTGGGACTTAACCCTATGGTATCTGTGCTGACGAGGGACACTAGAGAAAATGTGACTTGTATACTTACCGATAAATCCATTTCTCCGTGTCCTGAATAGGCAGCACAGGATGTCCCCCCTCTGATAATTTCCTATGCTTGATGACTACTAACATGGGATGTGCTAATGTCGGGAAGCGGAGGAGCAACCCTGCAGTTTTTTTCCTATCATCCTGCCTCCTAAAGGGAAGTGAACATTAACCCTATATGGTATCTCTGCTGCCTATTTGGGACTGCGAGAAATGTTTAACGGTAAGAATACCAATCCCATTTTTTTTAATTACTTTAGATTTTCTGTCACTGTGTAAAGTGTCTTCTTCTAAATTGATACATTTAGTTGATAAATTTATTATCTTTGTCCTCTCCGAGCAGAATCCCTGAGTTTCATTACAGGCAGCTGTAGAATTGATACAATAGTTGCTAATAATTTGTGATGCTGCTGAGAAATGTATCAACTAAATATTGCAAAATTGTAACGGTTTAGTCTGCACCTGAATTACTGAGCTACCAGACTGAAACGCCAGACACCTGGACATTCAACTTTAAACTTAGATTTTGGAAAAACAGTTTAAAATAATGAAAAAAGTATTTATATCTGGGGAACTATCTGAAAACTGAACAAAAGTGTTTCGAAATTGAACAGCCCCTTTAAGGCAAGCTGTGCATCATGCCAAAATCTTGTTTGAGAACCAGAAGGGGGACCTGATACCAATGCGCTAGCAACAAAGTTATAGTGAGAAAGGGGGGGGCATGGAGACGGGGCAGACAATATAAGACAGACAGCAGAGATTTTGAAATACCTTTTATAATAGATGTTGTTTTGATTAAAAAAAATCAGCTTTAATTTGTTTAAAGTTTAATTTGAAAAGTACTTTTATTAAACAGATTTTATGTCTGGGTGACTGTTCCGCATCACATTGTTGATCATGCAGTACAACTCCACCAATAATTCTTTGTACCAAGATCTGAAATGCTACTACCTTGGGTCTGCGTGTCCTAGTGAGATCTAAGGCTTCAGACGCAAACACCTGAAAATTTCCAATGCCCCAAAAGTGCAGAATTTTTGTTCATTCTCATGGAGGATGATTTAAGGCATGCTTTTACAACTAATTGCCCCATTACCCTTTGTAATTAATGGCAGAATGTCTTCAGATGCATTCGCTGTCAAATAAAACCTAGCAATCCAATGTGACGTAAAACATGCATAGAGATGGTAGGCCTACATTATGATCCCATATTGCCTAGACACACGTTGCACACATTTTCATTGATAGACATTTTTTACACCCTTCTGTTCCTTTCTAAATATGAAGGGAGCAATATATTCTAAGACAATCTGCTAAATGTTTTGCAGGTTGGACAATCTGCTCAATATGGCTTATGGAGGAATAAAGAGGTAAACTGTAGTAATCTCCCCTGTAACATCCCCATGTATTTCCTTGTTTCATTGTTTTGAGGTTTTGTTTTTTTGCACCATCCTATTTGTCTGTGTTCCCGTTATGATTGCTCATCTACAGGACCTCACCCGCAGGAATACAGTTGTATGAAAAAGTTTGGGAACCCCTCTCAGCCTGCATAATTTACTTCACTTTCATTTCCCAGGAACATCAGAGTACTGGGGTTTTTTCTGAACAAAGATTTTTAGTTAAGCAATATTCAGTTGTGTGAAATTAAATTATATGTTAAATCCTATTTGGCTGTGCAAAAATGTGGGTACCCTTGTAATTTTGCTAATTTGAATACATAGAACTGTTCAATACAGATTATTGGCAACACCAAATTGTTTGGATTAGCTCGGTAAGGCTTGAACTTCATATGCATGTGTGGGCAATCATGAGAAAGGGTATTTAAGGTTGCCAATTGCAAGTTTTCCTTCTGTTTGACTCTCCTCTGAAGAGTGGCCGCTTGGGATCCTTAAAGCAACTCACTAAAGATCTGAAAACAAAGATTGTTCAGTATCGTGGTTTAGGGGAAGGCTACAAAAAGCTATCTCGGAGGTTTCAGCTGTTTCAACTGTAAAGAATGTAATTCGGAAATGGAAAGCAATAGTTGCTGTAAAACCCAGGTCTCGCGGCTAAGAAAAATAGAGCGACACATGTTGAGGATTGTGAGAATAGTTACAGACCCAAAGATCACCTCCAAAAACTTGCAACAACAGCTTGCTGCAGATGATGAATCTGTAGATCATTCTACAATTCAGAGCAATTTGCACAAAGAACATCTATAGGGCAGGGTGATATGAAAGAAGCCCTTTGTGCACTCACACCACAAACAGTTGCTTGTATGCAAAAGCTCATTTAGACAAGCCACAGTCATTTTGGAGCAAAGTGCTTTTGAGATGAGACAAAAATTTTGTTATTTGGTCATAACAAAAATCAATTTGCATGCCAGAAGAACACCGCATCCCAAGAAAAACACCATCTACCGTCAAATTTGTTGGAGGTTCCAGAGGGCTGTGTGGCTAGTTCAGGGACTGGGGCCCTTATTAATGTAGAGGGTCTGATGAATTCAACCCAATATCAACAAATTCTTCAGGATAATGTTAAAAGCATCAGTCACAAAGTTGAAGTTACACAAGGGTTGGATGTTCCATCAAGACTATGACTCTAAACACACTTCAAACTCTACAAAAGCATTTATGCAGTCAGAGAAGTACAATATTCTGGAATGGCGGTCAGTTCCCTTACTTGAATATCATCAATAAGATTGAAGCAGGGTGTACATGCTCAGCAGCCATCAAATTGAACTGAACTTGAGAGATTTTGTATGAATGAATGGTAAAAAATGACCACCATCCATACAGAGGCTTACATTTTCAAAAGGAGGCTCAACTAAGTATTGATGGGATATCTCTGTTGGGGTGTCCAAATTTATGCACTGGTATAATTTTAAGATGCATATTTTCTGTTAAATCCAATAAACTTTGTCACTGCTGTAATATGACTGTTCCCATAAGGAATGTTATATATTAAAAGGAAGTTGCTACTTTGAAAACTCGGCCAATGCTAAACAAAACGCCAAAAAATTAAGAGGGGTTCACAAACTTTTTCACATGACTGTATATTGCGTGTGGTGGCTTTTTTTCTGCATTTCACAACATGGACAATTTAGTTAACAAAGCCCATTTTTTCCTGATGCCTGTACAAATTTGACCGCAGTGCAATGCAGGGGTAATTGCATCATGTAGAGAAAAAAAGCCATCACATGGGAACACAAAGTAAATGGTTTTTTTTTTTTTTTTTATTAGTGTGAAACAAAGTAATTTTAAGAGCCTTTTCCAGATGTGTAAAATAATTGACACTTGAAAGTTATTTGTAAATGTTAGTAATTTCAAAATCTGTTTCTGGTTCTCACTCGGCATAGCAGAAGCCAGCCGATTTAAAGACCAAGAGTAGAAATGCTTCAAAAGTCAGAGCCAGAGTGGTATACATTACCATTACTCTCAACTGCTGCTCCATTTACAAATAACTTTTAAAACAATGTAAGCCTTTTAATACTTATTGGAAAGTTGCTTAGAATTAATTTAATTCATACAAACTTTTTGGGTTGTTTTCCCTTTGGAGATCAGAATAACAAAGTTACAGAAAACTCTTTAAATGAACATGCTGCAATATAAGGTAATTTAACAACTTAAAATATCAAGTGTGACCTCTTTCTACCTCTGCCTTTGAAAAATATCCCTTTCTAGCTGGGCATATTTCCAGTCTAGATCAAATTTTATATTGGTAGTCTTGCAGATCAATATTTCATGGGTCTCTTTACAGGGAAAAAACCTATTCTATATTAGAGATGCCCCTGTGGAAAACTTTCCACAAACTTTTGTTGGGCCAAAGTCCTTTAGTCAATTTAGGCTGGAACTATGGACTTGGGATGCATACCCATTTCATTGTGTTTTGATTTTGGACCCATGGGAGAATGAAATGCTGAACACTCAAAGTATTAAAGGAAAACTATACCCCGAAAATGAATTTTTGAGCAACAGATAGTTTATATCAAATCAAGTGACATATTAAAGAATCTTATCAAACTGGAATATATATTTAAGTAAATATTGCCCTTTTACATCTCTTGCCTTGAACCACCATTTCAAGATGGTCTGTGTGCTGCCTCAGATCACCTGACCAGAAATATTTCAATTCTAACTGTAAAGGGAAGAAGTGTGGAAGCAAAAGACAGAACTCTGTCTGATAATTGGCTCGTGTGACCTAACTTTATAGTTTGTTTGGTATGTTTGTGTGCACTGTTGGATCATAGCATCCCAGGAGGCTGTCCTTATTTTTTAAAATGGCTATTTTCTATTTAGGATGACCCATTGGCACATGTTACTAAAAAAGTGTATTATTATGAAAATGGTTTATTTACATGAAGCAGGGTTTTACATTTGAGTTGTTTTATGCAATATCTGTTTATAGAAACCTACATTGTTCGGGGGGTATAGTTTTCCTTTAAGTGCGAGCAAATTGACAGGGCTTTCAAATAAGTGTTTGCATTGCCATTTATGAAAAAGTCAACAAATCTATATGTAGCCCTTGGTCTTGTTCATATCAAATTTGTATGGTCTGATATGAATCGTGGTTCTTTCAAATTCCGGTGCTTATATCTTGCACTAAAGCATGTCCACTTGAGGTTTGCATAACTTTTTCCTACTAAAATCAGTTGGTTTTAGTGCACATTTCTGACAGTCACAAACAACTGATCTGTTTTCTGTACTGTCTAACCTTATGAATTTAGATGTGCGCCATTTTACTGTATCATGTTCATTTTTGAAGAGCCAGTAAGTGGGATGGCAGTAGTAAACTGTTGGCTAAATTATTTAATACTTGGACATTTGCTTTTGCCCAATGTCATGCAATCCTATTTTACATATAGAAAAATGTATATTGAACCGGTTAATACCCTCCCAAGTTCACAAGTAACATTATTGACATCTGTGTGGCATGTCCTTTTCAGGGTTTTTTTTTTTTTTTACTTTAAATATATTTGGTCTGTTCAATGTTGACGTCTTGTGTATTGTACTACACTGTGGGTGCATTTGCATGACGTGAAATGGCATGTTTTGAATGTATCCATATTTTATTTTGTTGTTTTTCATGTTAACTTGTAATTCTTTGCAAATCTGTTGATATGCTTTCTTGTTTGTGGCCAAAACGTTTCAGTAGTGAAATGGGCGTTGTGTGTTAAGCTGCTCATTGCTACAAGAACCCTAACATTAATCTGTCACCAAAGCAACTTATATCCATTACTTGGCACAAGTTGAAGAAACTAATATTCTGTTTTACTTTTTTAGTAGATTCTCTCCGATGACCATCGACGGTATGACTAGTTTGGCTGGGATTAACTTTCCTGGACATGCTAGTACAGGATGGTGCATATTTGTTTACAACTTGGCTCCTGATGCAGATGAAAGTATCCTGTGGCAAATGTTTGGCCCCTTTGGAGCAGTCACTAATGTAAAGGTCATTCGAGACTTCAATACCAACAAGTGCAAGGGCTTTGGTTTTGTGACTATGACAAACTATGATGAAGCTGCAATGGCTATTGCTAGCCTCAATGGTTACCGCCTGGGAGACAGAGTCTTGCAGGTGTCATTCAAAACGAGCAAAACACACAAAGCTTAACAAGCTAACTTCTCCCATTATACACACACGTGCAACAAAGGCAAGTTAATAAACTTTATACTTTTTGAAATTGTCCTTGCAAGTAAGTGTTACACCAAAGTGTGTGTTTTTGAGGGAGCTAAGGCAAAATGAGAACACGATTTAGCATTGTAAGGATATGTGAGATTATTGTTGGGTTTTGGATTTCTATTTTATGTTTGTGTATGGAACTTTGGTAACAGGGTTTTTACCTGTTCCATTATGCCTTCTATCAAGGAGGGGGATCTTTTTAGATATGTCGGCACTGGGAAGACATTTGTTTTTGTTTTTTACATTCTTCAAATCTGAGTTTAAAAAAAAAAAAAAAGCTTTGAAAGGATTTTTGTAATGTTCTGTTAAACTGGTTTAGTATATTAAAAGTGAATTCATTTTTATTATAATTTATAAACTTGTAAAACCATATTTTATTTTGCTGTTATTTAGGGAATTGGAGGACTCCACTATAAAAGCCTATTGTAAGAATACTGGAGACTTTTCATAAAGCAGTACCTTGCCAAAGAGATAAGAACCTCTTTGATGTAGGTTTAAAAAAAAAAAAAAAAAGCATCTATTTTTATAAAAAATTAAAAAATGTTCAAGAAACTTTTTACTGGTCCTGGAACAAAATATTTTGACTTGAATACTTTGCAAAATCTACTTCATATGACCGCCTTGTGAGCTTTTAAAACTTACCAGGATATTTGTGTGTAATAAATATTTTCTGAAGGGGGCTGCAGTCAAGCAGTGGGAGGGAAAGAAGACATTTCTGATACGGGAGTAATTTTTTTTCTTTTCATTTAACTTGCTGTATTTGTATTAAGAGTCACTATCGATAGGGCTCAACTATTTCTAATATTTATCTTCCTGGTTATTATGTGATAAGTGCTCACATCAATTTGTGAAATTTTCAGCCAATTAAATGGACAGGCAAATCAAAAATTTAAACATAAACAGCATCTGGCAAGCAAAGTAAATTGCCAATTGTACTTTTGGGGAAACAAGAAATCTGTTCTTCCAAGAGAATTCCCTTCAGAAGGAGCTCATGGTGTTTAGTGATGTACTTGCAGTATTATTTGACAATTTTATTTTGATTTTTTTGTTGAAGGAACAAAGTTACACACATGGTGGATGTGGCCAAGCTGTAAAGTGATCTGATTTCTGTTAAATATTCTGTTTTAATTCCAGCACCTGAGCTTTGTGTATTGTAAATAAGATCCAGATCATTTTTGTAATGACATAGATAAATAGAATTGTGCAGTTTTAATGGTGGTTACATGTTTTACTGCTGCCAGATGCTGCATATATTTAGTTCTGCCTATCAAATGGTCTTTTTTATGTTTAACCAAACAGATTTTGTTTTTCCTTCTGTTGAGTGATGTTGAAACTTGAGTTTTGTGTAATGGTTTTCATTTACTTTCCCCTTTATATATGAAATTAGATTTTTCCCTCATGTTGTAATTTAGGATCCCAATTATGATGCATCAGATTTGTTGCTAGTTTATTTCCCACTTTTTACGTTTCCTAATTCTTTGTGTAGTTTAACTTTTTGATGCTTCATATTTCACAAACTGTATGTTAGTGGTATAAAATGAGAATCCATAGATTTGTTTTATTTGATTTTATTTGATCTATATGAATGCTCTTGAAATTTTTTTTTTATGGTGCATAAATCACTGTTGGGGAAAAATGAATCTCTTAATTTGCATCTAGTTTAGAAAAGTGAGAAGTTTTACACTTTACTGTCCTAATTATTTACATACTTTTTTTTGTACAAATGAAAAGGCTTCCCCAGGAAAAGCAATGTGCTATGCAGTACGTTTGTAAATTCTTTGAAAATTATTTATTTGAATCTGTAGCTCATCAAATATATATATACCTTCTATGGTAGTCCAGTACATATACTGTGAAACGTGCATTTGAAAGTGTCAAGGTAAATTTTCATGCTCTTTCCACTATGGTTTTGAAAATGGTTTCCTCTTATTCAAGGAAATGTTAGAAATATTTTCAAAATCTTTGTAAAGCAGTGGAAAGTAAATGATTAAACTTCAGTTGAATTTGTTAACTTAAATTTTTGCCAATGCACTACTTTACTTTATTATGTAACAAATCCAAAGGCATACTGCTTGTAGCAGTATGGTGCAAAGAGCATGGAAATTGGGCCTCACTTTGCAGTGTGTGTCAGAGCACTTCACAAAATGTGAGGCTGGTATTTATTTGAATTGTACTATATGACTTGATTAACACATCTGTTGAAATAGAATATATATTCTGTTGAATATTAAACAGGCTGTACATTTTATTTTGTGTTTGGATCCTTTGTACTTTTCCATGTTCAGTACATCAATAAACAAAAGTTGAAGGGAAACTGCTTGCAATTTTATTTTTTTTAACAAGTTTTATTTGTCTTGTACCAAAGAGGTTTTACTATAACTATTTACATATTTGAATACAGTTTTTAGCTTGATTACAGTTTTTGTGCATTTCTAGTGTAAATCTTAAGTCGGGTTAACATGTTTGCTATGGCATTCTATTTCACTTAAGATGTATGGTTTCGGCCCCATGTATTTACAATTTAAAGGAATTTCTGACCAGTGGTAAAAAAATTAACATTTTCAATGCACTAAAAAGAAGCGCACCTTTGGTTTTAGGACCAAAAAAAGGTTAACTGTAAGTTAACCCAGAAATCCTTTTGCACAGTACACATTTTCAGGTGAAAAAAGTAAATCTATTTTAAATTCAAATCTATAAAATGAGAATTTTCTTTAAATCAAGTCTTGACCATCTAATTTTTCACTTTCTGGTACGAAGCTTCCTATGTGTGAATGCAATTTAATTACCAATATAAATATATTGAATACAAACAGTCGCTATCCCTTTGATGAAATAAGAAGCAGTGTGCTGTGAAAACACAACAGAAACCCAGAATAAGCTCAACTTCAAGCCAAAGTAAGTAGCGAGGTTAATAGGTGGGGGGGGGGGGG
>CM044432.1:107454778-107514333 GCA_024363595.1 Xenopus borealis
AGAGGGTAAATCAAATAGAAAGGAATATGGTTTATATAGACCTAATGACACCTTCCTGTTAACATGTCAAACAGTATTGTAAACCATGTATTGATTGGATTAGATCGGTTTGTACTCAAAACAACAAATTCTTGATAAAATGTAATTGTTTTGCTTGGCTAATTGGATTTTCTCATCCATTTATAAACAAGCCCGTAATGCACATAAGAGGCTATTGCTATATCTCTAATGCAGGGGTGCCCAGACTCTCACCTGTGATCTACTCTCGCCTTCTGTCCTCCATCATAAGATCTACCTTAATAAAATAAAATCATAAACTGGAAAGTTGCTGAAAAGAAAGATTAATCATTTCAAAACCCCCCAAAATGAAGACCGATTGGAAATTGTCTTAATAGCCAACTACATTATACAAAGTTTGTAACAATCATTGTTGCACATACATGCTTGCTAAGCACACTTTCAACACTCCTGTAAAAAAAATTTTTTGCGGCATTCACATTTTGGTTTTATCTGACTCTTCACTTTAGGAGCTTGATCACTTTTTTCTTTTTAGCTACCTAAAAGTATTTTACGCTACCCTCCCCCACAGGCCAACTATATTATGGCTGGCAATACCTACCCAACCTGAAAGAAATCCGACAAAGCCGTTGTATATTAGTAAATATTAGTTAATGTTAATTAGTTAATGTATGTGTAGAATTTTTAATCTGCTATGCTAAAAATTAATTTGAGGAACACTACAGGTAAAGAATATCCAGAAAGTTCCAAATTGAGGGCCAGCTCCCACATTTAAATAAAATAATTTTAGATTTAAATTTACAAAAACTTGATGGTTTAAAAAAAAAAACACCCTGAAATTATTTTCAAGGATTTTACCAAATTCTGAACTGATCTTAAACACTCAAATTTACTTAAGCAAAAAGTTACATTTGTCACCTACCAGAACCTAATCTCTGTAATATCTGATCTAAAAATTGTTTATCTAATCCCCAGCATGCCTAAAAATGTAATCAATCAGCGAAGTAGAGCTGGGCCTCACAAACTTAAAGTGCCCTGTAGTCCCCTTTCCATTGCTCGCTCAGCCACTAATTGCTGTTTCATTGAAAGTAAGTTACTCCCACAAAACTCTCAGATTGTACATTATGAAGCATTCTATTTTTTTTTTCACATAGCATGGCAGTTTACATAACACAACAGATAAGCTCTGTAGTATACAGTGGGATTCTTCAGAACTTATGTTTTCTACTGTGTATCCTGTGCATGAATGGCTGCTCCGTGGCTACACAGCAGCTTGTTTATATAAACTATAGTTGTGTTTTACCATTGTGGGTCAACAGTACATTATATTCTCAAGTTTTATGGTGTAGTTTTTATTCCTAAATTACACTGCAAATAATTTTCTACAAAGTACAGTTTCATTCTGAACCAAAGAGGTGTATTTTTTTTTTTTTTAGTTGTGATTAGTATGGAGGCAGCAATCTCTGGTCATTTTGCCTGGTCATGTGCTTTCAGGCAGATTATTGCTTCTCCTACTTTATGTAGCTGAAGGAGTCTTGGTGGGACATGGATTTTTACTATTGAGTGCTGATCTACCAGGGATCTGGTTGGACGTTTTGCAGAGTTATGTAATTTGAATCACCTTTTCATTAAGTCTGCTTAGAACTTTTAAACATGAAATAAACTCTAAAGGATTATTTTACCACCAATAAAGGTTCCTGCTGTTTTACCATCAATTACAATGTACTGTTTTATTATTACAGAGAAAAAGAAAATTCCTTACAAATGTTCCAATTATTTGCTTAAAATAGTCTGTGGGAGAAGGAAAGAGTGTATAGGTATATGTTCCTTGAAAAGGCCAACAATTTGACAATTTAACAATTTAACACGAAGCACAAAGATATTGCTAATGCTTGTTCTAACCCACAGTGGAGTGTTGATCAGCTGCTAGAAACACCCAGCACTCGTCAAACCAAAATCTGGAGTTAACCAGCTGCTGTAAATAAACCAAAAGGAGACAGATTGTAAACACACTTTCCCTTTAAAAAAAATATTCTAAAATAATTTGGCAATTTAGGAGGTCCCTTCTTTTCTCAAGTAAGGGACTTAAATGTTAACTAAAATATTTGATTTATATTTAAATACCTTGGAGTGCTGCTTGTTTGGGATGTCATACTGATTTTAATTGAGCTTACACTAGGATAATTGCAAAATTTGCAATTTTCTTTGTAGTGCTCTATTAAACACTGCTGCAGTATGTATGATACTGCAAAAAAAGGCCAACATTTCTTATGAAAGTGTATATTTAAAACCGCATGAGCAGCCAATGTAATGTTTCTGTCCACATTGGGACCTTTGTCAAGGCTTTGCTGATCAGGATTCAAATGTTATTTTGGCTGTTTATTTTTTCCCAGATGAAATACTGCTGTTGCATGAGGAACAACTAAAAGGGCGATATTTCATTGGAGTAGATCAAGACCAAAAAGGTGAATGCCCTATAATCGGCTGGTTCAAAGCCTTGTTCTCAGTCCAGCCAAGTGTCATTTCAGTAACTTAGTCTGGAGTAACTTTTAAAGGATGAACCAACATTTCTCAAAAAACAAACAAAACTGTTCTTGCTTAAAAGGTGTGTGCAGTGTCACAAATATTAAACAATTTATTTGAATGAGGGTTTTTTCCTGACATGTCAAAATAAACTAATTTTGTGCAGGGGTTATTTCAAATAAAATACAGAAATGTATAGTTTGTTATTCAATAAACTTGTCTAGGGTCTGCATTGTGACTGCATGGTGTGAGCTATGGAGCTCAGTTCTGCCAAGACCGCGTGTAAATTCAGAGAAATGACAGCAGATAAGAATGCAGTGGGAAATAGGCAAAACCAATTTTTTAAGATGATGCTTTGTCAATGCTTTTAAATTCATTTAAATTATCACATTGCTGTGTATAGCTTCTAAATCTGGCCAAATGGCTAGCCCTCAAGCAGCTTCTTAAAATGGTTGAGTTCTTTTATTTTTTATTAAATATGTGTGATGAAGTAATGATGCCAATATCTCATGATATAGAGGGAAGTGAGTGCAGGAGTGAAAGCATACAGCTATTTTAAATGGCGCTGTACTGACACAGGAGCCAAACACAGAAGCAAAATGCTTTTTTCACCTGCATTTAATGCTTACATGCACTCTGTGTCATGGCAGCCCCTTTAAATGCTTTCGATGCAATCATTCCTGGCTTTCATAATGGAACCCAGGGGAGCGTGCAGGTTTTCAGCGCTCTTTAGTACAAGCCCTAAGTTTCCTTTTGGTCTTTGTGAGGCCTGTTTTACACGGGCATTATTAGCAACAAGTTGAATTTAAAAATGAATAAAAGTAAACTCTGTTGTGATCATATTTTATCTGTTGGAAAACCGTAACTGAATATTGTATATTTAATTCTCACTGCAGATTTTATATTCTTGTATAACCGTGCCCACAGACAATAAAACATTGGTCTGCCCCATTTAATATTCAGTGTAACTTTTTACACTGTACTAAGCTAAGGGACAGAAGAGCTCATTTATGGATGGCATTAATTTTCCTACCTATTTATGCCACACTATCGAAGCAAAAAATTGAATTATCTGGTGACAAATTGTATATTCCCATCAATTAGTTCCATTTGGAACAATCCCATAGCCACAATAAAGGAAGCAGCTTCTATCCTTGGATAGATCAGGGCAGTTTTATAGATGTCACACCTGTTGCACAACACACAAAATCTGACCAGCAACATTAATTACCTTTAGATCAAACTGCTTAGCATCACGGAGCAAACCAGCTGTTCCAAAATTCATTTGTGTTTAGCTGCCAAAGAATTTTCTTCCTGTAGCAATTGTGTTCATTCTTTTAAATCCTGGGAGCAATTAGCTGGAATGGGCACAGCTGTTGGAGGCTGCTCCAGCAGTGATTCTAAAAGGCAGTGATTGCATTTAGGCACTCTCAGGCAGATACTCTAATTGGTTCTTTTTTACTTGGGCATTTTCTCTATCCGTTAAGAACAAAAAAAATGGAAAGCACAAATGAAATGGTTGGGAGATCTGATTTGGTCACCTCTGTGGTTTGATTGTAGCAAATCTATAGCACCTGCTGCCCAAGCATTACACTGTTAATTTTCCTGTCATTGGGGTTTACTTTAAATCGGTAATACAAAGTACAATTTTGATAAACACTGTTTATAGTTGTATAGCATGCTGTGCAAAGAACCCTTTCTAATCTAGAACAATTAAAGGGGAAGGAAAGGTCTTTTAACTTGGGGTGGCAAAAGTTAGGCACCCCTGAGTGATTGCATGTACTTGCCTGAAACTCGGTTCTCCTATCAAAAGAAAACTGCAGCAGTGAGCACCATGGAGCGACAGTCTTCTGGTTTCTTTCTCCTCACGGCTGCGCATGTGCAGTAGAGTGAAAAGCTGAACTTTAATGAAAAAAAAAAACCAAAAACGCTATTTCCTTCTGCGCATGCCCCGGGAAATTTGAAGAAACAAGTTGCAATCTCTCTGCTGCTTGCTGGAAGAATTCTGGGCCAGTGCCGTTTTCTTCAGATAGGAAGTGCATGCGATCACTTGGGGGTGCCTAAAATTCTTAATTTTATGCAAAAAGTATAAGCAGATTTTGTTTTTCCCAAAAAGGATAAACTTGTGTTGTATTAGAAAGGTAAAGCTACATAGTTTGTGTAGTTGTGCACTACTTAGACAATTACTGATTGCCTCTTGTGCATATTTTCAGGGAAGAATTTTCCTTTAGTCAAATTTATCTGAGCTTAAAAAGTGATTAGTGAACAATAGCTGATTTTGCATTTATTTACAAAAATTGGTGTGAAAAAATCATATCAACAAAACCTCTCAACTGCAGCTGGTCACATCTCACTATTCATGATTATTTTGTCACCACCCCGGTTTTGCTTGCTGTCGTTTGCCACCCATCTCTTTTTCCACCCCTTGTTTTCTGTCTCTTACTTGTTGTTACATGTTATCTTTTTTTTTTTTTTTAACTTTTCTCCCCATTTCTTTGGAAGCAGATTTGGAAAAAAAATTAGAATATTTTTAATATGAGAACACATGACTGTCATAGACAGGTATGCACAATTTGCTATAGGCTCAAGCCAGACGGGAAGATTCGGGGAGATTAGTCGCCTGGCGACTAATCTCCCTGAATAGCTTCCTCCTTCATTCCAGCGACTTAAATGAATAATCGCCTGCGCCTATTCAAACGCACTGATGCACTTTCCCGAAATTGCCTAAGCAAGCAACTTCGGAAAAGCCAGTTCCGCATGTGAATAGGTGCAGGCAATTGATCATTAAAGATGCTGGAAGGCAGGGGGACGTGGTTCGGGGAGATGTCGCCCCAAAGAAGAGGCGATTAGTCGCCAGGCGACAAATCTCCTCGAATCTTACCATCTGGCCTAACCCTTAAGGGTTACACATTGTAATTACTTGTAATTGGAAGGTGGGATTGAATTTCTGTATCTGTTTATACTTGTTTCCTGTTCACTATTGTAAAAGCACTTGAGAAAGGGGATTGATCTCCCTGAAGCGTTGTGCAGAGATCCAAATAAATTATAGAAGTTAAGCACAGTTTGCTGCGTGTGTGCCATCTGATTCTTCTTCATTATTGTCATGTATATGGAACTGTTGCGCTTCAAGGTTCCCAGATAGAGCACCACTGAACGTGATTCACTGGGTTTTGGATAGATTAAAGTACCTTGGGAAAAATATTACATTTTTAATATTATCAGTGGGAAAAAATTAATGAAAAGTATCCAGCATTTCTGATTGATCAATAATATGTTCTCTAAGGAGCAGATGTATGACTGGTTGCAAAACACTTATGTTTCATTTCCCACAATGTAAAATGTAATACAAACACTACACACACAACTGAACTGAAAATGCCTTGCCAGAATGTAAGTATAGCAAAGTCCAATAGTAGATCCCTTGATATTGCATTTTTTGGGGTTTTTTTTATTGTGAGCAGCTGCACCCAAGCCTAACATTGTGATAAACTATGATATACTGGGTTCCTGATATGGAAGTAGAACAACCCTACATACCCATAGCCCTGTCTTCATATTATCTGAACACCTTTGGGATGATTTGGAACACCAAGGAGCATGTTTACTACCATTGGATATAAATCTCTTTTCTTGAGATGTTGTCCATAGCAACCAATCAGATCTTTGCTTTTGTTATCTAAATCAAATTGCTGATTGGTAGCCATGGGCAATATCTTCAGATATGTATCTCCAATCTTGGTAAACATGCCACCAAGTGCAAGTTAGGGTCCAGCATCAGTGTCTCACACAAACATACTTTTGGGGCTGAAATTACATAGCGTGTGTGTTAACATTTGAGTGCAGAGAACCTCTCGTCTTTCTGTCCACAAAAACCTAGTATAGCAATTTTATTTGCACCAGGTCTAAACTTCCAGTTATGAGCGACAAACCACCTCCTCCTGTTTTAGGGTGGGGACCCATGCTAAGATTTGGGGGGATTTAGTTGCCTGGCGACAAATCACCTCTTCCTTGTGGCAATTAATCTTCCCGAAGAGTACTTGGTTTTCCTCGTGAGGCAACTTCGGGCGATTTGGTTCTAGCCACTGGGAAGGCTTTTCTGGAAAATTAAGTCATCCGGAGAAAAGGCGATTTATTGACATGCAACTAAATCTTCCTGAACCCACCCTTATGGATATTTTAAAGTAACAGTCAGAGGACACTTGTTCACGTTACCTTCTATTTACTTCCCTTCTGCCGATCACTTAAAGGGCAAGGAAAGGCAAAGAAATAAAATCCCATTTTTACTTTTCTTTAATCAAAAAGAAATATATTTCCATTATACTTTAATTTATAAGAAACCTGACTGTATGCAGTGAAATTAGGAAAAAAATAGGAATTGTTAGACGTCCCTAACTTTTGACAGGGAAACAATCATACTCATGAACAGTAGGGGGAGCCCCTGCCTTACTTACCAGCCATGCAGAACTCAAGCAGTTTTGTTTTTTGATAATTTATGATGATCCCTAAGCAGCACAGATCACACTGAGCATGTGCAGGGCCAGAGGCAGACAAATATTTTTAACAAAGTTACAAGATGACAGCCCCCTGTGGCCAACTTTGAAAGCATAAATCATTTGTTTGATTAGGATTGTGGTGCAGTAAGTTTGTTTAGTATACTAAATACAGCATTTCTAGCCTTATTCTATTTTACACTTTCCTTGCCCTTTAATTACCCTCCTTTGCAAAAGATCTATGCACAAACTGTTTTCAGAAGGGCTGATGGGAGACCTGCTTGTTTTTCTACTCAACAATACTGGGTGTGTTGTATTGTGTGATGATCGTGTTGGTGTCATTTTATTCCACAATTAAGTTACCCGTTTTATCTCAATCTATAGCCATATTTGGTGTTTCCCTGTGACAGATGTTCATAAGACCTGGCTATGTTTCTTCAAGTGGTTCCTTGCAATGGGACATATTCAAAATCCATTGCATGGAGAATGCAGGAAAAGAGGCTGGTGCAGACAGAGAGATTCAGGGAGTTTCTGTTGCCTGGCGATTCTGCGAGGCGACAATCTCCCTCAACTGCCTTCTCCCTGTCTGCCGCCTGTTTAAGTTGAAAGGCGCCAGCGCCAATGCACGCGCGGTGATTTCCGGAATCGCACAAAGTTGTTTCGTGAGTAAACGGATGATTCCGGAAATCACTGCGCCGCGTGTGCATTGGCACTGGCGCTTTTTGATCGGTAGAATCTTCTGCGAGATTGTCGCAGAAGAGGCGATAGAATCTTCCTGTCTGCACCAGCCCTTAAACCAGTCTGGGTTGAAAATTGAAGATCACTTGTGGTATAAAGAAATCCTTGGATATGGATTAAATGAAATGTGTTGCTCAACTTTTAATCTTTTTAACTAAGCAGTTAGCTTTTTGAAAGAGATTGTGCTTTGCAAAGCAGGGTTGTCAATATTTAGTGTTGCATCAGGTTTAGTCGATGTGTTAATTTATTAACATGCTTGTGTGATTATGTAGATTAACTCACCGTGGTGGAAAAGTGTCTCCTATGGCTTTGATGTAATTTTCTCATTGCAAAGTGTAAATCTTTTTGATGCCTTACGAACTAATAGCTATGAAGTTTTGTTGGAAATGCTAGCGGAAGATACAATGAAGCAAAAGACAATTAATCTTTTAGGATTGTTATCCTTATGGTTACTTGAAAACTTACTGCCAGCCTTCTCTGTTCTTTGAATTATAAATCTAAGTGAAAAAAAATTGCAGTATGTTGCATTTAAAAAAAAATGCTGCGCAATTATGAACACACACGAGTACAAACAGGCAGATATATAATGTATATAATATAATGGAATCAATTGGCTATTGCTTTTTGGTCGACTGAAACCTGTCTCAGAGAAAACACCTGCAAGAAATCAAACCCAGCGGTAATCTATTAAAGTGACAATAAATTCTTGCTGAAAAGCTAAATTTATCAAAAACATTAGCCAGTGGATCGTGCTCATGCTTTTTATGAACTGAAGTATTGGGGCTAAAAAGGTAGTAAAAGATTCTTAAAACAACCCTTAAATGCAAAATCTGCTATTAATAAGACTTTAGAGCAGAGTTTCTTTAAGTTAAGGCTTTTTGGGTTCTAGACCCTCTTTATAGTATAGCTTTGAGGCCTGTTATACAGAATGCTCAGGACCCGTGGTTTTCAAGATAAGCACGTGCTTATAGCATTTTACTTTTGGAACCTACTGGTGTCATCTACAGATCATCTCAGCTAACTGGTGGCTTTGGGCTTGTACAGAAACTGTTTTAAAATGTAGTTCTTAAATTTTGCTTTTTAGCATATCTAGGACTGCAAATCAGTGTTGTTCCTACTCTCAACCAAAATAGCCATAGGGATAGCATCAACAGGCTAACAAACATGCCAATTGATACCGTTATGGAAAACATGCTTTTTTTCCAATATGCATCAGTGAATAGTGCTGCTCCAATAGAATTCTGCACTGAAATACATTTTTCAAAAGAACAGATTTTTTTTATATTCAGTTTTGAAATAGACATATTCAGTTTCACAGCTGCCTCCAGTCATGTGACTTGTGCTTTGATAAACTTCAGTCACTCTTTACTGCTGTACTGCAAGTTGGACTGCTCTCACCCATCCCTTTTTCCCCCAGCCTAACAAAAGAACAATGGGAAGGTAACCAGATAACAGCTTCCTAGCACAAGATAACAGCTGCCTGGTAGATCTAAGAACAGCACTCAATAGTAAAAACCCATGTCCCACTGAGACTGATTCAGTTACATTAAGTAGGAGAATAACAGCCTGCCAGAAAGTAGTTCCATCCTAAAGTGCAGGCACAAGTCACATGACTGGGGGCAGCTGTGAAACTGACTGTCTAGCTCCATGTCAGATTTCAAAATTGAATATAAAAAAATCTGTTCCGCTCTTTTGAGAATTGGATTTCAGTGCAGAACTATGCTGGAGAAGCACTATTAACTGATGTTTTGAAACCTGTTTTCCCATGACGGTATCCCTTTAATGACATGGTTAAATGAGTGCTTATACAATCTGTTTAAAGGAACAGTAACACCAAAAAATGAAAATGTTTTAGAGTAAAGAAAAAATCATTTAGCGTTGCCCTGTGCGGTTAAAACTGATCTGTTCTACTTTCCTTTCACACTAGTGTGTTTTAAAGCCCATTAACAGTCCATTAGGAAGCCCTTTATACAAGTTTTTTAGGATTTTATATAAGGCACACTTCATTTATACAGGGGGCTTCTCTGGAAAAAATAAAGACCAACTTCAACACCATTTTACCTTGGCCTGTTGCAATATCCTAGTAAACCATGCATTTTCTTCATTGGTAACCTTATTTTTAATAACATTCTATGCAATTTCTAATTGTTGTGCAGTTATCGATTGCTAAAACTTATGTTTAGAAAGTGCATCAAAGAACTGTGTTTCAGTACTGAGACAGAGAAGCTAAGTGTTGTTTATCAGATATTTGAGGAGGTGGTGGCAAAATGAAATGAGGATGTGTGATTCTAATTTGCACCTTTTTCTCATGTGCCTGAAGTATCTCCCAGCCTTTGCCGGCACTTCAAACGCATGACAGGGATATGTTTTCAGAATATGCTGCTAACAGATGTGGCAGCCACACTTATGGTGTATTTATGCTCTCAGTATGCCACTCTTATTCTAAAGTCTCCTCCTTGCATGAAGACTACAAGAGAGCAGCATATTCTAATTAAATGTTATCACCCCTGTACAAATGCTCCACAGCAGGATCCATTTCTAAACTTCAACCTTTAAGCACGTTGAGTTGTTCTTGATTGCTAAATGCCCAGGTGTGGGTTCCCAAGTCACACATTTTGTGCCATATGTCTGATTTCTATAATAAGGGTCTCATTAATATGCCAGTCTACTTTTACATTTAGAAAACCACCCTCAAGCTTTACAGGAAGTAAGATAACATGATATATCTAATTTAATTGTAATTACTCTAAAAATAATGTCTGCACACTTATTTCGTTTATATGTCATGCTCCGGTCCATCATTTCCTCTGGCAGGTTAATGAACATGGTAAATTTAGGTGGCTGTTTTTGTCTAAATTGTCTCTTTCCAGTGAAGGCAAGCTGTGATTTAAATCATATACTTTGTTTCAAGGTGTTCTTTCCAGCGGTGTAAAAAAAATAGTTTGGTAGTTTCTCAGATTTCTCCTATAAATTCATTAAACTAAGCAGATCTTCACATATGCCATAATTTTATTTAGTAACCTTGAATAACTCATCGCCATTGTCGGTCAAAGGTCATCCTAACCTGAATTTGCTTTTCAGTGCAAGCAAGCAGTCACTTTAGGAATCTTCCATGTAACCGTTTCACAGAAAAAATCTTGTCTGTATAGAAGCCCGATTTATACAAACACAATAATAGCACAAGGATAGAAGTGTTTGGGCTGTTCTTGCATTACACATTCTGAATATACAGTGAAACCTGATGTTACATTTTCCCTTATTCTACACAGTTCATTTTTTTGAAGGCCCACAAATTTATGTATGTATTTCCTTGATTTTATAATTTCCTGGATTTTACTCCAATTTTTTTTCAGGTCCCCTGAAAAACAAAATTAGTTCTACTGTATAGTATATGCAGTTGTGCTCATAAGTTTACATACTACATACAGAATTTGATTTCTTAACCATTTTTTAGAGAATATGAATGATAAAACAAATAATTTTTTCACTCATGGTTGATGCCATTTATTGCCAAATAACTGGGTTTTTGTTTTGTTTTTTTTTTTTTTTAAATCATAATCACTACACAAACTACACAAATGACCCTGATCAAAAGTTTGCATACCTGGGTGATTTGACCGGAGAACATGCACACAACTTGACACAAAAGGGTTATTAAAGGTAAACATCTTCTGTTTGCTTGTCATTAGGGGTGTGTATAAAAGGTCAGTGACTTTTTGGACTCCTGACAGAGCCTTGCATCTTTCATCCAGTGCTGCACTGATGTTTTTTGGATTCTAAGTCATGGGGAATGCAAAAGAATTGTCAAAGGATCTGCGGGAAAAGGTAGTTGAACTCTATAAAACAGGAAAGGGATATAAGAAAATATCAAAGGAATTGAAAATGCCAGTCAAAATTGCCAGAAAATTAGGGGTTCTGTTGAAACCAAACCAAATAAAACTAAAATTTCTGTCACAACTGCCAGAAAAATTGTTCGGTATGCAAGGAAAAACCCACAAGTAACTTCAGGTGAAATACAGGACTCTGAAAAAATGTGGGGTGGTTGTTTCAACATGCACAATATGGAGGCACTTGAAGAAATATGGGCTGCATGGTCGAGTTGCCAGAAGAAAGCCATTACTACTCAAATGCTACATCAACAAGGCCTATGACCCCATTTCTACTGTGAAACATGGTGGTGGATCACTGATGTTTTGGGGATGTGTGAGCCACAAAGGCACAGGAAATTTAGTACGATTTGCAGTAAGTTGTCAAAAAAATACTGGAGGAAAATTTACATTCATCAGACTGGAAGCTGTGCACGTACTTGGACATTTCAACATGACAATGATCCAAAACACAAGGCCAAGTCAACCTGTCATTGGCTACAGCAAAATAAAGTGAAGGTTCTGGAGTGACCATCTGTCTCCTGACCTCAATATCACTGAGCCGCTCTGGGGAGACCTCAAACGTGCAGTTCATGCAAGACAGCCCAAGAATTTATGGGAATTGGAGGCTTTTTGCCAGGAAGAATGGGAAGTTGTACCTTTGCCTGAGAAGATAAATAGCCTCGTCCACAACTACCACAAAATACTTCAATCTGTCATTGATGTTAAAGGGGGCAACACACTATTAAGAACTGGGGTGTGTAAACTTTTGATCAGGGTCATTTGAGTAGTTTATTTAGTGATTATGATTTAAAAAGAGTAAACACAGTTGTTTGACAATAAATGGCTTCAGCCAACCACTAACCATGAGTGAAAAAAGTTTTTGTGTTATAATTCATATTCTCTGAAAAATGGTTAAGAAATCACAAATTCTGCTAAGGTATGTAAACTTGTAAGCACAACTGTATTATGTGATTTTTATGCCTCTGCATTCTTGATCAAGTCCGTCACTGGATTCCCATTACCACTATACCCACCATAAAGAAAACTCCAAATTATGGGAAGGTTGCCTCACAGAAACTTGACACAATTGTACACAGTGCTTTACAGGGTCTGATTGCAAACAGGGGTATAATAATAATTGTTATACAGTAGCAATAGATAAATCAATTCTTAAGAGCTTTCAATACACAGTTTGGATGAGGTCCCTGCTCCAAGGAGCTTACAATCTATTCGGAAATGGAGAACAAAATAGAAACAAAAATGGGGTGGTGTATTCATAGTTAAATGATTGTTTGAGGGCCTATTTACTAATTTTTTGAGGTCAAGAAAAAAAGAAATGAGCGTCTAGATAGATTAGAAAATACTTGTGTATTTGTTTTTAGTGAATGCTAGTTTATTTTGGATAAAAATGCAGGTAAAAATTGTGTAATTACTCTAAACCACAAAATCTATTTCTGAAGCAAAACACCCACAATAAACTCAATACAACACTTTTCCATCTAAAAGCTGTACGGAGGGATCTGTCCTTTGCCAATTGTAACATATTTCTTTCTTTGCTTCTATTTTTTTTTTTTTTTTAGAGATTTTCAGATTTTAATTTTTATATAGTTTGTTGTACAGAAATTAGGATTTCAGTGTTTTTGTGTTATTTGGATTTGTTAATGCTTATTTTCTTATATTTTAATAAATGTGTAGACATTCATGCTTTTATTTTTTAATGTGAGTTAAGTTGTGGCTGAATAACCTCTATAAAGACCAAAAATAAATTTTCATTAAAAGGCCTACCTAGTAAGCTTTCTTCTACAGTAGTTTGTAGGCAAAGGACAGCAACAGAAAGCTCTCATTCTGTAGAAAAAGATACAATGTAACTGCCAATTCATAGGTTTTCTGCTGTAATAAGCACAATTCAGCAGGAGGAATGTTGCAGGAATATAAACTCATACATTACTTGTACTCTAGAAATTAGTTTGTGGACAATGTTAAATGACAAGCATGGAAATGTTCCAGTTAGCATTGATATATGCTACATTCATTTTAAAAAGCATTTTTATTTTATGTTTCATTTGAAGGGCTTGCCATTAATGCTAAGCTAATTACTTAATCAAGTTCAGGTCTTAAATTTTTCTCTGTACATGAAAAAAAAACTCTAAATTTAGATGTTTACTCAATATGCCTTGTCGCACTGAAAGCAATAGACAATATAAAATAAAAAATCCCAAACTTGTCTGCGCAAAAGGGAAAATGCAGTATAAAACTGCAACAGTCTAATAAAGAATGTAAAAGTGCTTTTTCTGAAAAAAAAAAACTACAGGCCTTCCTGTAAATTTATCTTTTTTTCCCTATTAATAAAATTGGGATCAACGTTTATTTTTACCAACAGGCCGGTAAAATACCAGCCAGGTGGCAAACCTAAATAGAAGAGACTGTTACTAGCAGATGGCAAAATGAAAAGCACAGACTCAACAAGTCATTTGAATAAAAAACAGAAACAGAGTTAGCATGCTTGGTAACGGGAGAGAACAGATATGCAGGATCTTGCATAATAAGCTAGTAAAGGGGACAAAGCCAAAATACTATTACATAAAAACATTGAAAAGAACATGAGAAACTATGTACGAGAAAAAAAGCAAAGATTAAGGAGCTTGAGAAACATGTCTAAAAGGAAGAATGCTTGCCTGAGTTATAACATGGTGGTAATGCTTGTGTCAAAACTAAGCCCTAAACCTTATCAAAGAAGGGCTAGTAACCCAGTGGATTATCGATCTGTACGTGTGCCCAACTGAGGTAGCAATGAGGGTATAGGAATCTTGCTGAAATGTTCGAGCTTGTAATTCAGTTACAATTGAGTTTGACTGTTCTGTTTGTCCACAGGTTATTTGTTTTATTTGCTGAAGAACTGCTGCTGCCCAACATGTTATTTCCCTGCAAAGTGAAGCACCACATGCTCATAGTGCATATTCCTCCTTTATTATATGAAGGGCACTCTTGCATATGGAATGGTTGAGGACCAGGGTATTAAGGCACCCTAGGCAGTTAAAATTTAAAAAAAAAAGGTTGAACTTGATGGACACGAGTCTTTTTTCAGCCTAACTTACTATGTTACTATTTAGGCAAGTGTCTCGATCGGTGCCCCCACCTGCAGTAGTCCCACATCATTTCCCACCTTACCATCCTACATATTAAAAAAAAAAAAACTTTTTAAAACCGTAAAATAAAGCACTAGGCCCCCATTGATCTGACTTGTGAACGCACCAGCACATCTGCGTTGCCAGGCAAACTAGAAATCACACAGGCAACACATGACTCAACATTGCTCTGTGTGCAGTGGACCTCAATCTTGAGATAGGCCCAGTTACTAGTTTAGATATGATTCTTCACCTTCCAAAAAAATGGCACTAATGTATAATGGATGTTCGTTTTTTGATAATTGTTTAGTAGTGTGCCTTTTAAACCATTTCCTACCCTAAGCAGCTCAACCATGCTTATGCATTGCAAATAGCGGACTCCTTCTGGAATTAGCCACTTCGAGCAGGGTAAATTGGTTAGTGATTTTCTGCATAAGTGAGTTTGTTACAAGTGATTATAATGATGGACTCATAAATCAGTAAACAAACAAACTGAAAAAATAATGCAAAGTGTTTGTGAACTACATAATTGTTAGCCGCAGATCCCTTTTAATAAAATTAACATGGCAAATATTGTTGGTCAAACCTGGTTCTGTGAACATGCCATCCTTGCAGAGTACTGCAATAGTGTGATTTATTAAACAATGTAGGTCTCTATAAACAGATATTGCCTAAAAAAAACTCATATGTAAAGCCCTGCTTCATGTAAATAAACCATTTTCATAATAATACACTTTTTTAGTAGCATATGCCATTGGGTAATCCTAAATAGAAAAATGCCATTTTAAAAAATAAGGACAGCCTCCTGGGATCCTAGGATCCAACGGTGCACACAAACATACCAAACTATAAAGTTAGGTCACATGAGCCAATTAACAGACAGAGTTGTGTCTTTTGCTTCCACACTTCTTCCTGTTACAGTTAGAGAATTAGTATTTCTGGTCAGGTGATCTCTGAGGCAACACACAGACCATCACAAAATGGTGGTTCAAGGCAAGAGATGAAAAAGGGCAATATTTACTTAAATATATATACCAGGTAGGTAAGATTCTTTAATATGTCACTTGATTTGATATAAACTATCTGTTGCTCAAAAATTCATTTGCGGGGTATAGTTTTCCTTTAAACAACCAGCAAGATATAATGCAACAAATTAAGAAAGGCCACTTTATATCTACACATACACAATCTGATGTTCTTGTTTGGTGAGCCTTCAAAAATTTGGCTACCCAGTTATTGGGCCTGTCCAATATTCTGGCCCCAGGTCGAGTCAATGGATATCTGTTATGTTCAAATGGTCTTTCTTTTTATATGGTAGTACCCACTGAATTGTTCTCTCTATGTTCAGGCATGTTCCTGCTGTGTCAGGTTAGAAAAATAAGCCTAGCTGCACTGCAAAAGGATCAATAAGCAAGGTGCGGCACAGCAACTTAATAGCAAGATGTATGGACTGAGATAATAGAATGTTGGCACAGAGCATTCTGTTGTATGCAAGCTGGTTTTGTTTGCAGATTTGCAATTTAATATTTGGAGATGTGTGTCATCCAGCAGCATGAAAACCAATTGTGTTTGTCACATTGCAAAATGATTAAATGCCAGTCTTGGGAGAGATGATGCTGTATTTTTTATTTACTGGAAGTAGCTTTTGCATCTGTTTTTCATGCTACCCAGATGCAATGGAAAAGCTGATGCTGTGCTATCCGTTCTTTTATTTTTTCAAATAAAGTCTTTTTACCAGCATTAAATAGCATGGGTATATCTATTTGCATATATATTACAGTGTACATCTGAATGCATGCTGATCTAATGGAAAAGTTAGCCTATTAACAGAGAATTTTTCCCTGAAGACTGTTTGTTCTCACTTATCATTAGCTTTCTTAAAATAATTTCCATGATTTGCAGTCTACATCTACCTTCATTTTTCCTTACATGGTAAAGCAGGTTCCTTTGCACAGCTTTTTCTGATGATGCAAGTAGCATTCTTATTTAGCTTTCCAAAATCAAACTATTTAAATTTTTACCTGTACAACCAATGAATGTATGTGCCTTAAAGGAGCAGTAACGGCAAATTAAAAAAAAAAAATGATTAGTATGCTATTAACATGTATTTCAATAGCGCCAACTTATTTCGTAGTGCTGTAAAGTGAATGTGATTATGCAACTAAATCACATGAATTACATACATAGAACATAAGGTATTGCATACATCACAATAAATACCGGTACAGAAAAAGTTTACAATCTAAGGGAAGGGAATGATACACAAGGTGTGGGAGTGGGCAAGATCAGAGTTAAGTGGTTGAGAGATGTAGTATTGTAAGCGGTATTGCATTGGGTAGTTAACAGTGAGGGTAGGCTTCTCTAAAAAGTGGGTTTTAATAGATTTCCTGAAAGATTTGAAGAAAGTCGGACAGAATTCCAGAGGAGGGGTGCAGCCCTTGTAAAGTCTTGAATGCGAGCATGTGAGGAGTTAATGAGAGAAGAGTTGAGTAGCAGGTCAGTAAAGGAGCGTAGTAAGTGGTTGGGTATATGGAGATTAGTTCAGAGATGTAGGGAGGACACCAACACATATTAAACTTTAGAATCAAGTCTTTATTAGGAAATAACTTACTGAAATTCAGCTTCGCTCCTGTTCAGAAATGGCAACAA
The DNA here is from genome assembly GCA_024363595.1 of Xenopus borealis. Classification (NCBI taxonomy): domain Eukaryota; kingdom Metazoa; phylum Chordata; class Amphibia; order Anura; family Pipidae; genus Xenopus; species Xenopus borealis. The sequence goes on from CM044432.1 coordinate 107,472,191, forward strand.
GGCAACGATCTAAAGTGCAGCGCTTGATTTCTACTCCCTGCCTTCCTCATAGGAGACAGCCAGATAGGAGTAATCAAGCGCCGCACGATGGGTCGTCTCTGTTTCTGAAGAGGAGCGCAAGCGGAGTTTGGGTAAGTTATTTCTTAATAAAGACTTAGCAATTTTAAAGTTAAATATATGTTGGTGTCCTTTTTTTTGTTGCATACTAATTTTTTTAAAAAGTTTGCTTTTATTGGTCCTCTAAAGGAAACCAGTCCCCTTATAATAATTCTAAATCCTTTCTATTGTGTTAGTTGAGCAAAATAAACTTGGGTTGGTGTCCTTTTTTTTCGTTGCATACTAATTTAAAAAAAAATGTTTTTGTGTTAGTTGAGCAAAATAAACTTGATGCAATTTATATTTTACAAAAATGCGGTTTCCTTCAGTCCTGGAATTACATAATCACAGCAAGCAGACAGCTGCCATTTTTGTGGACACTGTTACTAAACCAAGTTGTATATCACCATAAAATCTTGTTTATGCCCCAGAATGAGGGACCTAAGGCCTAGGGCCCTTCACAATTAGAGTGTGAGGAAGGATGGGGGAATGTGAGGAGTGCAGTTACATTAAGGAAGTGCCGAATGGAAAGTGAAAGTAATTGACTGCCTCAGGTATAGCAGGCGATATGATTGACAGCTCAGATATTTGAACACTTCTGCTATGGATATTGTAATGAAAAACGGAATTTGTGTTCCATGTTTAATTTGTAAAGGACTTACAGCTTTTTATATCTGGGTGACAGGTCCCCTTTAAGGCGTGCAATCTAGTCCAGAGGGTCCAATTAGTGCCCCAATCTCTGTGCTTGACCCGGCTTTAAGTATTCCACAGCCTATAAACAGAATGAGTGTGCTGAATAAAAGTTGTTTTCAGTTACGTGTGCAATAACACAACCCTCACTCCTTCCAAATATACTTTTTTTTTAACAGGAAAATGCCGAGTTTTTGTTGCAGTGATTTTACTTGATCCTACATTCTGTAATACAGTAATCCTGAATAGATCAAAATTTATAGAGATAAAGAGGACGGTCGGGTTGTATTCCGGACAGATTTGTGCCCTGACATACCAAGATATCGGGTAGAAGTATTCAGAGGGATTTAATGTATTGCTCAGGGCCGAGCCAGGTGCCCTAGGCAACCCAGCTGGCCACCCCCCTTCCCCCTAGTGCTTGTGCTCCCAACTGTGACTGTGTGCGCATGCACCTAGCAGACTTCTAGATGGGGAGAATGACAGAGGGGAAGGGTGGGAGGGAGATGAGAGGAGAAGAATGGCGAAGCATGGACTAGGGCAGCGGTCCCCAACCTTTTTCACCTGTGAGCAACATTCAGGTGTAAAAAGAGTTGGGGAGCAACACAACCATTAAAAATGTTCCTGGGTGGTGCCAAATAAGGGTTGTAGTTGACTATTGGTAGCCCCTATGTGGACTGGCAGCCTACAGGAGCCTCAGTTTGGCAGTACACCTGTGTTAAATGCAACCAAATCTTGCATTCAAGCCTGGAATTCAAAAATGAGCACCTGCTCTGAGGCCACTGGGAGCAACATCCAAGGGGTTGGGGAGCAACATGTTGCTCACAAGCTACTGGTTGGGGACCACTGGACTAGGGGTAGGCAGAAGACAATCTGAGGTACCTACCCAGTGCCCCCTATTGTTGCACATTAGGCAGGTGCTTCTTCTGCCTATCCCTAGTTCCAGCACTGGTATTCCTGTATCTCAATACCCCTCTGACTATATTCTACTCCGCTATTCTCAGACAGACATCAACTTCCTAGACACATGAAAAACAACTCCATGTATACTTTACTGTCCCTTTAACCCCAGAAGGAGAAGCTTCCACACTAAACACACAAAAAAAATTCTATATAAATAACTCTATAATTTATATCCAATCCATAAGGTACAGCTGTATCCTATTCTGGAATAACAGAAACAAACCAAACTGCAGTATACTGTCTTTTGCTTCCACACTTCTTCCTGTTACAGTTAGAGTTGAAATATTTCTGGTCAGGTGATCTCTGAGGCAGCACACAGACCCTCACACAATGGTGGTTCAAGGCAAGAGATGTAAAAAGGCAATATTTACTTAAATGTATATATCGGTTTGGTAAGATTCTTTAATATGCCATTTAATTCAATATAAACTGTTGCTTATGTATTGATTTTGGGGGCATAGGATTCCTTTAAGCATAGGGTTTATGCTTGACTCGTATGCTTTTAATGAAAGGCATAAAGACAAATTTTATTTGACATTTCAGTGTCAGGATTTTCCTTCTTGTATGTAGATGCTGTCCGTGGAGAGTTGGAGACGCTGTATCAGGTAGCAGCTCATATAAAAGTCTGGTGACCCATGTGTGTTCCCTAAACTATGGGACACTTTAGTAATAATAGGAAAGATCCAATACATCAAAACAAATTGTAACTGCAACTATATGCTCCATATGTAATAATAGGCAGAAAGTTTGCCAGTTTTAGTAACCCATAGCAAAAGGGAAAGTCAACCCCAAAATAAATAAATTTATCTAATAAAAAAAAAAACTATTTCTAAGCAACTTTACTATATAACTATATACTGTACATTTATTAAAACATTTCAGTGCTTTAAATGTTATTTGCGAAAACAATTGCTATTATACCTACTGGTTATTACTTTTTAAACAATGTTGAAAAAGTCTTCCCCAGCAAAGCTAGATCTGTTAATCCGCTGCCTTGTCTTACAGTGTATCAACAGTCTGAGCAATCAGAGCAGAGAGTAGAAAGGGACAGATAAACACTACTTTCAATAACAATACACATACTAATAACTTGAAAACCATAGACAATTTGTAATGATGTATATTGCAAAGTTGCTTAGAATTATGTTTTCTTTTAATAGGTAAATTATTTTTGGGGTTTCCATTTCCTTGTATTCACATGTTGCAGGGGTTTACCCTTCCATCCTGGTGGAGAAGGAAAGATTTCTCAAAGCCATACTGATGTGAATTTTATTAAAAAAAAAAAGCTTCATCTGAACTCATCAGTTTAGACTGAAGATCCATTTGTGTAGACTGACCTCAAGCCTTGTACTGTAACTATATGGGTTATTAAAGCATTGGCACATAGGGTAATTTTGATATGAATGGTGATGCATCAACAAAGTATGCTCCATTGGTGCATATAGTTAGAAATACTGTATGAGAATATTAGAGTATGCATGCACCACATAACCACAGAGATGTCACAAGGTGAATATGAAAAGTTGATAAGGAAATCTCCGTTGCTCTAAACATGATGTACAAATGCGTATGCGATTCGTGATTTATGACTCTAGATATTTTCTTTTTCCAGATCACCTTACAAAACAGCATTAAGCAATCTACCACCAATCTACCTAGATCAGTGGTCCCCAATTTTTCTTACTCATGAGTAGTGATGTAACTATAGAGGAAGTAGTCCCGCAGTCACAGGGATGGGGCCTGGAATATGGGATCTGTATCCTCTATAGCTAATTAATAAAACCCTTCTTCCCAGTCACAATCTTACCTGTGGAGGAAAGGAAGATGCATGTCGGGTGGGAATGTGAGGAGTACAGCAGAGGCTGTTTTTTGCAGGGGAACTTGGCACACTCTAGTTACAGCTATGCTTATGAGTCCCAGTTAAATGTAAAAGGGGTTGGGGAGCAACACAACCATGATTCCAAAGTGATTGCATATTTGGTAGTAGCCTTTGTGAGGTTGGCCTATAGAAGAGCTTGTTTCTATTCAACCAAAACTTGCCAATAAGTCAGGAATCTAAGAATAAACAACTGCTTTGAGGCCACTGGGAGCAACATCCAAAGGTTGGTGAGCAACTGCTTGCTTACAAGCCACTAGTTGGGGATCACTTGGGGATGCATGTTTATGTATATGTTTATATTTACATTATGTTCTGACTTGTAGTACATTTAATGTTTTCTGAAGACAGTGTATATACTTTCACTGGATGCTGTCATTTGAATGATTGCATCATACTTTTCTGCCTTTTTAAACAATATAGCATGATAGACATTAAGTAAGCAGGACATTTTTGATTATTTTACTGCAAATTAGGAGTAACCTATTTATCTAAATTATACATCTTAAAAGATTTTCTGATAAGCTTATAAAGTACAGAAGAGGTTTATATGATCATTTTGAGAGATGTTTTTTCGGTATTTAAATGGGAATTGTTGCATTCTGAAATTCTAAATTCCTTTGTTGCTCTTCTCCTCCCCAAAAACTCCATCTGTGTCCTTGTAATGAAAATGTAAATGTGGGAAAACTTAAAATCAGGGGATTTTAAAATCAGGGTTTCACTGTATGCTGAAATATTTACCAATTGCCATATATATATTATGTTTGAGTGAGTGTTTATATGTGAGGAATTATTAAATATATGTGTAAAGCCAATAAGCTCACTGTCAAGTCACTTACAATATACAAAAAAAACTAATTGTTAAAGTTAGGATACAATATGGATTTGAGAGCATTGCTCATTTTCTTTGCAATTAAATACATATATTACAAACCAGGCGCTTTAGGGTAAAAGCATGCAAGGTATTTTGGCACCCTAGAAAAATATTTTATGCTGGATTATTGCAGGATATTTTGCCCACAACCAAGAGCTACCACTTCAGTGGACATATTTTGGAGTCATGAAATAGGTCTTTATGAATAGATGTCTTGGGGTGGCAATACAGTGATGACAACATAGTGCCAGAAATTATAAACTGTAAAAGGGATCCAGTCCTTAGAAATAAACTTATATCTGGTATAACAAATCATTTGCATTTCTCTGTGTAAATAAGGCTGCCAAAGTTAACTCTTAAAGTATACTGCACTCGCTTTCTACTATTAAATTGTCAATTTGATGAAAACTAACTTTTACATTTTTAGGCTATTATTAAACAAAGCACAGAATGACAACATAATGGGAACACCTAATGAAAATGACATTTTACTAAATGAAAACAATTCTGCACTTATTTATTTTGGTACATGTTAAATTACATTTCTGCTATAAGACAGTGGGGAAAATTCACAGTTTAATTTGTGTATTTAAAAATAAAAACACATGACAAACTAATAAGGTTTTCCCAATGGATAGTTATATATTAGTAAATATTAATTTAAGAAGATGTCATATCGAAAAGTCTTTTTCATGGCAGCAATTACCAAACAAGGAAAATAAAATGGAGGATACAGCCAATGCTTGCTGATAGGAAATGATGACAGGTGGTGATGTAAATTAAAAAAAAATAAATAACGACAGACTTTGCTAAACTAGTTCAAAATATCTCGTATTTACCAAGAGCCCTTTCAGACCACTCCCCCCTAAAGGTAGAAATCCAAGTAGGACCGATCCAGGGCCAGCGATTATGGCGCCTCTCCCCCTTATGGCTCACAGATGACACAGTCGTGGACAGTTGCATAAAAGAGTTTGGGGAATACTGGGAGATTAACCAAAATTCCGGCTCCCCCACGGTGGTGTGGGATGCAGCTAAAGCAGTAGCCAGGGGCACCCTTATAACTACCATACATGCCTCCAGGGAAACTAAAAAAGCTAGTGTTAAAGCTGCAGAAATAGCGCTGTTCGAGGCAGAACAGATATACTGTCAGAATAAATCTAAGGAAAATCAGGACACACTAGCTATGGCTCAAAGAGAACAAGATCATTTGCTCTCAGATACTGCTAGGAAAAAATTAGTATATTCCAGACAGCAGGGATTTGAACTAGGGGATAAAAACAGCAAAACCCTGGCATATATGGCAAAACTGTCAGATCAAGTCACAGTAATTCCAGGGCTAAGGAACCACGTAGGGGACCTGGTGGCTGACCCCACTACTATGGCTAATATGTTTGCAGAATATTATAAAGAAATTTACTCTAAGCAACCTAATAGCACGGTTATTGAACTAGACCAATTTTTGACAGACTCGGATCTTCCCCAATTGTCGGCAGAGGAAGCTAAATCCCTAGAGGAGCCATTCACTAAAGCCGAAATTGATGCGGTCATAGCAGGCCTTCCGAACAATAAAACCCCAGGCCCTGACGGCTTACCAGCCGCCTGATACAAACTAATGGTCAAACAAATATCCCCCAAACTTCTAGATACATTCTTTCATGCATCCACGAGGGGAGAATTACCCTTCTCATGTTATAACACAATAATTATGCTGATACTTAAAGAAGGGAAAGACCCGTATTCATGTGATTCTTATAGACCTATATCGCTGATTAACACAGACGCTAAAATACTTGCTAAATTACTGGCGAATAGGTTAATCAAGGTTATTACATCACACATTCATCCGGATCAGACAGGCTTTATGCCTCATAAGTCTACGGCCATTAATTTGAGAAGATTATTCACACACATCCAGCTAGCCAATCAACAACAATCCAGCGGTGCTGTTTCCTCACTGGATATAACAAAAGCCTTTGATTCAGTCAGTATACCTCTGGCAGGCATATGGGTTTGGTCCGAACTTTATCTCATGGATAAAACTGTTATACAAGAACCCCACAGCCCAAATCCGAGTAAACAACACTCTATCAGGGGCTTTCAATTTGTGTAGAGGAACTAGACAGGGTTGACCCTTGTCGCTCCTGCTATTTGCCCTAGCTATTGAACCGCTGGCAGCAACTCTGAGACGGACTCCCTTGGTTAAAGGTATATCAATTGGTAAGGTAGATGAAAAAGTGGCATTATATGCAGATGATGTATTACTTTTCCTTGCAGATGCTGGTCCTTCCTTAAGGGCAGCATTGGAAGTATTAGAAAGATTTGGCACAATAAGTGGTCTACAGGTAAATATGAATAAATCAGTACTATTGCCCCTGGGGAACCCGGTAGATGTTGAAGAGAACCCGACACTCACTGTAGTAACTAAATTCCGCTACTTGGGTATTGTTATTACATCAGACACCTCCTTATATGTAGCTGAAAACCTGTAACCCATCCTAACAAGGTGATTCCACACTGGACTAAACTACCATTAACTTTGTGGGGAAGAATCAATCTATTCAAAATGATGTATTTACATAGATTCCTGTACCCGTTATGGAACTCACCTATCTCTATCACTAATTTCTTCTTTAAAAAAATCAATACTGACCTAATCTCCTTCATATGGCCCAACAAGACCGCAAGAATGTCATGATCTACTCTGGCTGCCCAAAAGATAAAGGAGGGCTCGCCCTCCCCCATTTGCAACATTATTATTTTGCCGCCTAGTTATCCTGCATTCACAACTGGTTTAATCCAGATGACAGTAACTCATTAACGGCTGTACATGCCTCAATTCTGGGATCTTTGGAGGCCATACGTAACTCTCGCTATAGGCTACTATGGGACCTCCCCCAGTTGCCATGAGTAATTACCACCCCCATTAAAATATGGGTGAGGATACAACCTAAAGCAAGGACCCAAATACCGAATGTTTCCGGCAAAACTCCTCTGTGGAGAAACTCTAACCTGCCCCATATGAAGAGGATAGCTTTGTCTCCCTGGAGCAATTAAACACCAAACTGAATCGCCAAGATATACAATTCTTCCGATATTTTCAACTGAGACACACGTTTCATGCACAGTTCAGTTCTTTCCAAATTGCACCCACAATGTTGGGGTGGGAGGCCATACTTTGGACTACAGACCCCCACACACTGTTATCTCAGTTTTATAATTTAATCCAATCCATGCAATCTCCTTCATTCCACAAAGCCATGGCAGTCATTTATTCCATCACTAGAGGAGGACCAATGGGAAGAGGCTATAGATAATTTACATCCCTTTTTAATATCACTCAGAGACAGAATGATTCAATTTAAAATGATTCACCAAATTTATATCACCCCACTGAGGCTCAAAGCCATGGGTAGACTAGATGGTGCCACCTGTGTAAAATGTGGCAGGGATGAAGCTGGATTCCTTCATTTGATATTGGATTGCCCGCAGGTATCAGCATACTGGGCAGAAGTCCTACAATATATCAATGTATTTTTCTCCTTTCCAAGAATCAAGTCCCCGGAATTTTGCCTATTAGGTATCATAGATGTAGTAGTGCCATTACAGAAATCCAGAATACTTCTAAGGTCGATCCTTTTCTACGCAAAAAAACTAGTAATTGTTAGGGATGCACCGAATCCACTATTTTAGATTCGGCCGAACCCCCGAATCCTTCCCGAAAGATTTGTCCGAATACTGAACCAAATCGGAACCCTAATTTGCATATGCAAATTATGGGTGGGAAGGGGAAAACATTTTTTACTTCCTTGTTTTGTGCCAAAAAGTCACGTGATTTAGCTCCCTCGCCCTAATTTGCATATGCAAATTAGGATTCGGTTCGGCCAGGCAGAAGGATTCGGCTGAATCTGAATCCTGCTGATAAAGGCCGAATCCTGGCCGAATCCCGAACCGAATCCTGGATTCGGTGCATCCCTAGTAATTGTGAATTGTAGTGCTTTCACAAAACACTAGCGGTACAGTAGGGGGCACATTTAAGGGTCGAAGTGAAAATTCGAATTTTAAAAATTCAAATTTCGAAGTAATTTTTGTCTACTTCAACTATCAAATAACCCAAAATTCGATTAAAAAAAAAATTTGAATTCAACACTAAAATTGCCATTTTAGGCAATGGTGACCTCTTGGAACCTTTACAGAGATTTTTTCAAAGTTTTGGAAGTTCAGAGGATTTTTCCCGAAATCGAATCGAACGATGCATTGGACTGATTTTTATTCGATCAAAAACTGACGTATTTGTTCCATTTTCAAAAATTTGAAAATGCCCTTAAAAGAAATTTGATGGTTTAATTTTGAAGTTTTTTTTTTAGTAAATTAGCCCCTAGATGTTAACTTTCAGAAGTTATGGTAGGAAGCCAAGAAATAAGTAATTTGATTTGATATGTTGTCTCTTTTATGGATTTATGGAACAAGCCATACAAACGTACCAAAGACACGGAGGCACAGTCTTCTAAAAAGCACAAGCCCTCCAGCAGCAACAACAACAATACACCTGAACAATCTATTTCAGGGGACGCTACCCATAAGCAGCACATGGCGACAATTCCAAGCCCTTGACTGTCTACAGCGCAACAAACTCATGACGGGGGGGGGGGGGGGGGGGGGGGGGGGGGGCATGGCCTCAACTTCATCAGGACCTATTTCACTCTCAACACAAGAATATTTAAAAAACATTTCCTCAGAAGAGGAAGGTATTCTGCACGAGGCAGAAAGTGATTGGGAAGATGAAGGCTCTGAATACACACCAGTAACAGAGCAAGCGGAGGCAGTCAATGCACTCCTATCAGATATGTTCCATTCCTTAGGGATTTAGGACGAACACAAGGAACAAAAAATATTATACAAACTGGCTACTAAACAAACAAAACAGAGATATTTTCCGGTACATGACATAATTACGGAAACTATTCAAAAAGATTTGACAACCCCTGATAGACAATTGTCAAAAGACTAGATACATTCTACCCAATTGAACAGGTCCACCGAGATAAATGGGACACTATCCCGAAAGTTGATGCCCCAGTCGCTCGTTCATCTAAAAGAACGACTATTCCCCTAGAAGATGGAACATCTTTTAAGGACCCAATGGACCGGAAAGCAGAAAACTTAATAAAGAATATTTTTGAATGTACCACATCAGCATTCAAACCTACGGTGGCATCGGCATGCGTCATTTGTTCTTTACTCCTCTGGCTAGAGGAAGCCCTAGACGCAACGAACAATGAAGACTTTGATATGAAAACCCACTTATCCAAAGTCATAAATGCAGTCCACTTTCTTTGCGACTCATCCATGGACATACTACAGCTATTAGCTAGGTCATCAGCAATGACAGTAGCAGCGAGGTGAGTGTTATGGATGAAAACATGGAATGCTGACCCAGCTTCTGAAAAGAACTTGGTATTACTACCCTTTAAATGAACATCCCTGTTGGGCCCAGAGTTGGACACACTCATTAGCAAAATTACAGGGGGAAAGTAATTTTCTACCACAAGGAAAACAAAGCAATCTTTACCAACACAAAAGCGGTCCTTTCGTACATCAAATTATGACCGCAGAATGCCTCAACGCTCCCCAAGACAAAACACATATCCAAGTACTTCCAAAGGCTTTAGATATTCAAAGAAACCAAACTGGGAATACCAGAAAAACTCATTTTTAGGGGAGCACCCAAAAAGACTCAGGACCAATGAAATCTACTCTCCTCCAAACAGAGAGGTGGCGGTAGGAGGGCGTCTCTCTCTGTTCAAGGAGGAATGGAGTCACACCACTTCAGACAAGTGGGTCTTACAGGTCATCTCCACAGGATACAAAATACATTTCAAGACTCCTCCTACACCCCGATTCATGCGCTCAAGACAGCCCACGTCACCACAACGTCGGGCAACTCTACAACACATCATAGCAGATATGCACTTATCTGAAGCAATTATCCCAGTACCTCCACGACAGAGACACTAAGGTTTCTATTCAAATTTATTCCTCGTTCCCAAAAAGGAAGGAAAGATGAGGCCGGGCCTCGACCTCAAAGCCCTAAACAATTTCCTTCACATACCTACTTTCAAAATGGAGTCCCTCAGATCCGTCACAAACAATGTGGAAAAAGGAGACTTCTTTACGTCCATAGACTTAACCGACGCTTACCTGCACATACCCATATTATACAAAGAGCATCAACAATATCTGCGCTTTACATCCCTCGGTGGCCATTATCGGTTTCAATCGCTCCCATTTGGTCTAGCCACGGCACCGAGAGTATTTACAAAAATCATGGCAGCTCTAACAGGCCACTTAAGGCTACAAAACATGTATCCTGCCCTATCTCGACGATCTACTACTAAGATCACCATCCCTAGAAGAAGCAATAAGCAACACTCACAAATGCATTCAGATTCTAACAGCGCACGGCTGCTTAATAAATCACACAGAGCAAGTTGATCCCAACACAACAAATTGTATTCCTCGGAATGCAATTCAACTCCAGTACACACTTCCGAATATAAGAGCAAACAAGCTGAAATCGGCCGCCCAACAAGCAATTGTACAAATCCAGTTAACTGCAAGGACTTGCATGCATTTATTAGGCCTTATGATGGCCTCCATAGAGGTAGTTCAATACACACAGTTAAATATGCGCCATCTCCATCTGGAGTTCCTTCGTCAATGGGCCAAGCTTCACCACAATCTAGAGGCACAGATCACCCTGTCATCACAAACCAGGCAACCCCTATGCTGGTGGCATCAAAAGAGGCAGAGTTTGCTCAATCGAACATTGGTCGCTGGTCACCACGGATGCCAGTCTCACATGCTGGGGAAGCGTCTACCAGCATCACAAGGTCCAAGGCAAGTGGACAAAGCAAGAGTCAAAGCTCCACATCAATGCACTTGAGATCAGGCAATTCACCATGCTCTCACGCATTGGACCATTCTACTACACCATTGATCAATAAAGGTCCAATCAGACAACGCCACAGTGACATATATAAACCACCAAGGAGGTACGCAAAGCAAAGCAGCGTGGCAAGAGGTCCAATTGGTATGGCAATGGGCGGAACGCAATTCCTTTATGCTAACGGCAAATAACATTCCTGGACAACTCAACTGGGAAGCTGACCTGCTCAGTCGCCACTTCCTCGACCTGGGAGAGTGGTCCCTCAACCCAGACGTGTTCCATCAAACCACCAGTCGGTGGGGGGCACCCCAAATACACTTAATGGCATCCTGGTTCAACCACCAGGTGCTTAGATATTGCTCCAGGTACCGGGACCATTCGAAAAGATATACTTTGTTTCCACCAATTCCCATTATACATTCAGTGTTACGCAGGCTGCACCTTTTTCAAACAACAGCAATTGTGATCACCCCATACTGGCTCAGAAAAGTCTGGTTTTCAGATCTATTAAAGATGTCGGTGACAAAACCATGGCATCTACCTTACAGGGAGGACCTTCTCACCCAAGACAACTACAGGCATCCCAACCTCAACCAGTTATCCCTCCCATCTTGGCTCAGCAGCAGAACGGTATCTCGATACCTTGGATGTCGTAAGAGCTTTAAAGTTCTATATACATATGACACAAGAATTTAGAAAATCCGAGGCTCTATTTGTTCTTTATGGTTCTCAACGGAAGGGATGTAAAGCTTCCAAACACTCAATTGCCAGATGGATCAAGTTAATGATCACAAAGGCGTATCGAGTCAAGGAACAGCTAGTGCCCCTTAGGATCACTGCGCATTCAACAAGAGAACTCAGCAACTCATGGGCTCTGTCAAATGGCACCTCGGCAGAACAACTTTGCAAGGCCGCTACCTGGACTTCATTCCACACATTCACAAAATTCTATTAGTTTAATGTCTTTGCTTCAGCAGATGCTGCTTTCAGCCGCAAAGTTCTACAGTCAGTTATCACATAGTCAGTTATGACCAGTTTTTCTCACATGTTAGGGCAGTTGTTTCTGCACAACCATTTACCTGTTATACTCTGTTAGTTCTCCTTTTTCCTACTACATATGGCCCACCCTCTCTATATGCTTTGGGATTAACCCAGATGTCCCTGTGCTGCCTAGGTACTCCAAGAGAAAAAACGAATTTGTTTTACTTACCGATAAATCCATTTCTAGGAGTCCCATCATGGCAGCACAGGGAGCCCCACCCTCAGGATAATAAAAAGTTATGAAACATGCTTCTGCTAACCGGAACTGATAGGGGAGGGGTCAATGCAGGGAAGAGGAGGACTAGTGGGACAGTTAATTCAGTTTCACTTATTCAAGCCATCCTGACTCCTGAAGTGAAGTGCAGATGTCCCTGTGCTGCCATGACGGGACTCCTAGAAATGGATTTATCGGTAAGTAAAACAAATCCGTTTTTATGTAATTTGGATCTTGAGTCAACTAAAAAAATCATATAAACATTAAATAGTCCCAATAGACTGGTTTTGCTTCCAATAAGGATAAATTATATAATTAGTTTTGATCAAGTACAAGATGCTATTTTATTATTATAGAGAAAGGAAATAATGACACCATCCCACTAGGCACCATATTGGAATGCTATCCAAACAGGAATCTCAAAAGAACACCATTGCACTAGGCAGCGTATGTGGATGACAACCTACAATGAAATACATACAGATAACATTATCCCCCCCCAGCAGCACATAGGGATAACATAATCCCATCAGGTAACTCCTTGAAAAACCATCAGGCAGCTCATAAGACCACAATTTACCAGGCTGTTCATGGTGACAGCAACATCCTATCAGGCAGCTCATAGTGACAACATCCTACCAGGCAGCTCCTAGTGACAACAACATCCTATCAGGCAGTTCATAGAGACAACACCATCCTACCAGGCAGCTCATAGTGACCACAACATCCTACCAGGCAGAACATAAATTACATCATCCTCAGAGGCAGAGAGCACATGGTTACAACTTACAATTTTAGCATTAAGAACAGAATACAATCACTTGTACAGCACATTCATTGCACAAATATACAAAAAGCATAGTTGGGAAGCAGATATGTTTTGAGCCAGAAAGACAATTTACAGCTTTCTGCTGTACAGATTCCTGCCTGCACACACAGATTCCTGCCTGCACTCAGCTTACCACCTGTATGTGACTTCTCACTGAAATTCTGCTTCTCTGCAGGAATCCCTTTCTCTTTTCAAATCACTTTCCCTCCAGACTTTAGCAGCCTTGGTACAGATGACATCACACAGCACATCATCAAAGGGAGGAGCAGATAACATCACATACTCCATATTTGCCACCATAATGGAAAGCAATGCTAGAGTGTACTGACGAATAAGCTGGGGGAGGTGTGTTTATCATAGGAGGAGGGTGTTGCGGGGTTGTTATCTGCCTGGTAGATAGAGCTGCCTTGAAGTCATCCTTCATTCCCTATTCCTCCCTACTCTAGAAAAGGTAGTCTATGGGAGCCTTCTGTAATTTGCAGCTTTCTGGATATTGGGTTTCCAGATTAATATATCCCATATGACACCTGTCATAATAATAATCATTACAATGCCTTACTTCTGCCTACAAACAAAGTTTGTTGCATATAGATGCCACTGAAATGTGACCCTTCTTGGGCTATGCAGCATCTCTGAAATGGTAGTATGATTGAAAAATGAAAAGTTATTAGTGTGTTCATCACCAGGTTTCTATTGAGCAATTTACTCAAGGCAAGTTGTTTAACAGTGGCAATACTGCAAACTGATGGTTTGCTATTATTGTGCTCTCATTATAATAAATCCAGTCAATTGTTTTCTCCAGAAACACAAAGAGAATCTCAGATTGTCTATGGCTTTTATTAGATTAACTTTATTAGCTCCTAACGCTCATGAGCAGTTCAGTGATAGATTTGCATATGAATTGCAACACTAATGCAAACAGGTGACATTCCAATAGCAAGGTCACAGATGTGTCTGATTAATGTAATACCCTTCGTATGGAAGCCGTATTTTTCATTTGGCTTTTCAAAGAAGAACTGCTGAGACACATTACTGTTGCTTCTATTTTGTTTGACATGCTTCACCTTTTTGCCTGTAGAGCTTGAAGCACATTTTTTCCACCGTTTATGTGAAACATTTGTTTAATCCATATGATAACCCACCTCTGTTGTTAGTAAACGATATTTACCGTTCCAATTTTGTATTAAAGGGGTTGTTCACCTTCCAACATTATTTTTCAGTTCACTTGGTTTGATCACCAGAAATAAGGACTTTTCCCAATTAATTTCTATTTTCTATGTGTGACCATTTTTCTAATGATTTTAAATTGATCCATTTTGTTAAAACATTTATACAATAGTTGCTAATATTCCATAGTTACTGCTGAAAAATAAACTAAGTGTTGCAAAATAGTAACCATTTAGAGTTCTGAATTACTGAGCTGCCAGACTGAAACACCAGAGACACGAACATTGCATTTTAAACTTAGATTTTGGAAAATCGGTAAACCATAAAAGATTGAAAAAAGTCTTAATTTTTGGTGAACAAACTGAAATCTGTTTGGAACGTGAACACCTTTAATAGATCTGATAGGAATGACTTTTTTAGTATAAAGATAAAAACTGAGCAAATGGATAGGTTTGAATGCATTGTTCTATTGAAACGATTTCAATCAAAATCCTTTGAATTCTCTTTATAGTTAGCCAAAAATATAATTTATAAAGGCTGGAGTGACTGGATTTCTTTGCAGTTCTCTGATTGGCTCCCAGTCAATGATTAGTGACTTGAGGAGGGGGGGGGGGGCATATGGTATATAACTGTTGCTTTTGAATCTGAACAGTTATGTCCCATGTGTCCTTCCTAATTTTTAATTGTCTATTATGCTGTTTAAAAAGAAATTTTAAAAGAAATTTGCTGAAAAAAAATGGCGGGGCTGGAGGTGGCATTTGGGGGCTTTTAGTTGAAAATATGCAGCTACTCATAGATATGGATGTGCTCCTATGCTTTTAATAGGAATGTGTCCGTATCACTTTAAATAGAATGTTTTGGGAAATGGCTGATACTTCAGGTTGAAACTGCACCCAGGTCTACCTCCATAGGGCCTGGCTTGCTGGAGATATTAGTGAAGAACAGTGGATAGTCCAGGGGGTGAGGTTGTTTGTGTAGGGAGCATGGGTACTAGTTAAATAATATCACCTAGTTCTGCTACTGAATAGAATATATGCTTGAGAAGTGTTTGTAAATACATACACAGTGGCCTGTGTTTTCTGCCTTTTCCCTCCCAATAAGATCCACAAAAAACATAACCAGTTATTTATTGATGTTAAAGAAGTGATTTTATTTTTCCAAGGCGCTATGCCTTTTCAATTTTCTGTTTCAATACATCCTGAATTATTAAAGATATTTTTATGGCAATTTTCTATATTTTATTGGAAGACATTATAAGGCTTTTGTAGTGCTGTAGATATTGCAGCTAACTTGTACACACCTTGAAAGTAAAATATTCTGCACAAGGACTGCAGACCAAACAATATCAGAACAATATCAGAACAAGCTATCCTTATGTTAACAATATTTAAAATATATCTACCATTAAAAATAAGTGAGTATTTAAATGAGCAAAAGTGGGCTGTTCACCTTAATAAAAACTTTTAAGGGCACATTTAGAGACAAAATTAATTTTTGAATAAAATGAAAATTTTTAAAAGTCGTGTTTCAAAGTAATTTTTTGAATAGCCCAAAATTCGATTAGAATTGAAAAAATTTGAAAATTTTAATTTTGAAATACTGTCTCTTTAAAAATCCTTTGATTTGACACTTCACCACCTTAAAGCTGCTGACTTCCTAGAGCCTGCCACGTAAATCTTGAGAATTCAAAGGATTTTGATTGAAATCGTTTGAATAGAACAATACATTCAAACCATTTCAATTTTGCCCCCCCCAAATTAGATGGTCGAATTTCGACGTTTTTTCACTTCAAAATTTGACCATTAGTAAATCTGCCTCATAGTGTAATAGCAATTTTCGTTTTATTTGTTACATATTTATATAGGGTTGAAAAAAAGACCAAAGTCAAGTTCCTCCAAATGCAACCAAGCATCCATACATACACACACACTGACCGCTCCATACACTCACATAAACTATATATAATATATATATATATATATATATATACAAACTAAAGAGTTTAGTATCACAATAACCTTGGATATTACACTTGTCCAAGAAATCATCCAAGCCCATCTGAAAAGCATAAACAGAATGAGCCATCTCCTTACCATTCGGCTTTGCATTCCACAACCTCACTGTGAAGAACCACCTACGTTGCTTCAAATGAAGGTTCTTTTCCTCTAGTCTAAACAAATGGCCTCTGGTGCGGTGATCCTCTTTATGAGTAAGATGATCCCCTGCTATTTTTCTATAATGTTCTCAAATGTATTTAAGTGTAATCATGCCACCTTGCAAGTGTATCTTTTGCCAGAGAAATCAAACCAAACTTTTACAGTCTACCATCATAATTTGTCTTCCACCCCTCTAACCAGTTTAGTTGCATGTCTCTGCACTCTCTCCAGCTCATTTATTTCCATCTTAAAGGAACAGTTCAGAGTAAAAATAAAAACTTGATAAATAGAGAGTATGTGCAAAATAAAAAATGTTTCTAATATAGTCAGCCAAAAGTGTAATGTTTACAGGCTGGAGTGACTGTATATCTAACAGAACACACCTTCCTGCTTTTCAGCTCTCTAACTCTGATTTAGTTATGAGCCACGTTGCCCCCTCAAGTCTATGATTGACTACTGCCTGGTAACCAATCGGTGGAACCCAAGAGAGCTGAAAAGCAGGAAGAAGTGTTCTGTTGTGTTGGACATCCAGTCAATCCAGACTTTATACATTACATTTTTGCCTAACTATTTTAGAAACATTTTTTATTTTGCACAGCCTATTTGCCCTGTTTTCATCTTTACAATGAACAATTCCTTTTACCTATAAAGAGGCAAAACTGTTTTCTTCCCTTGATTTAATGCCTTTTTCTGCAAGACACTACAGTCAATGTCTGGATAATAAGTCACCCATAATAACTTGACCAATTGGGATGTTTACTAACATTAGAGATAAATACCTGGAGATATTTCTGGAGATGTTGCCCATGGCAACAAATAAGCAATTAGATTTAAACAGCCACCTGTTAGTTAGAAAACAAGGGCAAAAATCTGATTGGTTTCTATGGGCAACATTTCTAGAAATCTCTCCAGATATTTATCTCCAATGTTAGTAAACATGCCCCCTAGTTTATAAAAGTAGTACTTATGTGAGGTGGTTTGTAGCCTACACCAATGATCATTTTGGTTGTAAACTTTTGCCCAGTTGAAATTTCTACCCAGAGTGATTCCACCCCCTCCCCCGTGCCATCAATGGATATTTCTTTAGTGCATGGCTTTAATTCAGGCTTTATATATAAGCACATTCCTCCACTCTTTTTAATCCCTCTGTCCTGTGCCTTCTAAAAAGTGTGTAACCATTCATATTCTTACCCCAGTCAAATGTTTTATCCTACCAGGTTTCATTGATACCAGTTATATCATAATTTTTAGAGCATACAATTAACTCTGGCTTTCCCATTTTAAGTGACAATCTGTGCATTTGCCAGCAAACAGCAGAGATTACTATTTTTCCTTTTGTTCCTTTTTTACATAACTTAATGGAAAATTATACTGTGTCTTCTTATTAGTCTGTTTTCCTTGTAACAGAGGATACCTCCTTAACTGGTAAACTGTATTGCCCCCCTTATTCCTCCCCATGACCCCTTACTAATCCCACTGGTCTGTCTACCATTGCTTCCCCATCAACCACATGCCGAACCCTGGCACTAAGAAGACAGCTAAAACTGTTCAGTTGTGATCCAGAGGATATATTAACCCTATTCACTTTCCTAATAATTGCATCCACTATAACCACAATGTGTTTTTTGTTAAATATTTTTCTCTGCAGTTCTCAGCCATAGATTAAACATGGTATCTTGTTGCCAGGGAGCATGTTTAAATTCAAAATAGAAGGTGAATAGTAGAGGTCTTGAAAAGAAAAATAAGCAACAAATAATAATAACAATACATTTGGAGCCTATGTTCTAGTTGCTCTGACCCCTCTGACAGGAAGGTAGTATGTTCAACTGCAGTCTGGTACAAGCTAGAAAAGGAAAGCTGATAAAATAGCATACAAAAAAAGCTGATAAAATATTATACAAAAAAATAATGAAGACCTAGAAAAAATAATTTCTGGTGCATTATGTGTTGTGAATGATTGTGTATAACTGATGTGTAAAGCATCTCTTAGATATACCATGAGCTGGATGAATGAAAATCTTCATAGTCATATCGCCATTCATTTTGGAGAGAATACTCATAAGACTGGTTCGGGAATATGAAAGAACAGCAAAAAAAACTGGCGGACTATCGAAATTATCTACGCTTTAATCTCAGATGCCAACATCAGGGACTCACCCCTTGTAGCCTACGCCTGGGTTCCACCGTAAAAAGTCACAGCGCCAACAAGATTCTACAAAAAGCCCTTAAGCAGAAAGTTGAACGTCTGAAATGGAGTCTGGCAAAACAATTGCCTGATGGGATTCTGTAATGGGTGGTTGTTTTTGTTGAACATGCACAGATGGCCCAACACATTAAGGGGCAAATTTGCTATTATTCCCCATAATTAGCTCGACCATTGAATGCTTATCGAATTGTTTTAGGCTATCATTTTGCTCGCAATACGATTTCTCAATGAATTCGAATGATCGGATACCGATCGTTGGATTTCACAAAAAATCATGAAATTTCCTTTGAGAGACAAATAAGCAAATTTCACCACCTTACTGTCAGGAAGCAGCAGTTGGAAAAGGACAGAAGAACTAACCTGGAGGCTGAAAGATGAGACACCACAGAACACCAAAGACACGTTCGGTAATAGGGTATTAACTCAGCCGAAAAAGGACGTGCTAGCCAAGGGGTTAAACTATACAGTGACACCACAGCACATCCCAGTAAGTGAACTCATCACAGCCACAGAATCTGCTATCAATAATAATTACTTAAAAAAGGAAGAAGTGGAACAACTCCGGCTAAAAGTGTCAGCTGCCTTGTCAAGTGCCAGAACACCTCCCTCTAATCTTACTACACTAGAGGAGATCTCTAAGTTCTGAGTAAGGACCCGAATATCACTATCCTGCCAGCAGATAAAGGGCGATGCACAGTGGTACTCAACACAACTGACTATCACTGCAAAATAACCACACTACTCAGTGACAGCAATACATATAAACCCTTTTGAAAGACCCAACAAGCGGTTACAAGAAAAAGGTGATAGCTTGTCTACAACAACTTGAAAACGAGAAAGCCATTGATAGTTTTATACCACCGCCTGTACCCCAGAGAAGCCACACTCCACAAGATACACAAAGAAGGAGCCCCACTAAGGCCCATTCTCAGCAGCATAAACTCAGTGACATACAGTACAGCATTGCAAAATTCTTGGCTAACATCTTAGCCCCATTGGTAGGCAATACAGAGCATTATATCCAGAATGCCAAGGAGTTTGTAACCAAGATTCATGGCGTTACACTAGAGGCAGAGGAAACAATGGTATTTTATGATGTCACTTCATTGTTCACATGTATACCTACGACAGAGGCAATTGAGACTGTAAGAAATAGACTGCAGCAAGATAACACCCTCAGCAGCAGAACGAAGCTCAGTCCTTACCAAGTATGTTTGTTGCTAGATTTGTGCCTTAATACCACATACTTCAAAAACAAGGACCTTTTTATAGACAGAAACATGGCGGTTCTCCAGTCACTCCCATTGTAGCTAACTTGTACATGGAGGAAGTGTTAAGAAGGGCCTTACTTACTTACATTCCAGGGAACAACACCGAGTCACTGGTTCAGGTATGTGGATGACACTTGGGTAAAAATCCAGATCAAATGAAGTGGCAGCCTTTACAGTGCGAGGAGTGCACTGGTCTATACATTGGGGAGAGAAAACAACTGCTCACCAAGCGAATGTCTCGGCATAGGAGGGGGAACTCTACAGGGCAAGACTCAGCTGTCTTTCTACACCTAAAAGACAAGGGACACTCCTTTGAAGATAGCAAGGTCCAAATCTTGGATAAAGAGACGTGAAAGAAGTGATTCGTGTCAAGGTAGAGAAACCATCCCTGAATAGAGGTGGGGCCTTCAAACCCACCTGTCTGCTACATACAATGCTGTTCTCACATTGGTACCCAAGAGGTTTCAGAAAACTTCACACATCCATTCATACAACTCTCACAAATAACACCTGTGTCTAGGAGTTGCATGACACATTGGTAATCCCATCACAGTAATTTCACAGAATCAAATTCAGAGTTACAATGTGCCATTGTGTTTGGATTAGTGGAAGAGTTTATATGCCGAGAACTTCCCATACCAGTCAGTTGAACTGAAGAAGCTGCTCAGATGAGTAGTGAAACATCTTCAATAATTACTCAGCAAGTCCAATTGTTTTAGAATTACTTATATTAGACATCTCTTATCCAGAAACTGTTTATCCAGAAAGTTCATAATTACAGGATAGCCATCTCCTATATATTTCCCTTTTTTAAAACAGTACCTTGTACTTGATGCCGAATAATATATAATCAAATAAATAAAAAGAAGTAACAAAGAACCCCCAATCACGTGCTTGGCTAATTAATGTGGTGAATTATTACTGATTTTTAATTAATTAGCTAAAATCTGTGATAAAATTCATTAGCTAACCCAATCCTTTAGATACAATGAATCAATTATTAAGAAAAACCCCCCAAAAAATATTTTTTTTTGATTGATATAATATATAGATAAAGTTCTTCGTGCTTAACTCACAACAACCACGTAGAAGTTGTGATTACTATTAGTCGATTGTTCAAAAGTGATTGATATAAATTTATTTCCAAGGCCACTAGGTGTGGATTATGCCCAAATATTTAAGCATTAACCAAATTCATGAATTAAAGTTCATATTGATTACACTTAAATCTATAAATTAATAGTGGCTAAATTCATAATATATCAAATAGAAAAATGAAATTGATTTAAGTAAATTAATTAAATAGATTCACTGTTATAGATTAAATAAATAACTGTTAAAAAGGGCTATCAACCCAAGGTGCAATTCAATAAGTTAATAAACCAGCATTTAGAGAAATCACAAAGTGAGGAAAAAGAAAATAGATAGAGGGTGGAGAAGTCCCAAAGAGAACTACTGGGAACAAGAGGGAGTACGGCAAGCAATGTGGACTGTGGTCTCAAATTTTACCTTGCTATCTGAATGGAGAACTAAGCTTACCTAAAAAACCACACATCACACAATGCCATTGTTGGAACGCACGATACACATATGCGCACGCTCAGTACAGCTGCATCATCGCTTAGTCATTTCCAAATCGCGGCTGAATAACAGAAATGCACCCTGGGGGAAGTGCGACTACTAGTGCAGATCTTTGCGTTCCAGCAAAAAAATAATTAAATAAAAGGCGCAATTAAGATATGCGCATGCTCAATCTGTGAAGAAAAAGTTTTTTTCTCTTCCAAAGGACAGATGAATCATTAAGGGAGCTGAAATAATAGCTTGAGTTACAGAAGGGGAATATATGATATCTCACACAATAATCATCCAAATTGAAGATCTTTCATTGGGAAAGACTGAGGATCTTTCTTAGGGAAAGACTGTCAATTAGGTGTAAAAATCAATTATTGTGGATTGGTGAAAATTAGGAATTACTAAATAAAGGCATTGTATAGGATGTTCTCATTGATACCCCTGGGGGAGACAGAATTTAGTTTGAAGATCCAATAGGTCTCACGTTTCAAGCTCCAAGTTGCCACCTCTTATTCCCAAATTTACTTGATTCATATTATGATGTTTTTTGTAGTGATGGGCTACAGTTGATAAGGTTTCATCAGTTTTACTGCTCTTTTCGGCAGTTCTGATTGAACTGCAATGTTGCTGGATTCGTGATTTAAGCATCTGTGTCGTCATGCCCACATATTGCTTATTGCATGGGCATTCAATCACATAAATGACTCCTTTGGTTCTACAATTAATGTAGTCCTTGATTACATGATCTTTGTTGAATCTATCAGTAAAGGAGGAAAGCTTTTTCATTTTTTCGCAAACATTGCAATTCCCACAGGGGAAACAGCCCTTGATTTTGCTGGGTTGATGAGCTTTTTGAAAATGGCTTCTGGATAACATATCTTTGAGATTAGGGCTGCGTCTATAACAGATCGAAACCCTTTTGTCCAGAATGCCATTGAGGGTTACATCTTCTTTTAACACTGACCAATGTTTATTGATAATTGTATTGATTTGGTTACTTGTAGTGTTGTATGTGGTGAGGAACCTTACTACATCAGTATCCTGTGATTTGATTTTAGGATGTAGCAACTGTTCCCTCTCGGTGTTTAAGGCCCTGTGATAGGCTTTTTTAATAATTTTCCCGGAATAACCTCTTGATTTTAATCTGTTCTTCAGGAGAATAGATTGTTCTTTAAAGAGTTCTTGTGTGGAGCAGTTGCGTTTTAATCTTAGAAATTCACCAGTAGGTAGTGATTTCTTAACTGTTGATGGGTGAAAGCTGGAAAAATTAAGAAGAGAATTGGTGGCAGTTTCTTTTCTATAATTGGAGGTAAGTAGTGTTACATCATTTTGCATAATGAGCGAGAGATCCAGGAAGGAAATCACTTTATCAGAAATATTAACTGTCAATTTGATGTTAAGATTATTGTTATTTAACTTGTCGACAAATTCCAGAGCTTCCTGTTTAGTACCATCCCATAATATTAAGATATCGTCGATGTAACGTATCCATTGTATTATCTTGTTGGTGTAGATTGATAGATATGACCCCTTTACCACTGTCTCCTCCCAGTACCCAAGAAAGAGGTTGGCGTAGGATGGGGCACAGGAAGTTCCCATCGCAGTCCCTTGTGTTTGGAGATAAAATTTCCCTTGAAATGTGAAATAGTTGAAATGTAGAATAAAGTGCATTAATTTTAACAGGAAATAGGTTTCGTCAGATTCGCCAATGTATTGCTGCAAAAAAATATTTTAAGGCTTGCAAACCTAGTACTGATAGAGGTATATAAGGATTCCACATCCAATGTAACAAGAAGGGTATTGTTAGTAATTTTTGTACAATTTAGTTTATTCAACACATCCATGGTGTCCCTGGCGTATGATTCTAATTTTTCCACCATCGGTCTTATCCTCAGGTCAATGTATTGGCTGGCCTTTTCAGTCAGATTCCCATTACCTGAGATAATGGGTCTCCCTGGAGGTTTATGTAGATTTTTATGAATCTTAGGTAGAAGATACAGTGTGGCAACCCTGGGATGGTTGGTACTTAAAAAAAAGTTTTTCTTTCTTATTGATTAAATTATCTCTGAAAGCTTCATCTATTAGTTTATTATATAGTTGTTTATAATTTTCCGTAGGATCTCCTAAGATTTCTTTATAGCTGGAAGTGGCTAGTTGTCTTTGTGCCTCCTCTAGATACATATTATATAATATCTGAGATATTATTCTCATAAATCCTGGGTTTGAGCTGTAGGATGTCGTTTATTACTAGATTTAAAAAGATTCCCAAATTAGGGCAGATAGAGGAAGGTGGAGTAAAATGTGATTTCACCTTTAGCTTTTTTTGCCAAGCTTCCAATATATTTTCCTGTTCAATAGAGTTGTCACTATTTTCTAATAAAAGTTCCTCTAAATCGTTAATAGCTTGCAATTCAATGTCTATAAGGGAGTCAGATTTGTCACGTTCACCACCAAAGTGTTTTTTTAATAATAGTTTTCTGGCAAATAGATTTAAATCTTTAACGGTCTCGAAATGGTCTATATGAAATGTTGGAGAGAAGGAAAGGCCTTTGCCAAGTATATTTATGTGTGTGGAAGTGAGATTGTGATCGGAAAGATTGATTACATTTAGCTTTTGCTCTTGGTCTGATTTCTCTTGGGTGGTGCATAATTGACTGTCTTTCTGTCTCTTAAAAATATCCTCTCCGTATTCGGTTCTGTCTCTTTGTTCCTGACTTTAGCTTGACTTTGTGAGGTGTCCGCTAATTCCCTCCCCATCCCTAAAAAAATAGGGTATTGTGTTTTTTTGGGGATAACATCTTTGCCTAGGTTAGTGGCTTGGGAGTCAGTTGTATTAGTTAAGGATCGTATAGGGGAATGATGTTGGTATGATCTATTTGGAAATTGTTTGAGTACTCTTGGTCCATTTGGACTGTGATTGAGTATATGATTCATTTTTGGTGTTATCGGTCAATTGGCGACGGTCAAATTTTCCTTTTTTGTGTGACCAGCGGTAGACAAAATGGTTGGAGAAATCATTGATGTCTCTAGATAACTTGGTTTTTTTGGTTAGTAAAACCGAAGTTTCTAATTTATGAACTCCTTCCATTATGTCCGTATATTGTTGTACAAAGTCCTTTTCCTGTTCTAGATTCTGTAACTCATTCTGTATTTCACAGATTTGCTCATCTAGCTTGGTTAGCTTAGTTTCTTCTTCAGATATTAATAGTTCCATTAGTTTAAAAGAGCAATCACTAAGTATCGCTTCCCATTTGTTTTTAAAATGATTGCCGGGAGCCTCAAAGGTGGGAAACACTTGTATTCGTAGACCTCTGGGAATCAATCCCTTTGATAGATATTTCTTAAAAAATTGTAAATTCCACCATGATTTACATTGTTTCATCATTAGCTATTTTTAATCGTTAAGTAACCGGTTGGAATCCAATTCAACATTCATTTCCCCAGAGGTCTCAGATTCAAAAATTGGGTTTAACTCCTTTAACCTTTTAGAGTGAATTTCACCAAAATTCTCTATTATACTTGGGCCTGAGGCCATAATTAGAGGACATATAAAGTTCTGATTCAAGAAAGGAGGAAAAAAAAACCCAAAAAATTATGGACAAGAAAAAAAGGGATTGTGAATCAAACCTTATATGGTTCAAAAGAATTGCACCTTATAAAGATGGAGGTGTGATTTACTTGTTCAATGGAATTAAATATATAAAAAGAAGTAACAAAGAACCCCCAATCACGTGCTTGGCTAATTAATGTGGTGAATAATTACTGATTTTTAATTAATTAGCTAAAATCTGTGATAAAATTAATTAGCTAATCCAATCATTTAGATACAATGAATCAATTATTAAGAAAACCCCAAACTATAATATATAGTTAGATAAAGTGCTTCGTGCTTAACTCACAACAACCACATAGAAGTTGTGATTACTATTAGTCGATTGTTCAAAAGTGATTGATATAAATTTATTTCCAAGGCCACTAGGTGTGGATTATGCCCAAATATTTAAGCATTAACCAAATTCATGAATTAAAGTTCATATTGATTACACTTAAATCTATAAATTAATAGTGGCTAAATTCATAATATATCAAATAGAAAAATGAAATTGATTTAAGTAAATTAATTAAATAGATTCACTGTTATAGATTAAATAAATAAACTGTTAAAAAGGGCTATCAACCCAAAGTGCAATTCAATAAGTTAATAAACAAGCATTTAGAGAAATCACAAAGTGAGGAAAAGGAAAATAGATAGAGGGTGGAGAAGTCCCAAAGAGAACTACTGGGAACAAGAGGGAGTACGGCAAGCAATGTGGACTGTGGTCTCAAATTTTACCTTGCTATCTGAATGGAGAACTAAGCTTACCTAAAAAACCACAAATCACACAATGCCATGTAGTAAAAGGAGAATTAAGAGAATTTAAATGCGGTTACAAATGGTTATAAAGGTTATAAGTTAAATAGAAGGTGAAACTGATAAAAACAAAGTGCAGGAGTCTCAATCCAATAAGATTTTTTCCAACACGCGTTTCGCCAAGGCTTTCTCAAGGCAAAAACTGAGGCGCCATACGAAGCGTCTCTTCTTTAAAGCTTCCGGTTAGAATACATCCCGCGAGTGGTGCAACTTCTGATGACGAATTTGTGTTCCAGCACGTTGGAACGCACGATACACATATGCGCACGCTCAGTACAGCTGCATCATCGCTTAGTCATTTCCAAATCGCAGCTGAATAACAGAAATGCACCCCGGGGGAAGTGCGACTACTAGTGCCGATCTTTGCGTTCCAGCAAAAAAATAATTAAATAAAAGGCGCAGTTAAGATATGCGCATGCTCAATCTGTGAAGAAAAAGGTTTTTTATCTCTGTCCTTTTCTCTTCCAAAGGACAGATTTTGGGGGGGGGGTTTTCTTAATAATTGATTCATTGTATCTAAATGATTGGATTAGCTAATGAATTTTATCACAGATTTTAGTTAATTAATTAAAAATCAGTAATAATTCACCACATTAATTAGCCAAGCATGTGATTGGGGGTTCTTTGTTACTTCTTTTTATTTATTTAATTCCACTGAACAAGTAAATCACACCTCCATCTTTATAAGGTGCAATTCTTTTGAACCATATAAGGTTTGATTCACAATCCCTTTTTTTCTTGTGAATAATATATAATCCTTATTGTAGGCAAAACATCCTATTGGGTTTATTTAATGTTGTGTAATTTTTCTAGTCTTGAAAGACCCCTTATTTGGAGAACCTCAGGTTCAAATCATTCTGGATAACAGGTCCTATACCTATATTCATAAATTGGTGGAAATTCCCCTTGGTACACTCCTATCATTTTATCATCCTATGTTTACTTATAAAATAGTCTCAACCATTTTTTTTCTTCTTCTTCTTATTAAAGAAATGTAAAAAGTAATTACTCAAATCAAAACTCAGAAACTTAGAAAGGAAAATTAAATGTCATAAGTTTGACAGTCAATTATTGCTTAGCAAATTTTAATTAGGCAAAGCTAAATAAGGGTGCAGTTTTCTGAAACATATTTAAACATCAATATTCTTAAAGTTGAACATGATCAGGCTTTTTCTCTCAACAACTTTTATTTACATTCACCTAAAAAGTATTCTTTTGCATATTTTTTTTTGTTATATGGTTATTGGGCTGATCCAGTCATTTGACCCTCAATAATCAGATCATAGCTTAGGTAAATGCAGGCCATTGGATTGATAGGGCAAAGTCAGTGGCCTGATGCTATCCACCCCAACAGGAAAATCAAACCTGCCTGATTGATACCTTCTTGGTTTTAGGCCAGATGTTGTTGTACTTCTTGAGGTGGATGCATAGAATTCCTCTACTACTTGTACACAGTTTGGGTGGGGGGGGGGGTTTGTCTCTGCATAGGTCCACCAAACCTAACTGCTAGAGTGCAAGTATATGTATGTGAAGCACATCCCTTTGCATGATCCCAGTTCTCAAACCAATATATTTCTTTCTTCATTCCTCCCATGTTATTAGCAGCAGAATGCAAAAAATATCTGGTAAACTAAAAACAGATGAAAAAGGAATAAACACATCATTATGGAAGTGTGTAGATACACTTTGTATACACTTGGCAATGTTTTCAGTGCTATTGTCCGTCAAAGACTTATTGTTAACTATGGCTGTGCAAACTAATAAACTTCTTTATGTATGTTGTTACTACAAAATAATTTGAAATGAATCATAATACATTGCTATATATTAACTGCTTGACCTTCTAATTCACCTTTTTTGTAATTCAGGCATGCATTCTAATTGATTTAATATCAACAAAATGTACTGCAAGCTTGGTAAGCAATTAAGAGAATTACAGGGCAAAATAATCGGTTAAATGAAACTGTACTCACTGTTTTATGTCCATGGCGGTATTTGAAATTCAATTAACCCTGATATAGGGAGTATTTCGAAGGACTTTCCACAGGGATGCAGAAAAATGAAAGAATTGTTGCTGTAGTGCTAACAAGAAATGAGTTGTATTCTGTTGTGGTTTACTTTATTTAAAAGTATATATTTCAAATATATATAAAAATGTTTCAATTTCTTTATTAGCCAGTGTATATATATAATAAATATATATATATATATATATATATATGTAGTGGTTTAAATTTTAAAATGTACTGTAAATTACCAATTATACAGTCCTGTATGTCTTCTTTTGTAAGCAATATAACCTTCCTGTGGGAATCTTGAACAATATCTTAAAGAGTAAAAAGTCTTAAGAGTAACTGATTATGCAATATATTATTTTTTGAATGAAGCTTGGTATAGCTGTGTTTGAACCTGATGAACAAAGTTCCAACAGCATTTGTTAAGGGCCCAGCAGCACTTGTCCAAGCTACTACTGAATTCCTACCTCAATGATGGAAAACATCCATTCACCCACAATACTTATTGTTTAGGTGGCTTCACTAAAGTGACTAACCTTCTAGTTACTGGGGTCACCAGTAAGCTAGAAATATATTGTCTATATGCTTACATCAGAGGAAACAACACATATACAGTATGTGCAATACTGAAGATATTTTTAGACCTTTGTCATCTTCTCTTTTGCTCTAAACTTAGCAAAAATCACTAATTTCTAAGCTTGCTAATTGACCCTTTTGCAAGGTAAAACTATAGGCCCAACATCAGAAAGAAGCTGCAAATGAACTTAATCACAAACTGAAAGTCACCGTGTTTGCAGAGATGTATTATTACACAGCAAGTAAGTATACCTTTTAAATAGCCATTGTGAAAATTGCAATTCTAAATGCACCACCAGGCAACTTTAAAGGCTCTTGAAATAGATTGAACTCTGCCAGTATATTTCCAATATAACACCGTTAGATGTCTAACTAACCATGAATTTATAATTTGCAGAATTCAATAACATGTACAGTTGTGCTCATGTGCTCTAGGTTTACATACTCTAGAAGAATTTATGATTTCTTAACCATTTTTCAGAGAATATGAAAGCCATTTATTGGCTTTCATATTGGAGTGTTTACTCTTTTTAAATCCTAATCACTACACAAACTACCCAAATGACCCTGATCAAAAGTTTATATACCCTGGTGATTTGGCCTGATAACATGCACACAACTTGACACAAAAGGGTTACAATGGCTATTAAAGGTAACCATCTTCACCTGTGATCTGTTTGCTTGTAATTAGTGGGTGTGTATAAAAGGTCAATGACTTTCAGGACTCCAGTCAGACCCTTGCATCTTTCATCCAGTGCTGCCCTGATGTTTTTTGGATTCTAAGTAATGGGGAAAGCAAAATAATTGTCAAAGGATTTGCGGAAAAAGGTAGTTGAACTATAAAACAGGAAAGGTATATAAGAAAATATCAAAAGAATTGAGAATTATTATGAGCAGTGTTCAAAATTCTGTTGAAACCAAACCATTGTCAGGTAGACCAACTAAAATTTCAGCCACAACTGCCAGAAAAATTGTTCGGGATGCAAGGAAAAACCCACAACTAACTTCAGGTGAAATACAAAAAATACTGGAGGAAAATTTGCACTCATCAGCCTGGAAGCATGGGACGTACTTGGACATTCCAACATGACAATGATCCAAAACACAAGGCCAAGTCGACATGTCATTGGCTACAGCAAAATAAATTGAATGTTCTGGAGTGACCATCTCAATCTCCTGATGTTTAACCCAATAGTTAATACACACTCTTACCTACTCTTTGAATGGATTAATTATTTGAACAGTGTAAATAAGCAGTACTGCCAATACTTGGTAGATAGAGAATATTTGCAGTGGTTATAGGAAATAAATAATGGTGGATGGAAGCCTCAACTTATTTTCTGTCTTCATCTTTTTCTTTTTCTACTCCTTTATATAGATATGGAGAGGGCAATAAACAGAATTTTACTTTTATACTATTTATCCAATAAGACATTCTGGCTTTATACACCCATGCTTCAGCCCAGATTAAAGGGGTTGTTCACCTTTATATTAACTTTTAGTATGATGTAGAGGGTTATATTCTGAGACAATTTGCAGTTGGTTTTTATTTGTGTTTTTTTTTTATTTATTCAGTAGCTCTCCAGTTTGCAATTTAAGCAATTTGGTGGCTAAGGTCTAAATTAACCTAGCAAGCATGCATTGTATGAATATGTATGAGAGGGCCTGAATAAAATGATGAGTAATAAAAAGTAGCGATAACAATAAATGTGTAGCCTTACAGAGCATTTGCTTTTCAGATGGGCCCAGTGACCCCCCCATTTGAAAATTTGAAAGCTGCAAAGAATGAAGAAAGATCATTCAAAACTATAAAAAAAACGACCAATTAAAAAGTTGCTTATTATAACGTATTAATAAAGGTGAACTATCCCTTTAATGTCCAAGGTCATCTTTCTATACTATTCAGATTAACCAACTAAAGTTATGCCATTTTACCCATCAATAATTTATTTTATGTGTAGACCATTTTGGATTCCACAGAAGGGGCATTGCATGGTAAGTCATAGACACGCAAGATTATTGTATGCAGAATATATTCTTATATTTTCTCATTTTATTGATTCCATTACACACACCCAAAGAAAAAAGTATGGTGAATGTAATCAGTTTGCAATAACTCTTGTTCTATCTGTGTGTAGTAGTATCTATGGCAAGGCTGGGCTTCTTATTGAGGTTTTATTTTGTATTTATATTGTACCAGCACTTGTTGCTTGGAATATGTGTATTTCTCCACTAAAAGCAATGCCACTGCTTTTTCTACAAGAAAGAAACCATTATTATTCAAGATGAATGTTTAAAGTCATCACTGCTGCTCTCATTAAACTTTCACACATTAATGCTGTTTGCTATATATTTACAAAAGAATTAATTTTATAGTCATGTTGCATAATTGGTTTTTTTTTTAACAGCTTATAATTGATCTAAGCTAAAAGAAAAGGAAACAAATAAAAACCATCTCCATTGTAAAGGGACTTAACATGAAAGCTGGTAATAGTTATTTGCCTTAATTTTTTTACCAAATGTGTACTTCAGTCATATGTTAATCTCTGTCCCTTGTGATCTGCATAATGATAATTTTAAAAGGTTATAAAGATGGTCAATTGGCTATTGTTTCTAAATGCAACATAAAGAACATATTTTTGAAGTTGCTGACTGGCTAGGACAGGTGCAGGGACAGTGCTTTGAGACTTTTTTGGGAGCAGTGTGATATCCATAGGTTTGCTGCTGAAAAATATTTAGTGATGCAAGCCAGAATCCAAGCAGAGGTGTAGGAGGAGGATATTGAGATTGTGTGTTAGTATAATAGAGGGGCAATGAAAATAGGGCATATGGATGTATATCTACTATATCTTTCTGCAATGTGAAACTATCAGTTACCATCCTTGACAAGGTAAAAGGCCAAATTGAGATTGTTACTGGTATAAAAGTCAAGCCACATCTATAAACTGGCAATTGCCCACTGAACCATTTTTTTGTAAGAAACAAATCACATTGCAATATAGCATTCAATTGGCTGCTATCAAGAAGGCATATTTTTCTTAATTACTGCTCATAAATCTCCAGACTGTAGCTGTGATGCAAATATTTCACAGTTATAATTTCCTTGGTAACTTATAACACATAAACATGAACCATTATTAACCACCTATTGACCACACAGTAGCAAGGCAGCTCTGAGAGGAAAAATTAAATTTACATAGCAAAGCTTAAGAACCAAAATAAGCTAACTCCAGAACCTACAGCACATGTTTAAAACCCCAACTCATGATCCAAACATAGAGTTTAAAGTGTTGCTGACACAATCCATACAGAGAAGTCTCAAACTTCTAGGATATATTTGTTTTAGGGATGGGGAAATAATAAGGTAAGTTGTAACTAAATCGATTCCACCTTTGTTATTCAAGCAGTGACAATCCTGCTCAAACAGAAGGAACAATAGTATTTTGTTTCTCAAGAGATATATCACTCAGATTACTTACAAATGTAAAATGCTTACATAGGTTTCATTACCAGCTTTTCTGGGGCATCAAGGCCATAGTATAGGAAAACAAAATGTCATTATCATAATAAATCTAGATGCTGACTGTTCTGCCTCCCCTCCTAAGCATTGAAAGTGTGCTCTCTTTAACTTGTCAAGTTGTCTTGAGATAGCAATAACTTACAACCTCAGGAATTTCAGCAGACAGTTGAGCTCAATCAGAATGGCACCTTGAAGACCATTGAGACGTTTATTTCAGACTGTGGAGATCTTGACAACAGTGAACATTCAGATAGGTCAAAAGACTATAATATGATCCACTCTGGCAATATACAAGCAGTTGAAAATGTAGTCTAGCATATACTACCGGACAAGTGGAGTAAACCAGACAGACAGAGATCAGAGGGGTTAACAGGAGGGGAGATGGACCAAAACGAGGAAAGGCAAGTCATGAAACAAAAAATACACGTGTAACATGGCACAGACAAAGGGGCAGACTCACTAAAGGCAAAGTGGCTAACGCGAGTGACTTTTTGCCAGCGTTACCATCTGCAGGGACATCTCCAATTCGCTAGGGAAAGAGACCATCGCTAGCGTTCGTCCACACTCTATTGCCAGCCAACTTTTTGTTCTTGGAGAATTATAGTTACTCTGCAAATCCAGTGCATGCATACCATACAGTAAGCCTGCACCAGTTCTAGTGAAAGGTAGTTAGGTGGGATGCACAAACGTTTATCAGTGGAGTGGATATTTTTCCATAGACTAATATTCAATTCTCATAGTGAGAATTTTTTAAATAAATTATTTGGAGCATGATTGCAATAACTGTAATGACCATTCCAATGGCTCCAAACTGACATAACCAGCTTAGATATGTATTACCAAAAGGTAACCATTTTGAGCATCCATTAATATTAATTAATCTTGTGTTTTTTCCTGTTACAATCTTCCACTTTTTTTGGAGGGGCGGGGGGTTGGCTCTTTCCCCCCCTTTGCTCTGTTGGTGTCAGTTTAGTCTAATTTACAGTAGTTTGATATACTTGGCATTATATGTTTTCTATATTTTGCTTTAACAAAAACTAGACAAAAATACTAGGGATGCTCCAAATCCAGGATTCGGTTCTGTATTCAGCCATTTTCAGCAGGAATCGGATTCGGCCGAATCCTTTTGCCTGGCCGAACTGAATTCTTAAAATCATGTGACTTTTCGTCACAAAACTAGACTGGATTTTACTCTTCCTCTCACTAATTTGCATATGCAAAGTAGAGTTAGGATTCGGTTAGGTATTCAGCGGAATCTATCACAATGGATTGTGGGGTTTCGGCCGAATCCAAAATAGTGGATTTGGTGCATCCCTAAAATATACACGATGAGATAATGTATTAGTTCAAGGGCAGAATTATCAAAGGTCGAAAGGTAGTTTTTTTACCTTGAACTATTTACCGACTTGAAAACTGGAATCAAATATGAATCAAATTCAACTAAATTCTCCAAAAAAACTCAACTGTCAGGAAGGCTATTCATGTCTTCAAATGGGTCACTGGAACTCTGCCATTAAACTCCAAGTTGTTCCCAGGGTCAAGGTATGATAAGTTTCCAATTTGAATTAGAATTCAAGTTTGGATTATTCCCAACTTGAATTGGCGAGTTTTGACCAAAGATCCAACTAGAAAATTTGAATTTACAATTCAAACCTTAATATATCTGCCCCTTAGTGTACCCCAAAAACATGTATTTTTCTAAAACATATTAGCAAGATTAGCTCCTTTAAAGGGCCTGTCACCCTAAAAAATAATTTTTTTTCTATTATGTTAGTTGCACAAAATAAGCTTTACTTTTTTTTTACCTTCAGTCTTGGAATTACACATTAACAGCAAACAGGCAGGAGCCATTTTGTGGACACTGCTATTAAGACAAATTGTGTATCACCTCCAAAATCTTATGTATGCATCGACATAGGGGACATAATGCCTTTGTGCAGATCACTTCAGGTTGGGAAATGTGAGGAGTGCAGTGACATGTAGGAATTGCTGAATGGAAAGTGAAAGTGATTGACTCCCCCACCTCTATGTCTCATACATAGAGGTGGGGCAGATATTTGATTGACAACTTATATATTTAGTCAATCAACTGAATTGCTGCAGAGCGCTGATCAAGATGCATTCAGGAGTCTGGTGCGTTTGATAACAATTTTCGGCTTTATTCAGACACAATGCAAGTCACAATGGTGGGTGTGCATAAGTTTGGCACTTCATCTCTAAGTTAAGTGTCAAATTTATAGGCACAAAACGTGTTAGCTTTGCAAACCCACCGTTGTAACTTGCATTGCATCTGAATAAAGCCTAAAATTATTAAATGTACCAGACTACTGAATTCATCTTGATCGTTGCCCTACAGTGATTCAGTTTGATTGACTTTCCAGCCAGCAAGAAGTAACTGTCATATCGCGAGAGCTGCGGTCGAGCAGGAGATAGAGCGCACAGAGTGAACTCCGCTATAATCTGGGGTTATACACCTTTATAGCATCGATGCATGTTTTAATGAAAAAAAGAAATTGTGTTCCATGTTTAATTTGCAAAGGACTTATATTATTCAGTTTTATATGTGGAGATGACAGGTCTGCTTTAATTGTAATTATATAAAATGTGATATTTTCAAAAGTTTAATATATGCTCTTTTCATATATCTATACGCAGTATGATTTAATGAAAATCCATACATTTCATCTTCTTCTGAACCTTTGAAACAGCAATTTCTTATTGTATTAGTGCTTAATTTGTACAATAACAGGGACTTGGTAGATAAACCTCTGCCTACATACATATATAATTTTCTTATTCCTGCAGTTCAATAGACTTAAGTAGCAAAACAAAAAGGTTTTCTGGACACCTACCAAGCTAATCAGATTCCAAAGAAGAAAGCATCCGTGCCAGAATATTGTCTTATACAAAGACAACCAGAACACAAAATAAAAACATCACCCACTGTGTTTATTTTAAATAACAGATTTTCTACCTACTGTTATGTCTGAGCCACCACAATTCATGGAGTGAATGATAAAGATTAGTAGACAGGCAGAACTAATGGAAAAATTTCAAAGAGAGATAAATCTGCACTTAAGTAAATTTAGAGTATTTTCTATAATGTCTAGTGACAAAATCAAGTGCATTATATTCTAGGCATTATCACTTCTAGAGATGAATTGTATTTATTTTTTATTAAATGCAGAATTGCCTTGTCTTTGGCTTATTACCATGCTTCACAAATGCATTGTCTAAAATTCATAGCTAAATATTCCCTTTTAATCTGAGTGTAATATAGTCCTTTTATTCATGAGGAAATTATTAAACTAGACAGAATCCAGGCCAGAAGGTCAACCTTAATGATCGGAAACAAAAGATTTCTGTTATTAGAAATGGTTGATTACACTAGGAAAGATACATGAGGTCACCTTATGTAAATACATTGGTCAAGAGGGACCATGTTCACTGTTTAAAGGAAAAGTTCAGTGTAAAGATAAAAACTGGGTAAATAGGCTGTGCAAAATATAAAAAAATTCTAATATAGTTAGTAAAAAATTTAATCTATAAAGGCTGGAGTGAGCAAATTTCTTACATAACAGAACAAAATACAACTTCCTGCTTTGCAGCTCTCTAACTCTGTTAGTCAGTGACTTGAAAGGGGGGCCACGTGGGACATAAACTGTTCAGTGAGTTTGCAATTGATCCTCAGTGCTCAGGAACAAGGTCATGCAGAAGGTACAGGAACAAAACACAACAATGACTCAGCAAGGCTCAGGGCTTGGTTTATAAAGGGATGGTGATGAGGAATGGGAAACACATGAAGGAAATGAGGTGGGTGGAGAACATGGAGGAGACACCTATAAACATGGAAAACACTCGAACCTATAGCATAGAGAACAGGATCTCATGTTTGCATTTAAAGCTTTCTTTAATTCATAAGGAGGTTTAATGCACTGCATAGGGAACTCTGTTAGAGCAGCTGTACCTCCTCCAAGAAAATTAGGTTTATGTTTTTTGGGTCCTCCCAGAAATGAAGCTTTTCTTACAATGCATGTACACAATAAATGTTCAGATACATATTGGGAGCTTGATCGTGCAGAAAAATAAATTAAAAATAGTGTCCTGTTTGTATTAAAGTTATATTCATAACTTTCAAATTATACTTCACTATTCCTTTCTCCACAATCTGTCTTTATTCTCTTTTTATGCAGGAGTTAGAGATGTCAGATTTTCATTGACATTTAGATCTAATATATCTTTGGGGGGGTCCTTAGCAGATATTTTAGAGCTCACTCAATTGACTCCTGTACAAACAAAATCTAGCAAAATAATTGACACAAAGTCACAAATCCAGCATGTAGAGAGACAGGATTTCTGGTTATTTTGAGTCTGTAATACATTATTTAGGCAAAGACTGCATTAGACTTAACTTCATCCAAATCCTGCATGCAGACATAATAAAGAGAGAGAGATGCTGAGATGAAGTTTAGAGTAATTTCTTGATTTCAGAAATGGATTCACTTTTAGATGCTATTATGTCACATTATCAGTAACAAAATGTTTTGTTGACCTTTGATACACAGAGGCTACTAAACCAAGTAAAGTTCTGTATTGCAGAATAGAGGGCATTATCTTGAGGGATGAAGCATAATATTGCCTGTTCAAAGATCCCTGATAAAGCCACACCCGAAGTATTATTTGCAGTTTATTTCAGCCCTTAAGAATGATATTAAAGAGTACAGAGATGTTAGACGTAACTGGTAAAAGGAATAGATTAATTAGGGCGGGGCTGTGTTCCCTGGAGAAAACCCTTTTGAAAAGGGACATGGGGGTGTGGCCAAGATGGCAATCTGAGCAGACGTGCTTAAAGAAGCTCTCTCACAACCCAGCTATCCTGACTGCCACAATAGCAAGAAAGGCGACAAATTTGTGTCCTACCCGCTTATACAGCATAATGGGGAAACACGAGCAGTGAGGGAGATCCAAGCAGTCACAGAAATTAGATAACTACTTTCAGACATCACAGCCTGCATCACAGACCAAGGTCTGCCCGCACAGGAACCCTCTCCACAAGGAATTGAAGAGTCAATAAACAGTTTACCCTCAAATAAAACTCTGGGCCC
Source organism: Xenopus borealis (assembly GCA_024363595.1). Taxonomy (NCBI): domain Eukaryota; kingdom Metazoa; phylum Chordata; class Amphibia; order Anura; family Pipidae; genus Xenopus; species Xenopus borealis. The sequence goes on from CM044432.1 coordinate 107,509,716, forward strand.
AGATGGGCTACCAGCAGCATGACATAGGCTTTTGTGCAAACAAGTGGCCCCCCACTTGCTGAAGTTCTCAATGAATCTCTGGAATCCCACAAACTCCCTGAGACATTCTATGAGGCAATGATTATTCAAATCCTCAAACCCGGCTGTGACTCTTATAGGCCCATTTCCTTTAGCAACACTGATGCTAAAATACTAGCAAAAGTGCTTGTTAATAGATTAGTGACCAATCTGGATTCATGCCTAAGAAAACCACATCTCTAAACTTGAGGAGGATGTTCACACACTTGCAATACTTTAAACTAACACAATCAGAGGGCTTGTTGGTATCTCTTGATATTTCAAAGGCATTCAATTCAGTGAGTTGGGTTTTTTTATGGGCAGTGCTAGAACGGTATGGGTTTGGCCCTCGGTTTATTGCCTGGATTCAACTACTATATTAAAAACCTACTGCACGCATTTGCATCAGTAACATCCTATCCGATAAAACTGACTTTGGAAGGGGCACTAGGCAGGGGTGCCCATTATTATCCCCCTTATTACTTGCATTAGTGATTGAACCCCTAGCCATAACTGTTCGGCTTAATGCAGGGATTCGGGGTCTGATGTAAGGCAAGGCCGAAGACAAGATAGTCCTGTATGCAGATGACATAATTCTTTTTTTGAAGGATGAAAGGAACTCCCTTACTCAAGCCCTGACCTGGAAATTTGGTGATTATAGTGGGATCAGGATAAACAGACAAAAAAGCTATTTTTATTTCTCTAGCAGGCCAGGAAGATGGGTGCTCCAGACACAGACTCAAATGGGTATCCCAATTTAAATACCTGGGCATAGAGATCACCAGTGATACATCCCAGTTTTGCAAGACCAACTTAGACTCCATACTGCCTTCCAATCACAGTTCGGCTCCCTCAAATTAGATATGAGCAAAACCATATGGGAAGCCAGGTTATGGGAGCCCAGCACCGAAAAACTACTCCCAGCTATATAAGCTACTGGCTCAGACTATGCCTACCCCCTTCGCCAAAGCAAAACATAAGTGGAATAAAGTGGTTACCTCTCTCAGGGAGAAACACATATATGATTTCCTGATAGCCACTAGGGATTGTTTTAAAATCTTTCACAAGTGTATATTACACCACTTAAGCTAAAAATCATTGGGAGATCGGCCAATGCTGAGTATCCAAAATCGTTTTTGGTCCCGGGTGTCTGTTTTTGGATGCCGGCACACATTGCCAGCGATGAAACAACGGACACTGGCATCCAAAAATGGATGCCTGCATCCAAAACGAGTAGCCGGCGAATTTTTGCCAGGTGAAATTCTACTGCCGTTTTGCGAATTTAATAGCAACTGGCCTTGCCTAGGGTTATGTCCCCAGAATATGTCTCCTAGGCATAGTGAATGATCTCATCCCCCAAGCAAGCTCTAGGAAACTAATGAGAGTAGTGTTGTTTTATGCAAAAAAAATGAATTGCCCTAAAATGGATGAGCCCCGAACTATCGAAATTGGCAGATTGGATAGCACTGATAAACAAAACACTACCACTCATAAAGCTGACATTTAGCAAGGGGCTCCCCAGAAAAATTTGATAATAAAACTCCCTAATCCACCCCACCCAGTACAGTCCCAGTAAGTGGCTAAAAGGTAATACACAGGAGTGTAAGGAAATATTAAATTATATATGTACTATGGTATAACTGTCAAGCTACCTTTGTCAAGACTACGCTAAATTGTGAAAGACTTGTTTTTTATGTTGTTTGTTGAAAACAAAAATAAAAACTTTTAAAGAAAAGAGATATGATTACTCTGCTCATGTGTTGAGACTCCATGGGTCCATGGCTGTACAGCACTTTTTATTTATATTGTATCAATTGTACTCTAAACATTTGTGCTATATTTTGGAATTAGTTACCAAAACTCCAAAAACAATTTCCCAAGGAATTTTATGCCTTATAGTAAAATGGTATATTGAGAACTTGTACCAGAGGTGACTTATCAAATCATATAAGTATGATAACCAATCCTGTTTTAATATGAATTGTACTGAATTTACATTTTTTACTCCTTCATATTGATTAATGCAATAGTAGTTTTTCTTCTTGTTAAACACATACTCTTACAGTGCACATACTTTGCTGCTATAGTTTCTGTGCTCTGCTTTATTACGGCCTTCATTGTTTAGCATCCTTTTTCATTTTCATTGTGCTTAACTATTCCCTTTGTTTAATGTTTTGTTTTCATTTTGCTTTTGATTAAAGTGCTTAAAGAATTGTTTTCTAAAATTGCAACTCTGCTTTCCTTCTAAAGATGCCAATAATTAATGCAGCCTTTTCCAGCATCAATGTTCATATCAAAAGAATTCTTTTCCAAAGCTTTAGTTGCTGGTGAAATGCTTCTTTGTTGGTAGCAAGATAATGGATTTCACCTTATTTTCATGCAACAGATCACTGTCATTCAGAGGTGTTTGTTTAAGGTGAGTAGAAAATGATTTTAATTAACGGATGTTTCTAAATATATCAACCTACTCCCTTCATACTGTGCATTTCACTCAATGAGACTGGGTTACCCAAGCATACAAGGAAACATGAACTCATTATTTGATCATTTCTCTGGCATTCCATTACGTCCACTTAATGCACCTTTAATTATAATCATGCTAATAGGACTTTCAGGACACAGAAGCAGAGTAATCAGGTTGCTCTAGAACTGCCTCTTGCAGTGAGTGTGTGGGAAAACACATCCAACTTTTATGACATTCACGCCGTAGGCACCTGATTTAAATAATATAGCGCTAAAGCACTGGCTGTTCTTCAACTGTATATAATAATTGTATTTCATATTGAGCCTACAGGATCTTGCCTGGGAACTAATGGTATTTTTATCTGTGCAGCATGTATGCCATTTTACCCAGACTCACAGTTAATAGAGTAAGGTAAGCTGTAGAAAGTGATGTATGCCTCAAGGAACTTCTTTGATTGGTTGCAAGAGACTTGTAAAGGCAGTAAAAGCACAGGGTCTGAGGTTTCTAAAGCAGTATTGCAGGGACAGCATGCAGATTTTAGATTTTTAGAGTGGGGGAGTCCATTTTAGCCGACACGTGACATAATAAGGATCATATATTTATAGCATTCTACTTGGTTACTTACAAGAATGTAAATCTTTCAGTAAAGAATGCACTGTATATATACATGCAAATGTTGATGAACCCATCGATGAAATGGCTGTATGTAGAAAATTAAATTATTCTCTGTTTTGTGCTTCACTTAGTCACCTGTTTTGCTGACATCTGCATAATACATAAGTCATAAAGCAGAAATAATGTGCTGGTTTTGTTTAACTTAGTCACCAGTTTATTTCTTTATATATATATATTTTAGCTGACATGAGTTTTACCAGGGCTCTCTTTTATAATGCAACCTTTCAAAATTAAGGCACGTAATAATTACATCCGAGACAGTGTAACATGCATATCTTCAATGTATTTAGACACACTTATAAAGGCATCAGCATTTAAATCACTGATAAGCATCTTATGTGTTACACATTATACAAGTGATAAAATGTATTTAGAGGTTAATTTTTCCACCTACATGTAAGCAAATCTGAATAAAACATCAGAAGCGAATGAATCCTACCTCTATGGTCTGCTGTTTAGTCAGATATATGGTTTAAATGTGTTTGTTATTGATACAGCTACAATATAACCTTTCCAACTAACATCATGCAATGCATCAGGGGGTGCAAGCCCTTTCCTTACTGCCTGATTGTCTATTCCTACCTGAGCCTCAAGCAGCAGTGTTGTCATTGGAGAATACAGAGATCCGTGAGATCTTCATTAAAGGGATCCTGTCATGGGATTTTTCAAAATACATCAGTTAATAGTGCTGTTCCAGAAGAATTCTGCATTGAAAATCAATTTCTCAAAAGAGCAAACAGATTTTTTTATATTTCATTTTGAAATTTGACATGGAGCTAGACATATTGTCAATTTCCCAGCTGCCCCAAGTCATGTGACTTGTGCTCTGATAAACTTCAATCACTCTTTACTGCTGTACTGCAAGTTGGAGTGATATCACAACCTCACCTTTTCCCCTACAGCAGCCTAACAAAAGAACAATGAGAAGGTAACCAGATTACAGCTTCGTACCTTAAGTCTACTATAAAATCATGTAAGCATTAAATAAACCCAACAGGCTGGTTTTGGTTCCAATAAGGATTAATTACAACTTAGTTTGGATCAAGTACAATGTACTGTTTTATTATTAAAGAGAAAAAGGAAATCGCAAAAAAATTGCATTAATTGGATAAAATGGAGTCTATGGGAGAAGGCCATTCTGTAATTCAGAACTTTCTGTATAATGGGTTTCCAGAAAATGTCAGAGTGAATGTACTAACTAAGGAATATCTATTCATGCACTTACATTTTAAAGTCATTTTGCTATCAATAAAGTGTATTTTTGTTAAGAAAGATATGTGTTTGTGTGTGTACTGACTGTTAATGAATTGTAAAGCTAACGATTAGCTTGACTGAATGAAAACGGATGTTATTTTATATATATATATATAAATATATATAGTGGTGTGAAAAACTATTTGCCCCCTTCCTGATTTCTTATTC
>CM044432.1:107515191-107650071 GCA_024363595.1 Xenopus borealis
GCAAAAGAATAAGAAATCAGGAAGGGGGCAAATAGTTTTTCACACCACTGTATATATCCACATAATTCTTGTCTTCTGCCTGCCGCAACCTTCCTTTTGTGTCACACCAAAAACACAGTGTGCATGTGCTCGTGGGGGGGTCGGTTCGGAGGGGGGCCCCGAAACTGCAGCTCTGGTGGGCCACAGACCCTCCAGTCCAACCCTGGTTAGGACTGAGCAGCAGGTTTATTGAATAGGAATGCGGCAATTTACTTTTGATACATTTGTTTGTTTTTATATTGGTATTTTTTTTAAGTTATGTTTTTTTTTTTTAAAGGATGGTCTCTCATTACAAATTGATTGTAATGTTATGTAAACAATTGTGCCACCATGGAACCCTTGAACTTGAAACTGGATTATGGAAAAACAATAATAATGGTATTAAACTATCATTTTGTTATGTGAAATGTTGTACATATTATGTTCTGTATTTTGCTAGATAGGATGAACGGTGGATATTATAATAAACCTAATGATTAGATTTAACAATTTAATAAGTACAATTTTCACTACTTTAGATTTGAGAAAATATGTGATTGTTCACTATGTTGTAATTTCCAAGGTTCTGAGGTGTAAAACCAATAGTCCATGGCATGCAAATAAAACATAGGCAGATTGTCACAGATATATGAAAAAGCTCTTGCCCTTATTAGATGCCTTCCATGTGTCAGAAGGCTTTGAATAATTGGAGTTCCTGTCTCTCCAATTCTACACCAGCCAAGGTATTCCTGTATGGATAAGTATTTGCTTTGTCTGTTGGTTGCTTTGATCTCTCTTTATTATATGTTGCACTGATTCTGGTATAACTTTTATAAGGGTTCATGCACATTGGTGCAGCATTCATGCATTTTCTAAATACACTGCAAATGCTTACACAATTGTGCTATAGAAAGTAAATTAGACAACACCAGCAATTATTTATCTGAAAACAGTGTGCATTTTTCACAGTTTTTTAGTGTGTGACTGATCTTCTTAGTATTGTGTCTATTAAGTATTTCATGTGTCATATAAGGACCTTGTGCTACATTTACTGTTACTATTATAAGTGCGTGTATTTGCTCTGCTTGTGTGTAGTCTAATGGTTTGCCAGTAAAAATAAATATATGGAGAATCACTTTTTTTTTTACTTTGCAGCCTGATCCTATTTTTTCTAAAATGTGGTTGAACCCAAGAACAATTTTGCAGACAAGTCAACTTGTGTGTCATTTTGTAAGAAATATTCTCATACAAACCACTTATTTCCTGAGCATGTAAATATTACAAAGTTTAAGATGTTTAAACACCCTCTACTCCCATAATTTATCATTAAAATTCATCCAAAAATATATTTATTGTTAAAAACCAATGCCCATGTTTGTATTGCTACTGACCATGCAAAAAGGATAAGTCTGATAGGATTTTAAAACCTTGACTAAACTCACATTCTCTAAAAAAAAAAAAAATGTCATGGACTTTAAAATTTAAAATGCAAGAATGACAAAAAAGCTCTAAACAATAAAAAAATACAAAAACCTCGAACACCTCTAAAAAGTAAAGTTTTTTTAAACTCAATTGATTAAGAAAGGTCCAATAGGATCAGTGCAGCTACCTTAGACTTCTATAATACCTTGACAACTTTTACTTGGTTAATTTTTGTATGAGCGTTTGTCATGGTTTTTACACTTAAAGTACAAGGAAAGTCTGAAATAGAATAAGTTTAGACATACTGTATTTTGTATAATAAACAGGAACTTAATGTACCACAATCCTAATCGAACAAATGATTTATGTTTTCAAAGTTGGCAACAGGGGGCTGTCATCTTGTAAATTTGTTATACATCTTTGCAAGACTAAGACACACATGCACATGCTCAGTGTGATATTGGCTGCTTAGGGATCATCATAAATGATCAAAACAGCACAAATAATATCTGCTAGAAGCCGACACAGCAAGACTGATTAATAATCAGAATATACAGACTGCACTTTGTCCTGTGTTGTCATGTAATCTAATGTGGATTTTATAGTGTTTGTATTGTTAATACAAACTTTCTCTAACTCTGCAGAACCAGTGGCTGCAGCAAAATATCCTCCAAAAAGAATCCCAGTTTATCTGTTTAAATCGGGCTCCATGATCTTTGTCCCTGCAGCTGGAGTTGGAAACATTAAAGGTGATGTAAAATAAAATCCAATACATATCTCTACACAGTTGGCGAATACTCTACAGGGAAACAAAGCTGCTGGAGTTCTGCATGGCTGGGAAGTAAGACGGGAGCTCCGCCTGCTGTTCATGAGTATGATTGTTTCCCTGCCCAGCAGTTAGGGACTGTCTGGCAATTCCTATCCACAGAAATATATGAAAGGAGAATTTCACTACATACAGTCAGGTTTCTTATAAAAATGGTACACGTTTTTTAATTAAAGTATATTGGAGATTTTTTCATTAAAGAAAGTATAGTTATTTTTTGCCTTTCCTTGTCCTATAATAAATCTGAAATATTTCAAGTTTTAAAGAAATATAAAAAAGTAAGAACTTCTTAAAACACTTTCAGAACCTCTGTACAGATACACACCACCTTATACAATCAAAACCGCTCTCGGGTACACAACCCTGGCAAAGATGCTGTGTCTTGTATAACAAAGCCAGGTTCTACTCCGAAACCATTTTATATATTAAATTCTTTAATAAAGATTCGGCCAAGGGGCAATGTGCAAAAACTGGCACAAATCACCATAGATTTAGCAACCTCTGCCATTTAGCTTTGCTTATTGTGCCCCGAGATGAACAAGAATCTGTGGTACTATTTGAACACTGAAGTTCACAAGAATCATCCTACTACCCTAAGAAACATGGATAAAATCTGCCTGGAAAAATGGGGAAAAATATAGATTTACTGATGTTATTCCTAATTAAATCATTTTACATTCTAGGTTGTAGTAAAAAAAAAAAGTCTAAGACTTTGTATTTATACAAGCTATGTGGCACAATAATTGACTGGCAGACTCACGTGTTTAACATGGTTGCATGATATTGCGTCAATGAAAAATATTATGATCATCTGCTGCATTTCAGGCCGATTGGGGAACTTTGTGTGTACAGTACAAGCGTTCTACTTTGAAAATGAGAAAACCACAGAGTAAAATTCATTGCACCCTCGGAGCACAGTATGTTCTGCATTGTGAGCATGTCACATATCTGACAATGTAGTGTTATATTTTCCTTTGATTGATATAGATAGCTATCTGCTTAATTTAACATTATTCTGTAGGCATTTGTCAATATTCAACACAAAGAATTCAGCTCATAATTGTCTGTTTTCACCGAGTGTCATTTCATTATAGCAGTTCAATAGTAAACCTGCTCTTTAAAAATCAGTATCTAGTGTTTTGTATTTGGGTGTATAATTACCATATTAATAATGTGGGCATGTGGGTGGAAAGAATGTAGGCGAAAGGCAATGTGGAAGTTGCTAAGGAATATCGTGAATTGCATCTTTAATTTAATGCCGAAACAATAAGACACATTTGAAACGAATGAGAGATGCATTTTTGGGCAAGAAGTTTGGAAATGGGCTTTAAAAAAAGAGGAGGAAACTTTAGAAAAGCAGAACAGATAATCACATTTTGAAAATGTATGTCCCTGAACCTCTTTTTATGTACAAAATGAAAAGTAAAATATGAATCACCCTGACATTTTAAGAAAATAAGGCATAAACAAAAGAAAGTAATAGGTGGTTATCAAGAAAAGCTTTCTTGTTATAAAATATAAAAACGTGGATGCTTCCTTAAATCCGAACTCTTGTTAGACTATGCAAAGGCTTACCACTAAAAATAAAATCCAACAAAAATTAATAAGTGGGTGCCTCCTAAAAACATTAATCAGCTCTCAGTGGGCACAGATGCTTTAATCATTGCAGTTCTCTCCCACACAGCTGCTTCATGTGTAATAAGCTACTTGCTCATCTGTTGTGTAACAAGTTTTCATATGGGCAAGATACGCAGTCCTGCATTCCACCAAGAGTGCCATGTTGATCATATTTCTATACTGCTGTGGGGGTGTTGAGCTTTGTTGAAGGTGTGGATACCTGTTTTTCTTTATATTTAACTTTTGCCAGTGGATGTTGATAGGCAGTTACCATACTGCTGAACAGTTTGACAGCTAGTTCTTTAATGCATTATTTGTGTGCTGGGTCCCAACAAAGCACCCAGCTCATACAAATCCAGCACACCCACGTTACTGAACGAGTATATGTGCGATCCTTACTGCTTACTCCTACACAGTAATAACTCATCTATGTGTCAGAGTTCAGTTCAAACTTATGATTTTTCCTGGTGGGTTATAGTCTCAGTTTATACTGGTTTGCCGTAATCTTCACCCACCATACTGTACCTTTGCAAGATCCTTTAACAACCAGTAAATTATATGCCAAGCACAAGTAGCTGCTGAAAAGTGTTTAGTACAGAATGTTTTTAAGGGATCTGCACTGGCTGTGCAAGGTGGCAGGTTAAAGGGATTTTTTTTTGTTACTACTGAATGCACAAAACATTGTTGAAAATGAGTGACCTTATGTGTGTGTAATTCCTCTGACTTCTAATTTTTTTGGTCTATGTAACAGGCTGCTCATTTATCATGGCTCAGAAATATCACAGTGAACAGGGCACACCAGGCTTTTTTTTTTTTTTTTTAAACAAAAAAAGTTTTACTTTATTACATATTCCAATAGGTAAAGACCATGTTTCAACATCCTAAAAAATGAGTCTTCATCAGGGGAACATGCAAAAACAAAAATGTAGTACCCAGCATCAGAATATTTTATTAGTGTGATAAACATATCTACACTTACATTCATCATGGCTGACAGTGGCAGAGTGGAAAAGAGCCTGTTCTCTGGTACCCCAAAACCCAGAACAGATGCCAAGATTCCAGTCAGGGCTTACGCTTCTGCCCATAACAGCTGCCTTTTATGTTGAGAGGAGCCCTTTACTACTCTGATGATGCCACTGAGAGAACCAAGGCGAGAGTTCTGGGCAGATTGTTTGTTAGCACAAAGCATAGTCGAGGAAATAGGCCGAGGTCAATAACCAGTCAGTTAGCGCAGTACAGACTCAGGATCCGGATGAGTACTCAATAAACAGCCAATTGATCAGTTGAAGCAGCCAACCTGAATGGTAAAGGACAGGTAATTGTCTAGAAGAAGCTATTGAAACCAGAATCGCACCAAGGAACTATCTAGTATAGACCTATGTCGGGCTATGAAAAAACAGACAAGGCTCCTTTAAACATTTAAGTTTCATGCTAAGCGCGAAGAACATAAACAGACGTGCATGAGTGGCGTGAATGTCAACTTGGAAGCGGTGCATTTGTCCAAACACAGATCTTGCAGGTATTATTACAGAGGCCGTGAAACAGAGTGCAATGTACCATCTTGCAGTGAGAGGGAGAGTAGGATCACAGTAGAAACTATTAATACACACATGCCTTACCCCATGCACACAAGGTATTGTGCATCTATTGTCTTCCTTAACCTGTAAAAGGTGGGGGGGGGGAAGCGTCAAATTATACTTAAGTTGCTGCCATTTGAGCAAGAGAAAAATGGAGTAAATTAGATCCGGATATATTTGGAACAGCCTAATATGCTCTTTCTTTACTTTCTGTAAAGGAATAATGCAATTTTGATACATTTTTCTTCATATTTTGATTTGGAATAGAATGTGCATTGTTCCAAATGCATTTGTGTGTATGGCAATACAAGCTATTGTAAGGATTTTGAGCATTATTCACTTTTTCAACTCTGCTATTATTCTGAACACAACTGTTTATAATTTTAACTGAAATAATTGAGCAGTTTTGCAGCAGATCTCTTTGGCATCTGTGAAACATTACTGTTGGTGTGTGTTGCCCTTCAAGAGTGGATAATACAAGGAGAAATATGTGCGAGCTTGGGATTATTAAATGTCAAGTGAGCGACAAAACCTGGCCACCATCAGATAGAGCAGCTTTGCAAATTTTTTTTTCTGTTTTATATCATCACTCTTTTGATTTGTCAGGGTTCCTTTAAAAACAGATGGACTCTTTCACTGAACTTCTCAATAAATGTAAATCTTTACACACTCATCTGTTTCCTCCCTGCAGAATTGGATGGATAAAAGGGACGGGATCATTAAAGCCCCTTGAAGAAAATGATTTCCGCGTAAAGTCTGTGCCACTGTACTTGGAGGGGACAGGCTACCCAGATGCCTTGTCATTTGACCTTCATAAGTGGCTCTGAATATCTGACAGTCTGGAAGAAACCTTCAGGGCTAAAAAAAAAATCACAAATCTCCTTTCAGTATCAGTGGCATCGTAGGCCAACAGCTGTCTGGCTGGCGGGAAGTATTTTGCCTGCTTTCCAAAGTGCTTGCATAATTATGTTCTATTCCCTGAGATTGATGCTACTGATATGTATACAACAATACAATCAACCTTGATCAGCATGTGATAATAGCCAGGGAATATCTAGTAGTCTTATAAGTAAATATTTTTGTGGTTATAACCCAGCCGCATGCTCTGTGGAAGAAACAGCCAGCCCATACGTTGTAACACCTACTGCCTTGTTTTATCTCTGCTAGACGATATATATGCAGGACTGGTATCAGAATGTCAAAACAAATTAATCCCTTCAATGTTTCCTAATTTTCAGCTTACACCAAATGTGGTCTGAGAGAAAACATAAGCAGTGGTAAGAATCACGGGCTAATGCTGGTATCTGTAGAGCATGCTGTGCAGTTGCCATAGCAGCAATCAATCTGCTAAATAACTGGTAACAGAAACTGATTCCACAGCAAAGACTGATTTAGGTCAGGCTATAACACTTACAAAAAAGGAGAGAGAGGGAGAGACCTGCCTGCGACTTCATGATGGTTTCTGTGTGGGGCCATTAAACACTTTATAAATGGTTTAACAATTTAGCAGCTAGCAAATGCACTCTTTTAGAACATTAAACCATTGAAGGTTGAATACATTCATTTGGCTTTCACTGGTATGTGGCAGAGTTGGGACTAGAGGTAGGCAGTTGAGGCACCTGCCTAAAGCGAAAATATGTTGAGAAGAAGGTGGTGATATTCTTTAAAAATATGATTATTGCTGTATGCATAGCAGCACACTGTTGGAGTGACTCATCATTATACCGACTCACCTGCAGTGTCATCAGCTCTGTAATAACCCCAATACTGGAGATCATAGTATGATGGACAGTATCATGGGTGGGCGATGCAGATTGCCACATGTTCTCTTGGTGTCAAAGCCCTTTGGCCTGTTTTCTCTGGTATACAGAATTCATAATCACATAATTCTCAAAAATCTAGAGTTTAGGTTTTGGGTTGGCTCCCAGAAGAAAATTAGCCCTACTTAGTGGTCTTTGAAGGAAAACTATACCCCTCATACAATGTAGGTCTCTATAAAAAGATATTGCATAAAAAATATCATATGTAAAACCCTGCTTCATGTAAATAAACCCCTTTCATAATATACTTTTTTAGTAGCATGTGCCATTAGCTCATCCTAAATAGAAAATAGCCATTTTAAAAAATGACAGCCTCCTGGGATTGTATGATTCAACAGTGCACACAAACATACCAAACAAACTATAAAGTTAGGTCACATGAGCCAATTAACAGTTCTTTTGCTTCAACACTTCTTCCTGTTACAGTTAGAGTTGAAATATTTCTGGTCACGTGATCTCTGAGGCAGCACACAGACCATCACGAAATGGTGGTTCAAGGCAAGAGATATAAAAAGGCAATATTTACTTAAATATATAAACTAGTTTGGAAAGATTCTTTAAAATGCCACTTAATTTGATATAAACTACCTGTTGCTCAAGTATTCATTTTCAGGGTATAGTTCTCCTTTAACTACAACAGGGGTGAAACCTCAAATTATGGCTAATTGTCTGCTTATAATGACAGCTGCATACCTATGATTGCAAGGAGGTACAACAAACCTTTTTTCAAGTAATCTGTTTTTCTTAAGTTTGAGTTACTGTATTCAGAATTTGATGGTTTTGAACCATATGCCTGTTGCAAAGATATATCTGTGCCCCCCCCCCATGCATACATTTAACTTACAGTGTTAAGAAGCTCAGGCAAAGGGCAGAAGCCTTAAAAGAAACTATACCCCCCAAAATCAATACTTAAGCAACAGCTTATATCATGTTAAGGGACATTAAATAATCTTACTAAACTGGTATATTTATTTAACTAAAATTGCCCTTTTACATCTTTTCACTTGACCCCCATTACATGATGATCTCTGTGCTGCCTCAGAGATCACCTGACCAGAATTATTACAACTCTAACTGTAACGAGAAGAAGTGTGGAAGCAAAAGATAGAACTTTGTCTGTTAATTGGCTCGTGTGATCTAACATGTTTGATTTGTTTTTTTGAGTGCATATTGAATTCTAGGGCCCCAGGGGGTTGCCCTTATTTTTTAAAATGGCAATGTTCTATTTATGATTACCCAATAGCACATACAGTACTACTAAAAAGTATATTATTATTATTGTTATTAAAATGGTTTATTTACATGAAGCAGGGTGTTACATATGATCTTTTATGCTATATATTTTTTATATTGTTCAGGGGTATAGTTTTCCTTTAAGGAGGGCAGTATAGATATATTGTATTTTTAATTTTGATTGCATGTCTCCCAGTCCTGTAGGCTGTGATGCCAGTTTCTGTAGTGGATTAGGGCGGTAGAAACTATTAATGCTCTCGTGCCTTAACCAATGCACACAAGGTATTGTGTATCTATTGTCTTCCTTAACCTGTAAAAGATGGGGGGGGGGGGGTCAAATTATACTTAAGTTGCTGCCATTTGTGCAAGAGAAAAATAGAGTAAATTAGATCCAGATATATTGTTAACTGGGAATTGATAGGTGCTGCAAGCTTATGCAATGTTATTGTCTTTTGTACTGTACATGCAGCATGGCAAGGGCTTGTTTCAACATTCTTCCTACATTTTTGTAATTGTCAATTTAAAAAAAAAAAATTAATAAATAATATATTGTGCAACATGTCCAATAGAATGTCAATGTTATGCTTCTCCAGCTAAAAGCAAGTTATCCGTTGAATCTAGTTTTAATATTCTTTTTGGGGTTGTTTTGTCAATATCCATTTTCCTTGCCACAGCAGCTATTTATATTCAGGCTTCCAAATAAAAGATTTTGCAGATATTTCTCCATTAGAATAAAAAGGAAAGCTTTTTTAGAAAGACAGAGATAAGAGAGCAGCAAGAATGGAAAAATAGTTTGGAAGGGTTCCAAGATGAAATTAAGAATGAAAGCAGCTTCTTTTGTTTCTCTGAAATATACCAACTTGCGACTTGCAGATATTAACTACTAACAGTATGAGGAAACTCTTTTTTTTCTTCTGCCTCTGAAATGGGATTTCAGTGTGGAGCTAAGAATGGGTTCACTGCCTTGTCATTTTACATTGCTCCTTATTTTTCTTTGACAAATATGTCAAAAAAATGAAAAAGTAATAAACTTAGCAAAAGAAACCAATTTAGATGCAAAACCTCATCAGTTTCTAACCTAGCTGTCCACCATCTTTCTTTTCCCAAATATGACTGCATTGCACATAGGTATAGCAGCATTTCATGAACTTGATTCCTGTAAATGCTGTTAATTAGAATTTGACTGCATAATGACCTTTTCTTAAAAGTTTTTTTTTTAAATATTTGCGTACTAACAATCATAGAGGATTCCGCAGCTTTACAGCACTGTAAAAACATTTGCAACTCGAAAATGTAGTTTGCTTTCTTCTTGCGTTTTTTAACCCTCCAAGTCGACCCTTAGTAAATCAAAAATCAAACACTGTTTTAGCCACAATTTAAATTGGTTTTTGTACCTCGCACATTCAAGTTATATTTTTGAAAATTGAAATGTCTTTGAGTTAATAAGAAAAAAATGGATCAATTTGAGTTTTCGGGTCATAAATTTGATTGATTTGAGTTTATTTGGGACTTGATCTCAATCATTACAGTGTTTTTCTTGTGAGTTTTTGACATTCGGATTTTTCCATAAAAATGCAAACATTTGAAATTCAAGGTAGAAAACCCTCACACAGCTCACAAATTCTATTCGATTGATAAATATGCCCCTTATTGTATTACTTTTAATATTATTAATAGAGGGGTACAAAGCCCCTTACATACCTCCTCTTCACTAAAAGTAAGCCAGTTATAGTCCGCCTTTCTTAGTGACTACGAACATCCATTGTATTGTTTTTTTACTTGTCCTTTTCTTGCCTCTCACTAGCTAATATTCTGTTTAAGCACTGGAGGATAAATCTGTAATGTACTGTATAATTCTGCCTCACCCATCATATTGAAAGGTGTAGAGTTAAACACTCCTTGCTTCTGCAGCTGTATTTTATACAAATAATTTCTGATTTGTTGATTAACAGTAACACCAAAATATTAAAGTGTTTTAAAGTGATTAACCTATAATTATACTATACAACTACTATACTTTATAAACAAGCTATTGTGTAGCCATGGGGGCAGCCTTTCAAGCTGGAATAAAGAAGAAAATGTACAGGTTACACATAACAGATAAGCTCCCACCAATACAATGGTGTTTTATCTGCTATGTAACCTGTGTCTAATTTTTTTCCAGCTTGGCTGGCTGCACAGCATCTTGTTTATATAACTATAGGAGTCTTTCTGAAGAAAACATAATGTAAAGACACCTGTTGGTCCAGTGGTGCAGCAGGGACACCCACAGTCACAGTTTCCTTTAAATCTGACGTGTGCATCCTTTTGTTCAGCCCTGGTGTGTGACATTGCACACATCGCGAAATTCAAAGGGCCCCTCTACCTAATACTCATCTATTTTCCATAGCTATTGTGTTTTGTTTATCAAGTCTGATCTTTGGTCCTGACCCTTCGCTGTCCCTGACTTTGCTACCCTGCTGTCTGTCCTGACCACTGCCTGATATTGACCATTTTTAGGATCCTGTTTCTGTGCTGCATTACTGTTTGATGTTGACCCTGGCCTGTGACCTTGACTATGCTTCTGTTCCTGATTTTGTAATGCTTTGCCTGTTTGGTACCAGCATGGTCATTGCTTATGCTTCCTGTTGCCCATTCTACTTTTATATGTAGGTTCCCTTGCCTGCCCTGAACTCTCTCCTTGGCGGAGGACTCCTCCTGAAGCCAAAAGTGGCTGCTATAGGCAGAAGAGTGAGCTGTGACTGGGAGTTAGTTCTGGGTTTTGGGATACCTTACATAACACATGTCAATTTTACCAGTGCATGGCAACAGTCCATTATATTGTCCTCTTCTGATACGCTTACAGATTTTGGTGTTACTATTCCTTTCAATAGCATGCATATTTTAATTATATAAATATCATGGCATTTATGGATTGTGAATATACTTGTAACACTTTATTTGGCTAGTTAAAGCACCAAGGGTTAAAGTGTCCAGCTAGTGATGGATAAGCATGGGTTACACTGCGACCTACACACCAGGGTGGGCCTTCGCCATGTGGAAGCTATCCTTTAGGAGGTAGTATAACTAGAATACCCAGGCAAACTGTACAATAAAAGATGAAATGGGTGCCAGAAGGTTCTTTACAACAAAAACGTAGATGTTTATTAGCATAAGCAATGTCCCCAGGTTTAGTACTCACACAGGAGCATCCAGAGAAAATAGCAGAGGTGCATACAGCTGTAGTTGAGATATTAGCAGAACTTTCACATTATTCCTCAGAGTCCGATTAGCCAAGGGTACATCCATTCCATACAACCTTCCTTCTGCTGCAATCTGCCTGCCCAGGACCACCAGTGTAAGGCCGGAAGCCACCTCTAGTCCTTATCCCTACCTTCTCAATGTCCCTGCACTAAAAGCATCACAGGGGAAGCTTTGTAGGAAGATCTCTTCTTTGTCACTCCTTGTTGGAACACACTCTGTTTATGCTAAATATTCCTAACTGCCTTTCTGTCCCTAGAGAGACTATAACAGTACTAACCTGCACTTGCTATCCCTCGCTAATGGGGTGGCCTGGTCCCCAACGTACCCACTAAAGGTGCTGGTCCCTTTAGGGTCACATGGCTTTACTGGGGCCTTCCTGCTCCCAGGCTCAATGGCACACCCATCGATCAGACACCAGCAGCCAAATTGGAAGTGGCCACTCCTTCCCAGCACTATAAAGCTGTGTGGCAGGAAGTGGTCATAACACTCGGCTATAACTATTGGTTCGAAGTATGCACTTGTAACATAAACTTCTGCCTAGTAACAGAAATCGGGGACTTAACTCCATAGGTGCCAAACAGAACCCTATGGCTCCCTACCTACTCCTTATAGTAGATACAAAATATAGATTCTATTGCTGTACCTAGGAATTCAAAGCTCAGTCCTTTTCAATTTCTGGCTATATGTACAGTACCAATACACAATGTAGTAATACACCTGATTATATCTAGATTTATTGATGCATACACAGTTGATAAAAGACAGATCTTGTGAATCCCAGGGATTGCAACTTTCTGGGCAACTGGACTTGAAAGTCAAGTTTAAAACAATATAGCACATTATTATTATTATTAATAACATGTATTTCTATAGTGCCAACTTATTTCGTAGCACTGTAAAGTGAAGGTGATTACACAACTAAATCACATGAATTACATACATAGGACATAAGGAGTTACATACATCACAATAAATATGGGGTTACATACATCACAATAAATAAGGGTACAGGAGGTTAGGAAAGCCCTGTACAGAAAAATCTTACAATCTAAAAGGAAGGGAATGATACACAAGGTGTGGGAATGGGCAAGATCAGTTAAGTGGGTGAGAGATGTAGTACTGTAAGTGGTATTGCATTGGGTAGTTAACAGTGAGGGTAGGCTTCTCTAAACAAAGTGGGTTTTAAGAGATTTCTAGAAAGCTGAAAGATTGGGAGAATGTCGGACAGACCATGGGAGAGAATTCCAGAGGAGGGGTGCAGCCCTTGCAAAGTCTTGAATGCGAAAATGTGAGGAGCTAATGAGAGAAGAGTTGAATAGCAGGTCTCAGTAGAGTAGCGTAGTAAGCGGTTGGGTGAGTATATGGAGATTAGTTCTGAGATGTAGGGAGGGGCAGAGTTATGAAGTGCTTTCAATGTCAGGGTCATTAATTTGAATTTAATTCTGAAGGGCAGTGGAAGCAAGTGCAGGGATTGGCAGAATGGCATGGCAGAGGAAGAGCGGTTGCTGAGGTGTATAAGCCTAGCAGCAGTGTTCATTATGGACTGGAGAGGTGACAGTTTCTGGAGGGGAAGGCCAATTAAAAGAGAGTTACAATAGTCTAGACGAGATAGGACGAGAGAGTGAATAAGAATTTTGGCAGCATCTTGGGTGATAAATAATCGTATTTTGGATATGTTCCTTAGGTGGAAGTGACATGACTTAACAAGTGACAGTATATGAGGAGTGAATGTCAGGGCAGAATCTAGGATAACCCCAAGGCACCAGGCCTGGGGAGACGGGGTGGTAATGGAATTGTTAACAACGATGGATACTTTGGGGATATAACCACAAAGAGGTAATACAATACAAGTACATTTAGGACATTATAGACAAATAGCAGGAGATCTTTTTACCCATAAAGAGGATCACTGCACCAGAGGCTACCCTTTCAGACTAGAAGAAAAGGACTTTCATTTGAAGCAAAATAGGTGGATCTTCACAGTGAGGTTGTGGAAAGTACTTCTGGGTGATGATGTGATGCCTGATTCTGTTAATGCCTTTTAGAGTGGCTTGGATGATTTCTTTGACATAATATCAAAGGCTATTGTGATGCTAAACTCAATAGTTAGTATAGATATGGGTATATATACATTATGTTAAAATATGGAGGGGTGTTTAGGAGGGGTGTGTATATTTAACTAGGTAGTGATGTGAAGAAAGACATAAAAAGGGTGGAATCCAAACAATAACCTTCCAAATGGGGATTTCCAGTTTTCCATGGCATGGATCCTTAAAAATACAGTTGAGTATTTACCAGATATAGCAATATATATGTTTATATTTTATATATTAGTCCAGTTGCACTACTTATCTTATGGCCCTGGGCTCACAGGGCCATAATTCACCATCCAAAGCACCTTATAGTATATAAATATATTATATACTGTATGTTCCATAAAATAACCAAACACAAATACTGCTAGCTTAATAAGTGTGTGTAGGTCAATAACATGACATTATCTAGACCTTGAGTGTTGCCAAAAGGTATGAATGAAACATTTAACTGCCTAAAACAAAGTTAAACTTTCACAGGTATCTTGAACCACCTTAACAGAGATTCAATTGTTGACTTTTACCAATCAAAACTTTTCAAGGGACCTTGAGTGTATTGCATCAAGTCAGATAACTTAGTTTTACCTAAATGCTTTGAAGGATTCTCATGTCAATCCGAAACAAATTTAACTCTCTAAAAATGATTAGATATTTGTTCTGGCAAACTGTATCAGACTAAAATCTGTAATGTCAGCAAAAAGATGGTGATGGACATGTACAATATATATACTATATTGTGTGTCAAGAAGGACAGGCTACTAAGTTGCTTCTCACCATCACATTTTTGATTACAGAAGATATGTGTTCTTTCTAAGATATTGAAAGGATTGAATAATAAAATATAAAATTTGGAATTACTTTGCAGAGAGCTAAAAGGTAATGTACTTTGGATAATGCACGTTATAATATAAGATGTCATCTCTTGCTGTATCAGACAGGCAGACTTCAATGCAACATGATTGTATTATTAAAGTCAATTCTATTTCTGCCATGAATGCAAATGTCATGTATCGAGGATTACTTTGAAATGTATATTTCAGCTGGCACTACTTTTTATGTCTGACTATCAGTATATACAGTAGGGAGCCATTGGAATGACAGAAAAATGTGAAAAGAATGAAATTTGGAGCCAATTCAGTTTTAATATTTGATTTCATATGGATGAAATAAGGCTGTAGAAACTAAGATGGACACAGTTAACATATTTTCAGATGAGTTATGTGGTGGGAGTTGTATTTAAGGCTGAATTTGCATACGCATTAATCTTTAACTTGCTTACGTGATTTTGATGTGAGACTGCAAACAGGTTTTGCATAAATTTAAAGATAGTCCCCTAAATGAATTGCTGGAAATAATAATATATATAATAATAAGTAGCTACCTCAAATTCAGATTTGCATAAGGGAAATAACTTTATTGTTCAACTGGCTTTAAATTAGAACATGAAAAGATGAATAGGAAAAAGCTGTATGATAAATAGACAGTTTAGAAAGCCAGGATGTCGGGAGATTATTGAGTGACTTATTGAGGGTCTCATGGAGTGTCCACAGGTAGGTTTATAAGGATCTCTAGCATGAGAACTCACACCAAGAAGTGGTCAGTTAATCTCTTGGTCAATTCCTTTATATAGGATCAGATCAGCAACTGTATGAAAATATAATTAGCACACTCAAACATGCAATTAGAATATTCTATTTAATGCATTCAAAAACCTTTTATTATCTGCTTGACAATAAAAACATATTATTCATAATGCATGTTGGAATGCTTCAAAAATAAAGTCAACAATTAAAGACAAAAGTCAGCAATTAGTTTTTTTTCATATTTAAACTTGTAAGAGAGGCCACAACATTAGAAACCATGATGACAATATTTCATGGTAATGAAAGATCAACAAGAATGTGCTTGATTTGTCTTCATAAGCTTTCTCCAATGGCAGATATCAGGATATAATTGTTGAACTACATCATACAACACTATTACTTCGTACTTTCCCTGCTTGTAATCAACCATCCTCAAAAAGCACCACAAAGCTTTAGAAAAAGATAAATCAACACTAGTGATGGGCGAATCTCCCCCGTTTCGATTCGCCCAAAAATTCGCGAATTTCCAGCGAAATTCGCGAATTGGCTAAAACGTTTGTGAAACGAAACGAGTCGCGTTTTTGACGCGAGTCGTTTTCGTCGCGTCATTTTGGCGAATCGCGGGAATTCGCAGCGAATTCGCCTCTGGCGAATAAATTCGCCCATCACTAATCAACACATCATTTGGCTACTCCATAATCCTCCCTAAATTCCCTAAACTTGTATTTATTTTATTAGAAGTGGGGACTTCTTGGTACTTCTTTGGCAAGTCTGTAGTTCTGTGTGTTACCTTAAACCTGGAGAGAACACAAAATATGATCAAAACGCGACTCCCTTTTTTATATTCAAATCCAGGCTATATTCTTTATGAATTCATACAATATTGGGGTCACATTTGTAGATTTGATAGCTCGTCTTGTGAAGGCTGTTTATAAATAGATGTGTAAAAACAAGCAATCATACTTTATTTTCTGAATAGAAAATGGTTTAATAGTATGTGTTTATTTTGTTTTTTTTTTCTAATGTTCATATTTTTGTAATTATATGCTCAATATTACAGTGAATTTGAGGGAAAGACTTTGGTAGATCCAGCAATGTTGTACTCTCTTTTGGTGTTTTTATGGTTTGCTACCTTTGGCTTTGGAAGAGGATGAGAACACTTTTATTATGTGACTACTTCATGAGGTTTAATAGTGAAGGGAATGTTAAGAGGAATTATTAAGGGCTTAAAAAGGAAAAAAGTGAAAGCCTTGTTTGTCCCTTGGTACTGTTAGAATATTCCCTTAAATGGTTTCTGTGAGATAGCAACTGTTTCTAGGGCTTCCATGCAAGGGATACTCCTTTGAAAGCAATGGTACTGATGTAATGTGGTAAACAAACTGTTGAAAGATTAGCATATTGCACAAAAATACAGTGTACAGCTCTCCAGTCCCTTGATAAAAAAAACCCCAATAATGTTTTGAACTGAATATAGGTTTTCGGTATCTGCATAAGCTACAATACCAGACATATCATGAATTAGAAACTTGCATAATGACAGTTCCTGGTGGGCACTGATAAATAAGAAAGGTACCAGTATGCCTTTAATTAATGGTGGTATCAGGGCCTGACCAAGCCGACTGGGTGCTGTAGGCCATTTTTCTCCCCCATACCTTATGTGGGTGCGCATATGTATGTATGTATGTATATTTTTATTTATATAGCGCTCCTTGAGGGCAAAGCACTGTACAGTAACAATAATTTAGTAGTACAAACAAGGGATCACTGCATTAATCAGTAACAATAAGTGCATTATTATAAATACAGTTTGCATAAATATAAAATATAATTACACATTGTTGAGACAAGATGATGGGGGGCCCTACCCCTTGGGGCTTACAGTCTAAATGGGAGGGTAATATAAAGACACAATTTGGAGGGGTAATAAAGTGCTTTTTACAGTGGGTGAAACAAGTGCCAGTTCAGGTGCATATGAGCAATGATGTTACAAGGGAGGCGTCAGTAACACAGGGGTGACCTGCGGAGACAATAGAGAGCAGAGCACCAGAGGGGAGAGCAAGTATGGACTAGCAGTAGGCAGAAGACTCTTTAATAGGTACCTAGAACCCTCTATTGTTGTGTCTTAGGCAGGTGCCTCTACTGCCTACCTCTGGCGCTGGATGGTATTTTTGTTTGACATTTCTGGCTGCATGCAAATTAAGGATATCACACTTGATCAAAATACCAATACTGCAGTTCCGGTAGCCAGTGACTATTAGCATCCACCAGTCACAGGACACACAGGACAAATGTTACTTGTGTACATTTTTGGGCCTAAATTTGTGCAGTTAACAATTGGCATTGAACTCACATGAAACGAGCATTGCTTGCATTGACATTTTCTCCACTGGCAATAAACTACAATTATCTATAGTTAGGCAAGGTCAAAGAACTTGTTTAAAATTTGTTCAAAAAAATTATATAATATTTTAACTTGCTTTAAATTTTGTCAAAACTGCGTATGAAAAAGAAAATGAAGTACTGTCTTCATGAAAAGGTTATTTACCTTTTAAGTCTCAAAGTGCAATGCTATGAAAATTATCAGGCAATAAAAAAATAAATGTTAATAGATTTTTCACCCTATATACCCACTCGGCACTTTGAATCATGCTGTATAAGCACTCTTAACAGCATATTAAACCATGACTAACATAACAAATTAAGTCAGTGATTTTGTTAAGTCATTAATAAGTACAATCCCTGTTTTCCTCCTGGTTATTTGCTACACTTTTCTCTATAAGAAATGTATTCTGCAAAGCTCTAGCTCTACAGGCCACTCCAGCACTGAAGGATTTAATCAAAACTAAATGCTATACAAAGTTCTCCTTAGCCTCTTGAGGAATCTATATATTCAACACTTCCAATGCTGTTGCTAGAGACTGGGAAAAAGTGTAACCATAGTGATGGAATGGAAATGATTCCCTTTGTTCTGAGGCTTCAATATGAAGCAGACATCATGGTTTTCAAGGTCAAAATTTGATTAGTAAAAGACAAAAAAGGAAAGCGATATTAAAGAAAAATTATAAATTGGGCATACAATGTAATTTTTATAATAACAAAGTGCTTAAATAGGTAACTAAAGTCAGATTGCTTTTATAAAATAATCATAAGGTTTTGCAAATAAATATTTTTTAAAGAAAGTTCTGGCTTTATTTTGTATGGACATATTTAATCATATCAGTCATCTTATTAAATAAAAATGACTGTTAAGAAAATGCTTGAAACAGTGTAGTTAAATAAATCATGAAAACTCCCAGAGGCGGCATTATAAGCTACTGTTGATTTTTTTGAGAAGCAAGGAACATTCTGTTGCCCTCAGTGTGCTGCTTTCTGATAAATCTTGTCTATGAGGTGCATAAATCACATGCTGAATGACATACATCAGGAGTTAGTTGGAGCAGCAGGACATTGCTTGAGCAGTCAACTCTTACATTCAAGTGTTTGACCAGTTCAGTGTACTGTATGTATCTGCTTAACTGAGGTGGAATATCTTCTATATGCTTGCATTGTTATGCTGGTTTTCTGCAGTAACAGACCCATAATCACTGATTTATAAAGTGCCATTAAGTTAAGCTGCACTGAATAATACATTTTACCTAACAGAAGACTTAAACACATTAATTAAACAAGGGTTGGGCAAAGGAAAATTAAAAAGGAAAGATTGGAGGGCCCTGCACTCGAGAGTTTTTTTACCATGATTTTGTCATAATCGGTCAGATTTGAGAATCTGAATTGAAGAGACATTACTCTTTAGCTACTCCATTACACATTAAATAGAGACGTGTAATAAAACCTTTAACCCAAATTAGTTTTCAGATCTCTTTGGGTAGACAGCACCTCATAAGAGACCCATACAAAAGTGGTAAGATGTCAACTGGATGCTTAACATAAACAGCGGAGTTATACACATATATCACATTAAAAGGCACATATAACCATAGGTGCATATTTGGCACAAGTGATTGGAAACACTGGACACAAGTCAAAAAAACAGTGCCAGTTAGGGTTGCCACCTGGCCGGTATTTTACCGGCCTGGCCGGTATTTTTAATGGTTGAGCCCAATGTTATTAATAGGATAAAAAGGTAAATATATAGGAAGGCCGGTATTTTTTTTAGGAAAAGGTGGCAACCCTAGTGCCAGTACATAAAAAAAAAAAAAACAAACAAAAAACAAAAGAAATATTGTATATAAAAAATTGGAGACTACAAGGTATTTATACGAACAAATTCTCCCTATAAGGGAAGGCTACATAAATAGCTACATCTGTCTATCTATAGCTATCCATAAATCTATTCAGTAAAAAGTATAAAATGCAAAGGATAGCTGTGTGTATATGTTTGTAATAATAATACATAGCTCATTGACACAAGAAAAGAAGTCTATTGTCCATAGGTCATCAAAACACAAATAAATGCACTCATGGTCCTTGCAAAAATAAGGTGGACCCATGCAACAGGAGAACTGACCTAATAGCATACCTTAGTCTGTCTATATGGGGCCAAAACAATCACAGCTTCTCATGAGACTTGTCCATAAAATGTAGACATTAACAGCATTTTAGCTGGATGCCAATAACGTTTTTTAAGCCGGTCTGTTTCAGCCGCTAGAGAAGCACTTGACATTCCCTCTAATGCCTACCCATTAACTTGAATGGGGAAACAGCAGACTTTCATTATTGGCATGCTGTATGCTGGCACATTCTACAGGTTGGATTAGACAGAGTGTTTGTGATTTCTTTGAACTGTTTCTAATACCTTTCACATATTGTTATTCAGATATTTTACAAATACACACTGGTAGGCATATTTTATCCATGGATGGAGCACATAAATGACCCACTGAACAGACCATAGAGTCACAGTGACCCATTTTTAGAATCTTCCATGACCACATTGTTCTGTGGTCTTTTTCATTCTTTTTATATTACTAGAACCAAAGGCTCTTGGATGCCAGAAATCATCAATAAGATTACATACACTCTGCTATCACCCTTTTAGTTCAGTGGTACAGTGCCAACACGTACTTTACTAATCTATGAAACTTATCCACCATGGTCCAAAATTCTTGCTATTATGCTACTTGTTTTCTATTGCTTGAAAGCTCAGTTAGCCATGGAGCCATGAAGTGCTACTGTACATGTGTTTGCATATGTATTTTATGTCATAAGCAATGAACGGTAAACACAATAAAGTATTAAAGTGGCACACACACATACAGTATATACTTTAATAATTTAGTTTTAAGAAAATTCTCACTTTGATTTTTATATATTTGTATGCATATGTATTTCCTTGCATGAAAAACTGCTATAAAGAAGCTGGAGAGAGTGAATCAGCATCTTATTCTGCAGAGCTCTGCTTAGCACCTCCATGGCACATTTCATAGCTGTCTTAGTGTCTCACATCAGCTTGACCTAGAAAATAAAGAAACAGTCGTCATCCCAGGTCATCGTCACATTTTTAACCTTCCCCTGGATATCATGCTTGCCTTAGGTTGCCCTAAATATATACTCCACTTTCCTGAGCAAATAGCATCCAGCCTTCTATTCTTTCTGTTTTGTCAAAACTGATTATAGTGAATTGTGTTCAAGGCAGCGTCTCAAAGATCTTGATACAGAAGTGGGATGAGTTGCAACGTATGTTTAACTGGGTTGAGTATGATATAAGGGACAGGTGTGAGGCTGAACTGTAGGTGTAGGAAGGAATGTATTTGTAATACATAATCTATAAAAAAAATCCACATCCATTTTAAATTTGAAAAATGTATTATTTTTGAAATAATTAAAAAGAACCTCCAAAGATGCAGTCTTATATGGGACAATGTTAGCTTCCTATATTAAGTAAAATCACCTAAAATTAATGATTGAAACTGAAAGTAAGACCCTATCATAAATTCAGAGCACAGGGTATTGCAAATAACCAAACAAGAAGATCTTCTTAATGCTTCCTGACAGCCACTAGATGAAAGCGTTATATGCCCAGGTACAGAGTGACAGCACAAATGCATCCCACTTACTTCCCTGTAGCCCAACTTGAATCACTAATGTCCACTACTTTACATTCAACTCCTACAAAGGAGATTAATAATAGTGCTATAGTAGAAGTAGCTAAGCAACGGCTAAAGGACATTTTTTATATAATACATTACATTTAGTCTAATTTGTCAAATTGATTTAATGGGAAGTAAAATGTCTAATAAAATCATAGTGATTTTCCGCAACTATATACCATTCTGCACAACTCATGTATTAGATGTTAAAATAATAGTAACACCGATGTAGCCCATAGCTACCAATGGGCAGGCTGAAAGTTCAACCTTTTAATTTTTTTTTTTTTTTTTTTTTAAACTGCCTAACTGTTAGATGATCCAGAGGAAGGCAAAAAAAAAAACCCATCTGAAGCCTCCCCAATTTACCTCAGAGAAGGAAAAAAATCCTTCCTGACTCCAAATGGCAATCGGACCAGTCCCTGGATCAATTTATACTATCTATATATACTATCAATTTATAAGCTATCTTCCATAACCCTGTATTCCCTTACTTGCTAAAAAGCCATCCAACCCCTTCTTAAAGCTATCTAATGTATCAGCCTGTACAACCTATTCAGGGAGAGAATTGCACTTCTTCACTGCTCTCACTGTAAAAAACCCCTTCCGAATAATTAGGCGGAACCACTTTTCTTCTAATCGGAATGGGTGACCTTGTGTCAGCTGGAAAGACCTACTGGTGAATAAAGCATTCGAGAGATTATTATATTATCCCCTTATATATTTATACATAGTTATCATATCACCCCTTAAGCGCCTCTTCTCCCGTTTGAACATCCCAGATTTGGCCAGTCTTATCTCATAGCTAAGATTTTCCATACCTTTTACCAGCTTAGTTGCCCTTCTCTGTACCCTCTCTAATACAATAATGTCCTGTTTGTGTGATGGAGAACAAAACTGTACTGTATAATCTAGATGTGGCCTTACAAGTAGTGATGGGCGAATTTATTCGCCAGGGGCGAATTCGCAGCAAATTCATAGGATGATTCTTGGAGCTTCTACATTTACTCCTTAAGGGAATAAATTGAGAACAGCAATGATTTAATATTGTGTTAAATGACACTAGTTTTAGCTGAAAACTTAATTCCCCAATCAATACTCTGAAGGGCAGCCCTCAAGGCACTAAGATTAGCTTTTCCAAAATTCATGGTTCTTGTTGCCCCAGTATATATTTGTTTTTTGCACCAGACATTAAATGATACAACATTATGGTCACTATTACTCAGGGGTTCAATGACTTGCACATTTGCTATAAGTTCTGGGTCATTTGAGATCACATATTCAAATTAACTGATCTAGCAATACTGTTGCTCCAGTCAATATCTGGGTAATTAAAATCCCCCATTATCATTACTTTACCCAAACTAACAGCTTTTTTTTCTATTTGCTTCAGGAGCTGAGCCTCCTCACTTACATTAGGGGGGTTATAGCATACCCCTACAATTAATTTGTTGGACAATGGGTGAAGAATTCCCCCCATAAGACTTTTGCCCCCTCATTTTCTAACATAACCTCCTTCTGTATATAAGGACTCACAGGGCTTTATTGTGTATAGTGCAAAGTCAGATTATTTGATAACCATTGCCCGTGCTGCTAAATTCCCACAAGTTGTATTTACATTAGTTTTGTAACCTATTTATTTTAAAAGCAGCAGTCAGGGCTCACCAAACTTAAGATTTTCAAAATGTCGCATAGTGTCCACTTCAACCAGTTTCAATTGTCAGAAGGTGAAAAACAGCACCACCAAGGGACTCATCTCTTGGCTTTTGATATGGAAAGGTGCAACATTTCAGGCAAATAACTCAAACTTTTGTCAAGCTATTGGTTCACAAGTGGTCAGTTACGGTATATACTCTCAGGAATCGAGCCAGGCAATGGCAAAGTACAACATAGCCATACTCTGGGTTATCTGTCCTACATACAACTGTCCATAACGGTACCTAATAGTGTACACCGCATAAGGGCATGCACACTTAAAATCAAGGGATACTATTTACGCATTCATCCACTTATGGGTTGTACACTATTAAGTGCCCTGTGGGCAGTTGTACAGATGAAGCCACTTTGGATTGTGCATTTGACACAGAATAACTTAACTCAGACATCCCATTTAACTCACTTATCACAGAATATTGTGTCACATCATCCCATCCAATTAAAGAGTTCACCATTGAAAACAATGGTGCTTTGGTATGCTAATGAAAAGGTTAAATGCATTAAATGAGTTAAGATGACTTTAGATAACACAATTTCTTCAAGTAGCCCTGAGTCACGACACATTTAACACAAATCCAAGTGGCTGCATCTGTATGTAGAACAGGCAACATGTATGGTAAAGGAAATGATTCAAGAACCAAAGTCTACTATTAAATTGTGGGGTTGGGGTTGTGTACAGATCTAATTTAGATCAGGCCATATCATGTAATTTTGCAGAAAAGGGCCATGGGATCCTACAATTGAAGCTTCAATTTGTTCACTGTGTACTAAAACTATATTGCGGAGGAGATATGGCGAAAGAGCTTTTCAAAAAGTCAATGTGGATACGTTGCCTCAAGATCTAGGTACCCCACCAGGATTAAGTTTTGTACCCAATATTGCGAAGATGTTTTTAATTGGTGTTATTATTTTTTACTTATTTGGGTTTTTTTTTTTTTTAGAGACGGTGGGTTATGGATATAACATCCTAATATTGGAATATTGCTTCATTAACAATGAACACATATGGGGTTATTTAATAAACTCTGAATGCAAAAAGCACGAAAAATTTGTGATTTTTTTTATAAAATAGGACTTTAAAAAAACAATCCCAATTTTTTTGGAATTTATTAAACCCTGAGGATGAAAGTCAAAATCTGAAAATCCGGCATCTCAGACCTGTCGAGGTTGCATATAAGTCAATGGGAGAAGTCCCAATGATTTTTTGTAATGTGCACTGGGTTTTTGTAGTTTTCAGATGAAATTTACAAAAAATTAGTGTTAGGCTTGCTTAATCGTAGGATCCCAGGGGCTGTCCCTTATTTCTTAAAATGGCTATTTTTTTATTTAGGATTGCTAAATGGCACATGCTACTATAACAGTATTATCAATTCAGCTGAAGCAGGGTTTTACGTATGAGTTGGTTTATGCATTGACATTGTGCCATCCTTTGTAGAGTAGAGGAAATGTAATCACAAGCAAAGGAAGGGGTCTCCTTGTAATTTGTGCTTAGGGCCCCCTTTAATTGTCCGTGTTCTTCCCCATAAATATATCTGAATACAGCAACTCCTTACACAAGCATTTTTGGCACCTAGCCAAACATCATTCAGCATAGTATACAATTACTTATTATTTACCAAGCTTCATTAAGCATAGTAAAGTTATCCATAAATCTCTGAATTATGGGCAGGCCATATCTGTATTTAAAATTACTTACTGTTATAAAATGGGAATACTTTAATTCTAATTGTAGAGCTAGTAATAGTATGTTAGAAATGCACATTATCAAAAGGATTCCCATTCTGTCTTTAAATACAAAACCCTGCAAATTTGGACATTAAAATAACATCTTACGATTATGAGACAAAAGTGCTAATTGGACAGTCAAGTTTAGGAGGAAAAGGCAACTTCAACTATTTCCTTATAAGATTTATTACTATTAGCAACACAATATTTTAAGGCCATTAAACATAATTCTGTCTCTCTACAATTGTATGATTAAACTCTGATGAATTTTAGTTTGATGCAGAATAATAAATTAGTCTTACATGCCAGGTTTTGTGTTAACAACTCCCAGTGCCTATCACTTAACAAAAAATCTGATCCTGGTGTTCTTCATAAGAAATAAAATGAGGTTCATTGGTCTGGGAACTGTCAATGATATCTTATGTATACACCTTTATCCTGTTAGTGTTTATATTCGACACCAAGATGTCAGACACAACCACAGACAGAATATTGTGGATACATTTTCTCTCTTTATCTCAAAATGTTTCGAAATGTGTTGTTCTAAGTCACAGGGAAAGTAGGTTTTGTGCATTTATTTGCATACAATAATATATTTAAACTTGTTGTTTTAGTTTTTTTACATAACACCCTTTCAAAAAATGTAGTAGAATGACTAACTTCCCTTTAGCACCAAACTACTAAAGATATAGACCAAAATAAATTCATACTACTGGAATCCTGTTTTGTACAATGCTACTTTATTTGCTAGCTATAGTATTGCATTCTGTGCTATTTTGGATAAAAAGTCTACATACAGTTGTGTTCAGAATAATAATGTGTTTCAAAAAGTGAATGAATCTCAAAAAACTATATTCATACACGCAAATGCATTGCGGACACTGCACATTCTATTTCCAATCAAAACATGAAGACAAAATTGCTAATTTTGTTATTCCTTTACAGAAAGTGAAGAAAATGCAATATTTGGCAGTTCCAAAAAAATAGCAGTGTCTGCAAACTCAAACATTTACTGTATAAACTGAAAAATGTTTCAAGATTTTGCTTTCCTTTGAATCACTGAACTAATATTTAGTTTGTATAACCATGTTTCTGAGAACTGCTGCACATCTGTGTTGCATGGAGTCCACTAACTTCTGGCACCTGTTACATTCCATAATTTTTCTGCATTTCTTGGTTTTGCCTCAGAAACAGCATTTTTGTTGTCACCCCCACAAGTATTTTTTATTGGATTAAGTTCAGGGATTGGGCTGGCCACTGCATAATCTTGTTAGTCTGGAACCAAGATGTTGCTTGTTTACTGGTTTGTTTGGGGTCGTTGTCTTGTTGAAACACCCATTTCAAGGGCATTTCCTCTTTGGCATAAGGCAACAGGACCTAATAAAGTATTCTGATTGAAACTCATCCATGATCCCTGGTATGTGATGAACAGTCCAAACAGAACTATAGGTTCCATGCAGATGCTGCCACTCTGCAGAGTGATTTCTCTAAATTTGGAAACTGGGCAGCAAACTGGAAAATGAGGTTGAATGTTGATAAATGCAAGGTTATGCACTTTGGCAAAAATTATTTAAATTAAGTTATACACTAAATGGCAGTGTGTTGGGAGTTTCCTTAAATGAGAAGGATCTTGTTTTTTTTTTTAGATAACAAGTTGTCTAATTCTGGGCAGTGTCATTCTGTAGCTACTAAAGCAAATAAAGTTCTGTCTTGCATAAAAAGGGCATAAACTCAAGGGATGAAAACATAATTATACCTCTTTATAGATCCCTAGAACTCATCTGGAGTATGCAGTGCAGTTTTGGACTCAAGTCCTTAAAATGGACATAAATGAGCTGGTGAAAGTGTAGAGACATGCAACTAAAGGGATGGAAGACTTAGATTATGAGGGTAGACTGTCCAGGTTGGGGTTGTTTTCTCTGGAAAAATGGCGCTTGCAAGGGGACATGATTACACTTTACAAATACATAAGAGGACATTATAGACAAATATCAGGGGACATTTTTACCCATAAAGAGGATCACCGCACCAGAAGCCACCCCTTCAGACTAGAAGAAAAGGACTTTCATTTGAAGCAGCGTAGGTAGTCCTTCACAGTGAGGTTGTGGAATGCCCTGCCGGGTGATGTTGTGATGGCTGATTCTGTTGATGCTTTTAAAAGGGGCTTGGATGATTTTTTGGACAGACATAATATCAAAGGATATTTTGAAACTAAACTCTACAGTTATTATAGCTATAGGCATATGCAGTTTGTGTGAAAGAGTGGAGGGGTGTGTATGCTGGGTTTTAATTTGGTGGGGTTGAACTTGATGGACTTTGTCTTTTTTCAACCCAATTATCATGGTATGAGAAACATCCCCATATTGTGATTCTTGCACCACCATGATCGTCTCTGTCGTCACAGTGTATTGTGGCTTGAATTCAGTGTTTGGGGATCATCTAACTGTCTGCACCCCATAGAGACAAAAAAAATTTAGCTTTCATCAGTTCACAAAATGTTGTACCATTTTTAGACCAGTCAATGTGATATTTGGCAAATTGTAACCTCTACAGCATGTGTATTTTTTTCCAACAATTTGACTTTGTGGGGGCTTCGTGCTAATAGCTTGGCTTCACAAGTTGTGCATGCTGGTAATAGTCTTGTAATTGTAACAGTACTCACAGGTAACTTTAGACCTTTGAGCTCCCTGGAATTGATCATAAGCTGAGTCTTTACCATGTTGACTATTCTTCTATACATTCTTGACATTTGAGGTCATTTTAGCTAAGCAGTTTATAATTTTCTGAATTTGTTTTAATGTTTTCCCCGCTTCATGCACTATTACCAGCATGCACAACATTTGCTGCCAAGTTATGATTCAATTACACAGAATCAGCAGCATGTTATGACTGTTGGGTCCATTGGTTCCTAATACTCTACTACACCTACTAGTAAATACTAGTAAATTATTTGCCTTGAAGAAATATAATTTCTACCAAAAACAGGAATGATCCGGTTAGTAATGTCAGACTGCTATTATTCTCAACACAACTGTATTTACTACATTTTTTTTTAAATCTTTGTTTCCATATCACATTGGATATTAGTCCAGTGTTTGATTTGGTTCCTCTGTCCACCCATTCCACCAGGGGTATAGTTATACTATTAAAATTTTATTGAGGACATTTAAATTGAAATTTCAGATATCGGCTTGTTTCTATTGACTGTATGAATATCTGTTGGTTTTGGGTATTGTAGATCTGTAACAGACCTTTTCTATGATCCACAAACGTTCTATGATCTCATAGAGAAAATGTCCTCTCTTAATGGATTAAATTTTTTGTTACGTTATGTCACTGACCTGGCAATTAAGTGTCCTGTTTTAAATTTGGTGTTACTCAAGGGATGAGGGATTGAGGACGTACATAGATTAAACCCTCCAGGGAGAAGTAAAATCTTTCCATGCTGAACTGGTTCTTGTAGTAAAGACTGCATTTTGTGTATGTATGTGATATGCTGACTATGATGTTCAGTAACCCTTATACCACCTTCTGTAATAATGATCATTTGGGATTCACACGTAGTTTTGAAACATTTGACATTATTCCTTCATCCATAAAGGCTTGTCACTTGCCAATGGCCTGTCAACTACCTGCACTTTAGCATCTTGTATCTTCCATTTACACTTTCTTTGAGCAGAAGTATAGAAATGTGCCCCCCTTTGCTACCTCTGCTGGTTTGTCCATAATGTTGCCTCCATTAGGTAAATATCCATCAAGCATGGACTGTTGAGGCAAAAATGTTAGTCCAGTGGTCAGAAAAAGTTAAGATTTTATCTATCATATCATTTATACATCTCATATAATTTCATTTCTGTTTTTAGTATATTTTATAGTGATAACTTTTTTTATTCTTTTCTCTGTCTTTGAAACATTTGGTAAACATCAAAATGTGTTGTTTTTTTGAGTCTTAATATTTTTGTTCCCATTCTATGCTAGTTTCCGCTGTTATTTCGATCCCTCATCTTCACTTTGTTTTTTAAATTTATTTTTCAGCATCTTTTCCCTTTTTGTTCTCTTTTTCTGCCTGCCTGCTGTTCTTTGTATCCACAGAACAGTACTGTACCAGCATATGCATGAGATGTGAATGGTGAATCCCTTCTCATGCTTCTGTAAGCCTTACAGCCCCCTTGGCCAAGGGTAATTTAGCTTCCAAGTTTCATGCTTATGCAGATAACTGGTCATAACAATAGCAAGAGTTCAATAATATAAAAGCATGTTCATTCTAAATAATATGAAGGACATTCTGGCCAGGGTTGATCTGGACCAGCGGGACTTCGGGGAAAAAACTCCATGGACCCCCAGCCCTTGTGGGCCCCACCAGCCCAGTCTCACTATTGGCGCTGCCTCTTGGACTTCTCTCCTGGCCTCCGGTTGCGGCCGTGAAAAGGAAAATGGTTAGTGCGGGACCAGAGGGGGGTTGCAGCATGGTGGAGGGCCTGGCCAACACACTTGCCTTCTCTTGGTGTTTCTGACCTGAGCAGAATCTGTTTCAAGCCTGCTGCATATAGTATGATCTCCGTGTCTAAACCTGGCCATAGACGCAAAGATCCGTTCATACAAATCCTTGATTTGTACAATTTTCGGACCCTGTTTGGAGAGTCCCGACATTTGGGTGATCGGTTGTTTGGACGATCAGCCAGGTTAAAAGATTTCTGTTGGCTGACGATAATATCTCTGCATGTGTTGCTGATCTTATGATATCGCTGTGAGCTTCCCAGTAGAATTTGGCGGGCATACTTTCGCACGATTGCTATGACGGGCAGGATATTGGCTGGTGTATGCTCTTTGCTGCTTTATTTTATCTGAATGGTTAGTGGCAGGGCAGGAAAGGGCACAGACTGATCGTCTGTCTGATATTCTGCTTATCTATGGCCAGTTTAAGTCCCAGTACAGCTGAACACAGATTGGATAGGCTAAAGCTGTGGTCCCCAACTTGTGGCTTGTGAACAACATAGCCTCCTCTAATCAAAACATCACTCTCGGTCTTTGCCTGCACCACTACTTGAGTTCCAAGCACCACTACTGCACAATGCATCAAATTATTATATCCTCCAAATAATGCAGGGTTTATCTTCCACATGCAGATGTGTGTCCATCTAGTAACACACGTGATTTTTATTGGCTTCACCCCACTTGCTTATTTCTCTGCAATGAGATGGAACTGTGTTAGTCTGGGTAAAGAAACATGGAATGTGTTTCATCTAGGGATGCACCGAATCCAGGATTCTGATTTGCATATGCAACTCAGTCCCATACTTCAGTTCCTGGAGGTTTCGGTTCAGTATTGGGACAAATCTTTTGCAAAGGGTTTGGGGTTTCTGTAGAATCCCAAAAAAGTGATTTGGTACATCCTTAGTTTAAGCACAAATATATGTTTTCGTCCAAATTCTGCTCTATGTGTGTGAACCCAGGTCAACACTGCGCCTGTCAATGAAGAGGCAAAATCGATAAATGGATTCCAGCAGATTGTCTGTTTCTCACTAGTCTGAGACACTACGTTCAAGTTGATGCAAGTATGTAAGTAAGAAGAACTAAGGTTACTGACCATTGTTTCTGATGCACTGCCTCATATGCTAATATGGGTATGCTCAAAGCATGGTTTTCTTGCAGCAAAGTGGCTAAAGATAGTTGCATTGTCTCAGAATTCTGACTCTTATACAGT
Organism: Xenopus borealis; assembly: GCA_024363595.1. Classification (NCBI taxonomy): domain Eukaryota; kingdom Metazoa; phylum Chordata; class Amphibia; order Anura; family Pipidae; genus Xenopus; species Xenopus borealis. Next base: position 107,545,855 of record CM044432.1, read on the forward strand.
ATAATTTCCTCTGCACAGCATTTCTTTTCACCATCTGTCTATTTAACCCCACAATCATTTTAGCTGTCCAGTAGTTCTCTCTTTCAAGTGTATTAACAATTCCAGTCTCTAGATTTGTGTCTTTGCCGCCACAATATTTGCAGACATCTTGTGATGCTTTTACCTACTTGCCCCACCCTGAAAGATTTTCTGTGGATGCTCATAATCTCCTCCCCAAATTCTTTGCCATTTGTTCTACCTGTCTCAAAAACATCAGAGCAGCTGGGCTGTGGCACCATCTCTTGCTGTTTAATCTTCTCTTCCATGTGGTTGCCCACACCGAGGGTGCACCATCTATATTTATTTACACCTAATAGGCTATAGCACATGAAAATGGTGTGTACTTTATTATATTATAATAAATAATTAAAATAGTTAGAATTATATTTTACCAAATAACTCCATAAGAAAAGGATTCTAAATACAAGCATGCCAGATGTGCAAGTATAAAAGATAACATTTGGATTCAAGTACAGTAGAACCCCCATTTTACTTTTTCAGGGGACCAGGAAAAAAAATGTAAAATCCAGGAAAATGTGTTAAAGTAACTTTTTCTTCATGTACTGTATTAGTACAGGGTTCAGTTTTACCTTGAGATACAATAATTACTGTGTTAATAACAAGGGTTAAGCATTGCAGTGTTACTGTTACACTATGGGGGGCATGTGCAAGACCTCTCTGTCAGTCACATACATAAGTGATTGGTCTGTATTACGCTCAGTGCTGTGTGTTCTGTCTTTTAACTGTGGATTAATAAAGATTTTGGACCATTAATCTAAGAGGTGTGCTTCGTTCTCTCTTCTCCATATTTGGCTCAGCATGGGACACGAGACTATTCCAGCACCCGATTGTATACACACCCGTGGACTGCCTAAACTTTACAGAGGAGGAGCGGTATTCATTTCTATGTCTTTGTGTTGCAGGACTGTATAAGGGGCAGACTAAGTTTAATTGGCCATTTACAGGTAGACCCATGACAAAATATACATCTCGTTAGTATTTCAAACCTTTTTATTTTACAAATAATAGAGGAAGGAATAGTAGAGGGAAAAACAGCAGTTTTTGAGTACATCAGGACAAAATTTAGATGTAAAATTCAGGAAAACATGACTTAAAATCAGAGAGATGCACCCATTGAAATGCATTATAAATTGGTGGGACCACAAGTAAAAGATGTAAAATGCAGGAAAACTTAAAATCAGGGGACTGAAAATCAAGGTTTCACTGTAGCTTTATAACCTTATGCAAAAAATTACATGCAGATCCTAACAGGAAGTGACACATAGGATGTGACATCATACAGTTTATGTCTTAAATTACTGTATACTGTAGCTTTACAAGATGTCGGGTTGCTTGGGAATTAGCAACTCAAAGCATTTATAAAAAGACAAAAATATTGATTACAATGGCATTAAAGTGAAATCGCGATCTAAAGTTATACAGATCATACTGTCTGTTTAACTTGTTGGGGTAAATGTTTTATTATACCATGGTGCAGATTTATTATGTGGTGTTTTACACATAAACAGGAATAAAAACAGCTTAAGTTTTTTACATGATCGACTTCGACTGGAATTTACTTACAAAAGTCTGAAGCAGTGTAAAATAACAGTAAATCTTTTATCATTTATTTTACAAAGCTTTTTACATCACTTTTCCAGGAATTTAGCTTTATACAGCATAATAAATAAACCCCCTTTTCCTCTCAACATACTTTTCTTATCACCATCATGCTCAGTTTCATTAATGCAATATTCAATAAAATGTTTAGAAAATGAGTAGAAATGTGTTCAAAATTAAAATAGTTGCCCCTACATAAAGGAGATTACATAAACTCCAGATTACATACACCCTAATCTTGTACTGGTGCCCACTTCTAGGTTGAGCAAAGGAGTTTAATTTAGTAAACAAAAGCACAAGGCGCAGAAAAAGCACTATTTCATACCTAAGAGCTCATTTACAAGGCAGGGATGGGTGTACCTTACCTCTGCCATGGGTCCCTAGGACACACAATTCTGTGTTTTCCAGATGAATACAGCTCTGCTGAGAATAGGCAGCACTGTATTAATCCAGAAAGCCAAGGTGCTTGAGCCCTAGGTGTTTTATAGCTTTGAAAGTCTATGTACGGCATGAACGCATTCCCCTTTCTGGCCCTCAGTGCTCCGGCATCCGTCATTGTTTAGTGATTCCCCATTGTATCTTCTTTCCCAAGAAAGTTGCCAGGTTCATTACTTGTTTTTTTATTATTAGAATAAATTAATTACTATCTAAACAGTGTCCATGCTGTAAGATATAAGTAGAGTCAGCCGAAACGCTTTATGACCTGAGACCCTGTTTATTTAGTATGTTGAATTGTTTTCTCCCAATGCAAAAGCTCATGCAACCAAATGTGTGTCTTATACTTGTTGCTGCAGGCTTTAATTTAGCAGTCTTTTTTTCCTTGCATGTTTCAGCAGAGCTATATTTATGGGGATGAGGTATGACTACAAGTGTGTGGGATGTGTGTAAGCAGTGTGAACTTAATACAGAATGCAAAAATGAGTTTTATTGCTCGAAACAGCTGGAGTCTTCTAACACAGAATAGACCTAAAATCTAGATTTCCATATGAATGATTCTTAAAAAGGAAACTAATTCTCTATATCAATTAAGACGTTTTCCTGTAGGCATAGATTCCTTTTAAAATACACACATTTGTTTGTGCTATGCTTTTTTTTCAAGGCATTGCTTTTAATAGACTGTGATTTTCCTAGCCAGTGTATTAGCTTATTTAGCCATTATAAGTGTAGTTCATAAGATTTTCCCAGCAAACGTATTCACGTTTTATTTACAATGTTCCCTTATTCTCAGCTACAAAAAAATCTTTTGTGCACACATTTTCATGCACAATTATTTGTGTGCACTGGCCTCAAAATGTATGTCTTACAAAATCACACATTAGGGAAAATTGCCTTTGAGCCTTGATTGTTACCACTGCTGTGTGGCATTTTTAAGATTATTTATATGTCCATCTGTTTAAGTTTACAGGTAGACATTATCATCTAGGCCAGGGATCCCCAACCTTTTGAACCTGTGAGCAACATTCAGAAGTAAAAGGAATGGGGAGCTACACTAGCATGAAAAATGTTCTTGGGCTGCCAAATAAGTGCTGTGATTGGCCATTTGGTAGCCCCTATGTGCATTGACAACCTACATTGAGGCTCTGTTAGGCAGTGCACATGGTTTTTATACAACCAAAACTTGCCTCCAAGCCTGGAATTCAAAAATAAGCATCTGCTTTGAGGCCACTGAGAGCAACATCCAAGGGGTTGGAGAGCAACTGGTTGGGGATCACTGATCTAGGCCAACATTGTCAAAATATATATTTGTCATTTTATACTTTAACTCCTAAAGAAGAAATATTGGTATTGGAGTTATGATGTTCTGGAAATCCCTAAAAAAATTCACAGTGACTTTTCATTCAACTCTCCGTGTCTGCAGTTCTTGTGATATTTTAAAGATCAAAAAAGAAACACAGAGCTGGTACACAAGTATAAAGTGAGATGTCAGGTTTTTTCAAGAAACTTTAAAATGTTATAGGCACAGCTCAAAGACAGAGCTAAATTTGATATTCTGAATAAAGAGGGTGAGATAGAGCTTTACTGGGTGTGTAACATCATGAAAACATCAATACTACCCCCAATATCTTAGTACGGTATTGGATTCCTTATCCGGAAACACGTTATCCAGAAAGCTCTGAATTACAGAATGGCTGCCTCCCATAGACTCCATTATAATGAAATAATCCAAAATGTTAGAAATTATTTCCTTTTTCTCTGTTAAAATAAAACAGTAGCTTGTACTTGATCCCAACTTAGATATAATTAATCCTTATTGGAGGCAAAACCAGCATATTGGGTTTATTTCATGTTTACAGGATTTTCTAGTAGATTTGAGGTATGAAGATCCAAATGACAGAAAGATCCATTATCTGGCAAACCCCAGGTCCTCAGCATTCTGAATAATAGGTCCCATACCTGTATATGCCACCTTCTTCTGGCCTTCTCCTGTTTCTATATTATTTCACTGGGGCAAATTCACTGACTGCGTTTTTGAATTTTTGACTGCAAAGGTTTCACCACACTTAGCGGCACTTCGTCAGGATCTAATTCGCTACTACTACGCTAATTCACTGGCGAAGTTTCGCTAGTGTAAATTTGCCAGCACGCATTTCATAGCAAACTTTAACTAAAGTTAATTTCTGCCTAGTGAGACTTTAATATACTCACATTAGGTTATTTTGAATAGTGTGGGTACATATAAGTCATATATGTGTCTATATTACAGATGTTGGTGAAATAGCTTGAAGTGGCCACTTATTATTTAAAATGTTCAAATAAGCAAAATAAAGGCAAAAATCCTCTAAAATCCTAGACATGAGGCCACCCTAAGACAAATGTGGCATGCACCTGAAATGGTTAAAAAAAAAAGTTAAAACAAAAATTCTTTGCAGTCACAACTTTTAAATACAAACCCACTTTAAAATATTTTATAACTATTTGGCCTACAGGATATGATATCACTGACATAAGATTGAGGAGGATGTAGCTTCATCTTATCAGTTAGCCAGGTGGGCACTTTGGTCTGGGACTGATGAACAGATTGCTGAACCAATGGGGAATCCTCTGTTTATATATCTCTGTTAGTGCAGTATTAGTGCTATTGCAACTATTTCTTTTAAAGTCAATTGATATGTATCTAAATCTAATCAGAATGTTAAGGATCAATTGCAAACTCACTGAACAATTATGTCCCATGTGCTCCCCCTTCAAGTCACTCACTGTTCTGGTCAATTATGTTAGATACCCATTCTGTCCAGTTTTATAGATTATGTTTTTGGCTAACTAACCGTTTTAAAAACATTTATTTCATGCAGCCTATCTACACAATTACTGCTTCACGCTGAACTGTTGATTTAAAAAATCACCATGTTTCAACATGGGATTATGCAATGGCTAGAGAAGGCTTTATTTATCTGAAACAACCTTTAACACGTGGGCTGCTTTATGTATGTGATATGTATTTATAAAACCCTACAGTATTTAGGGTTATAGTCCCACAACTGGCTGGCCAACTGGTTCTGTTTTATTTATTTGAAACCATACAAGCAGAGGCTGCACTCTGTAGATAGATAGATTGATAGATACATAAATAGATAGATAGATAGATAGATAGATAGATCAATATAGAAAGAGATAGATGATAGATAGATAGATAGATAGATAGATAGATAGATAGATAGATAGATAGATAGATGATAGATTGATAGATAGATAGACCATTAATTGAAAGTGTTCTAGGTATGAATATTTTTTAATGAAATCCTTTGTTATTCTCTAAGACCCCTTTTAATGTGCTAAAAACAAGGAATTAACTTCATAATGAAAATGAGTGGATTATTTTAACCTCCCTGTTGTCCCAGTAATACTCACCCATTCAGAAGAAAATAGATTGTTGCCAGAAATGGAAAAGGTGGATGGAAAAGGAGAAGTGATAACAAAGTTAATGAGACTTCTGTAACAAGCACAGCAGAACTCAATACTGGCTTGAGAGTTTTTTTTAATGATGTTGCTTGTGTAGTAATGTAAAAAATCCTATCTGAAATATCCACTTCCTATTTGACCTATTACTGTATGTGAGAAGGGGAGGTTAATATATTTTCGTTGAGTATAGCAGGGGTTTGTATAAGGTAAAACCAATAAAAAAAATGGCACTTAATTATAATACACTGCCAAGCAAAGTAATTATTAAAGGGATCCTGTCATGGGAAAACATTTTTTTTCAAAATGTATTCAAAATAGTGCTGCTCCAGAAGAATCCAGAAGAATTCTGCACTGAAATCCATTTCTCAAAAGAGCAAACAGATTTTTTTATATTTCATTTTGAAATCTGACATGGGGCTAGACATATTGTCAATTTCCCAGCTGCCCCAAGTCATGTGACTTGTGCTCTGATAAACTGATAAACTTCAATCAGTCTTTACTGCTGTACTGCAAGTTGGAGTGAAATCACCCCCTCCCTTTCCCCCACCCAGCAGCCTAACAAAAGAACAATGGGAAGGTAAACAGATATCCGCTCCCTAACACAAGATAACAGCTGCCTGGTAGATCTAAGAACAGCACTCAATAGTAAAACCCATGTCCCACTGCATACTATTCAATTACATTGAGAAGGAAAAACAACAGCCTGCCAGAAAGCAGTTCCCTCCTGAAGTGCTGGCACAAGTCACATGACTGGGGCAGCTGGGAAATTGACAAAATGGCTAGCCCCATGTCAGATTTCAAAACTGAATATAAAAAAATCTGTTTGCTCTTTTGAGAAATGGATTTCAGTGCAGAAGTCTATTGGAGCAGCACTATTAACCGATGCATTTAAAAAAACAACATGTTTTCCCATGACAGTTTCCCTTTAAGTATACCAGCTTATTTTGGAAGACAAAAATTATGTCTACACCAGAGACAGAATGAATTTAGATCCTGTCATTCATTTGAAATATTTGAAGTGTAATACTGTTTAATCTATGAACTATATGTGCATATAAGTAAGTGTTTCTCTTTAAAACATAGGCAAGGCAGGTCCTTGGACTATACTATATGCTCTGAAAAAAAAAAATCTGCTATTAGTCCACTTCCATGAATCACAATCTAGCACTTTAAATAAAAGCAAATACTGTTATATCAGGCTTTTGAAGTGTGAAAGAAGTTGCCATTATTTAAGGATATTCCATAACGTTAATGTGTATTAGGATATCATCAGGACAGTTTTCATTCACAACCTATAGTTAGTGTTTTATTTCTTCCAATCTCTATACTCTTCTGTTTATGATAAGTGTAACATATAATAATATGGCAGCCACTGTGCACATATAATTTACAGTGCAATACATCTTTTTATTCAGTAAAAGAGTGCAAAGTATAGCCAAAAAAAGTCATCATAAATATTCAAAATCACACAGCAACACCTGCTATTTGAGGCTTGCAATACAAAAACCTGAGCTTAGGAATCCTTTGGTTAGCGAGATACAGGCAACAGCTAAAACATTTGCTACATAGAAATACTAAACAGTGTAATTCTCATCTACAAGTTGATATGTATCCATTAAATTTGTAATAATTTCCTACTTCAAATGGCTTATAAATGTACATTGCCCCACACAGAATGATGATTTTGTAGCTAATAATCTGTGACTACATTGAACTGGACTGATTTAGATTCTGAATACTAAAAGTCAGTGAAGTCAAGTCACTTTTTAGTGCTTTTTTATACCTTGGTACATACAAAATGGGTGAGAGAGCAGACACACAACAAAATTAGGAAAGGACATTCAGGAAATATTTAAAAAGGTACATAATAGAAAGATGTGTAAACATGCAATAAACAGTTCACAACAGTGTATGCAGTAGTGATTATGGCAGAGTACTGGATAGTCATATTATTTACCAGTATGCTACAAATCAGTTGATCATGCAGGGTAATGTTGTTTTTTTAATTAACACCAATGGAAAGAAACTAATTCTCAGTCAGAAGCTTTGTGCTGTAATAATGATGAGTTATGCCATCCAAAGAAACTGTGCACGTGATTGGTCTCTGATTATAGCTCCAGACCAGTTCTGTTTTTCCAACTATCTGAATCTAGGTTGTCTATTGTGGGTAGAGGTGTTACTATGATACTTTCTACTGATCTTAATATTCTGTTTCGTAAATTTGTCCTGATATGTGATCTTCCAGAACCAGATTGGCATGGTTAATGGGGTTAACATCTTTGTCAATCAGTTTTAATCAGATATGGAAAAAAAACAAAGTAGTTAACTTGATTGTGTTGCATAAATTATTAGTACTGTTTTCTTGTTTGTTCCATTAAGTATAGCTAACTCTGCCTTCATCTATTTCTCACTCTTTTACTGTTTAATTTTGTTCACACCATTCTTATCACTCTGTATGGTCAGACTTGCTACTGGTTGGCCCTAAGTATGCTCATCTCATATTATGTATCCATATTCACCATTCAACATTTAACATTCAAGTGCAGTAGTCTTCTTAAGATGTATAATTTGGTTAAGCAGAAGCTTAAAACAGGCATCGTATGCCTGTCTATAGACTTGCATTGGAGCTTATATTCTTTGAAAATAACACTCAAGTGGAGAACAATGGAGAAAGAAAGAAAGAGAGAGAGAGAGAGAGAAAGAAAGGAGAGTATGACATGGGTGAATATAGAAGTAGCACAGAGCAATATATTGACCTAAGATGCATGTTTGGAAGTCCTGCTTGGAGAAATAAAAAGGAATAGGAAATAAAGGAATATATGATACAAGTGGTAAAGAGAAAGACAAGACAAAGTATGTATAAAAATACTTTTTGGTGATTTACCTTATGAATATCATGCCCCTTTCAGATCATTAACAGATATTTTACACCACCATGGGGTGAGCTTTTTAACATTTCTTGGACATGGGACTCTGTGATTTGCCATTGTGCTGCTCAAACTATTTTACTTACTTTAACTAGACCTCTTGGAATCTCTTTTCGCCCATTGTCTTGATACTGATAATTGCTTTTTAATAGCAATCAGCTCCATCAGAAATTCCCTTTTGCAACATATACTTTAGAACAACGATGCATCACATAAATGTATTACAATTAAAATATGTAATTTTTTATATTTACTAATTAATTCTTTGTGTCTTGTGCATTGAACTACTCTATTGCAAATTAAATAAGAACCACTGGATATAACATTTTGACTAAGCAGGTACATTTTGACTTCAGGTAAGGATAACACTGTGGTGGAATTGCCAATTTGTCTGCAGAACAAACATATATTTACAAGGGTCAAAAAGTTCACAATATCATTTTATTAATTGTTTACTTTAACATTATATACAAAAACTTAACTTAAGCTCCCTTGCTCTTTTATCTTTTTTATTTTTAGGGGCAATTATTCCTATTTCCTGCCATATTCTGCACCTTTCCAGAGGCCAGCACATTGTTTGCTACTTAGCAACATGCAACCACTCTGCGAAAAAGAAGATGATTTAAGTAAGGCCCCCTGGGTCCCTGCTCACCCCAGAACCCACCCCCAAGCTCCACCACAGATCCCACACACCACAGTAAAAAGTCCACACAGACACCAGCACTAAAAACATAAACCCCCTCACTCACAAGTTATAAAAAGCCAATTGGCGGCCAGGGTCCCCCCTATAAGTAAAAAAAATAAACTATTGGTGCCAGGGCCCCCATAAATGTTTTTTTTTAAAAATCATTGGTGGTCAGGCCCCCTATAAATAAAAAATTGCACTAGGTTCCCCCATAAAAGTTGTTACAAAAACATTAGTGGCCAGGGCCGCCTACAAGTTTAAAATAAATTATTGGTGGCCAGGGCCCCCATAAATAAAAAAAAGTTCCATGGCCCCCATAAAAGTTTTCAAAAACATTGGTGGTCAGGGGCCCCATAGAATACTTAAAAAATCATTAGTGGCCAGGGGGTTCAATAAAAAAAAATTGATGTTCAATGTTGGGTTATTCTTTAGCTTTGTCTTTAACTTTGTTAGCATTGGTTCTTTTCAAAATGGCTTTGGGTCTTTTCAGAGCGGCTTCATGTCTTCGGTATGGCTTTGGGTATTCGGCTAGGGCTTTGGTTCTTTGCTCGGTGATGCAGGAACTTTTAGAGCACAACCGGGCCCCCTTTAACCCCTGGCCCAGTAAGGCTGTACCTCCAGTGCCCCACCTGATGGTGGCCCTATCCAAGTAGATGTGCTCCTGTATTTCAAAAAAAGTGTAGGTGACATAATCCCTATTGAATAGACACACTGGGTGCAGCTAATATGTTTGGGTGGCGGTTGTAAAATACCAGGATATCACAAAAAGGATACACGTAATGTTATGGTTAGTTACCATTCTTCTTATGAATACTGTATGTGCTTTCCATTTGTGTTTTATACAGTCAAGACCACACAGACCTCCTGCATTTATTAGTGTATATTCCTGTGAATTGGGTTTATTTGCCAGCAAATTTCCTTTATGATGATTCTCACAGAATAGAAATTAAGTTTACTACTTAGTGCTGAGAAATCAATAGACAATTAGTAAGTCTGCATTCTCCATATGCGACATAGGTTCCAGAACTAATGGAGAGAGAAACATGTTTGCACTTTAATGAGAGAAAACAAGACAAGCAATGTGGATTTAAAATAGTGGAGTTCAGATAGCAGGGAAGTAAGCATGCATGCAATAAGATGAGACAATGAAGTCAAGAAGAATTGCTGAGAGAAAGGAAGCGGAGGATGAGAATGCAGAATGGTAATTTTTAATAGAAGAAAGTGGAACTGGAAAATGATAATTGTAAAATAACACAGAAAGTGGAAGTGGAGATGAAGATTGCAAGAAGAACATATGGAAGCAGACATTTGAAAATGAATGGGGACAGAGCAGAAGAGATACGCATAAGGATATAAACTGTTAAAACAAAAGAGAAGGGGGGAGTAGGTAAGACCATAAATTAAAGAACAAAAGAAGAAAAGGGTGGTAGAGACCAAATAGGATAGGAACCAAAAAGGCACTGGCTTTGTGTCACCAACATTGAATTTGGATAATGTTAAAAGTGGGTGTAACCCTTTCTTGGCACTTATATCCATGGCCACGCAGGGGCACTAACAGTATAGATTCCAAACTTCAGCTAAATGGGAGATTAATGGGTTTTGAATAAGTTAAGTGCCTCCATCCAGTTTCAAGAACCATGTACCGGTGGACAAACAACTCCCTTGGGACTGCAGCTGCAGTGGTTTCTGTGCCCAATGTAATAGACAATAAACCACACAATATGTAGTAACTGTAATATAGTATATTACAATAAGACTATGAATAGTCTCATCTATCCAGGTCATGGCATATCTAGTATAAGTAATTATAGAGTAACTGGACTTGCTGAGCAATCATTGAAGATGTTTCACTCCTCATCCGAGCTTACTGGTATGGGTATAAGTCCCTGGCATATAAACTGGCAGAGGAACTACACAGTATTCTCACCTCTGTGAGTTTCAACTGTTACCTCTCTGAAGTTACAATGTGTCATTGTGATTAAATTAGTGGAAGAGTTTATAAAAGACTTCCCATGCCAGTCAGTTGAACTGAAGAAGCTGCCCTTGTATGAAAATGTCCAAGGTCCCTTCAAGAACATTGAGTGTGCACACTATGGGGCAAATTTACTATTATTCCCCAAAATTGGCTCGATCTTCCTCAAAATTCGATAAGCATTCGACCATCGATTCGAACGGTCGAGCGCTTCGATCGTACGAATGGTATTCGAGCAGGACTTAGTCTCAGAAGCCTATGGGGGGAATTCCCATAGGCTTCTATTACAATTCGTTAAGTTCAATCTGGCAAAGTAGGCAGTCGAACAATTTTAAAATTTTGATTCCTTCGATCATCGAATGATCGATTTATCAAATATCCGATCATTCAATCTATTCGATAATTCGGTATTCGATGATTAAAGAGGCCAAATTAGAATATGCAAATATACGAAAAATTTGTACAATCGGGATTTGATCGTATTCGATCGAACTTAGATCATTTCATGTGGATTTTGTAAATTTGCCCCTATGAGTCTGCAAGGATATCACAACCTAAAACTAAATCTTTCTAAAACAAAACTCATTGTATTTCCTCCAAAATCTTCAACTGATCTTGCTCACAGTTAATAACCTTCATTCTACCACACAGACACCTGCAATACAAGCATCATCCATCAATTAAGTTCAACCATGTAAGTCTATATATAACCTGCCTAACTGCTAGTTGATGCAGTGGAAGGCAAATAAAAAACCTGTTTGAAGCCTCTTCAATGTCTTCCTGACTCCAAGATGGCAATTGGACCACAGTCCCTGGATCAAATTGTACTATGAGCTATCTTCTATAGCCGTGTATTCCCTCACTTGCTAAAACACCATCCAACCCCTTCTTAAAGCTATGTAATGTATCAGCCTATATAACTGATTTCAGGAGAGAAAAAAAACCCCTTCAGAATAATTAGTCCTCACCTCTTATTTCTAATAGGAATGGGTGACCATGTGTCAGCTGGAAGGACTGGCTGGTAAATAAAGGATTAGAGGGATTATATGATCACCTTATATTTTTATACACAGTTATCATCTCACCCCTCAAGTGCCTCTTCTTCAGTGTCAAGAACCCCAACTTAGCCAGTCTTTTCTCATAGCTGATATTTTCCATACCTTTTACCAACTTAGTTGCCTTTCTCTGGACTCTCTCTGATTCAATAATCTCATGTTTGAGCCCTGGAGACCAAAACTGTACAGCATATTCAGATGGGGTTTTATCAGCATTCTGTACAGTGGAAGAACTATTCCCACAACAAATCTATGCCTCTTTTAATATAGCTCAAGAATGTGGTTGCCCTTGCAGCTGCTAATTGACACTGGTCTCTACAGCCAAGTTTATTATCTACAAGGACTCCAATATCCTTTTCCATTATGAATTTGCCTAGTGCAGTCCAATTAAGGGTATAAGTAGCTTGCATAGGTTTACATCCCAGGTGCATTGCTTTACATTTATTGACATTAAATCTTGTTTGCCACTTAGCTGCCCAGGTTGCTAATTTGTCAAAAGTCTGCTGCATGGATGCCTCATGCTGGATTGAATTAATTGGGATTCATAGTTTTATGTCATCTGTAAACACTGATACATTACCCTCCACTAAGTCATTAATGAACAAGTTAAATAAAAAAGGACTTAATACAGAGCCCTGAGGGACCCCACTAATAACCTAACTGCAAGTAGAAAATGTACCATTAACAACCACCCTCTGTACCTGATCCTGTAGTCAGTTTCCTATCAATGTGCACACTTCATCATTAAGCCCAGCAGCCATTAGTTTAGAAAACAGTAGTTTGTAGGACACTGTATCAAATGTTTTGGCAAAATCCAAAGAGATCACATCTATTGCTCCCTAGCTATCCATTATCCTACTTACCTCATCATAAAAGCAATCAAATGTATCTGTCGTGACCTATCCTTCATAAAGCCATGCTCCCACTATCTTCTTAAAACTGCTTGTGGCTTGCCCTCACCCTCTAACTTTGTCATTAATACCTATGTGTACCAATAGCGCTCGGTCTTCTCCTACCCCCCTAATAATTTGTCCACTCGTTCTACCACATCCCAAGCACCAGGCAAGCAGCAAGACTGTTCGGCATGTAAGGTCATTGCGACAGGTTACCTATACACCTTTCTAATAACTGAATCTTCTAAAATGAAAACCTTCCTTGAGCTCCCCCGCAAGTCAACCTGCTCCATGCATGCCAGGTCAAAGCTGTCTTCCCCAGCATCGTCACCCAAAACAGTGAATCTGTTGCTTTGGACTAGTTATCAAACAGCTCCCCTACACTTCCATTCCTTGCTTCCTGTCTTGATTGTCACAATCCTTTCTCCCTCATTAGCATCAACTGCCCCTTTCCACCCGTCACTACACTGGCCCCTGCCAGTGGTTGCTCTGCAAGCCTCTCTTCCTCCCCCACATTTGACACTGCCCTCAGTGTTGCAAGTTCACTCCCTTAAAGTGTGCAGTTCAGATTCCAAGATAAAAACCCATATGCATCTCTCACATGTAAATACTGCTTGGGACAGCTGCTCCAACACCATGTGACAAGACACACTCTGAGTGATACCTACTGGAACTCATATTTACGCTGGGTATTTACAGTCCCCCAACTGTAATTCAAAAGCGTATTTTTAATTTTAAATGCTTAATTCACATGCAACACACACTTAGCAGATACCACACTCACTGGGCAGTCACAAACTTATTGAGTAACACTTCCATGCATGAGAATATGCATCCCTGAGAATGTCATAATCTTATTGTTTCAGCAAACTTAATTTTGAGTAGAATTTATGTGCCAACACAGCAACGAACATGCATACACTTCTATGAAAATAAGAATAAAAGCATTTAGGATTGTCTTATTGTGTGCTGTATATTAATTGTTAGACTCAGCATTGCTGTCATCTAAAGTCAACACAAATTGTATACTTAATGGACAATGCTACAGTAATTCCAGAAGAATTGAGGCCATTTGTTTCTGGCTGCATAATGCTCTCTAGGTAGCAATTTTGTATTCTTTGGAACGCAAAATGCTCTGCACTTATCAAATAATGTTTTATATTAACAAGAAATTCTCGTATATTTGTCTATTTAAACTGTATTTTTTTTTTACAATGGACATTAGCCACTTGATAATGCAAAAAGCTCAATCTCTGGTAAAGAGATAGCTGCAATTACATTTTGAAAGATAATAAAAAAGTTTTTTAATTACTTTTAGAAGAAAAAGCTTCAGAAAGGGCTTGACTTCATATGATATCCGCATATAAATATGACTGCTTGAAAGTGCAGTTCATACTTGTCTGTGTAGGTGTCAAGTCACTTGCAATTTCTTAGATATTTAATACATGTCCTACATTGAACTGACAGGGCTTCTTCTCTCCAACATTTACTTTTTACATTCTGCAAAACTATGTTTTTCCACTTGTATTTTAATTTAAAGTATTATGAAGTAAGGGCATTTTCTGTCTGTTATCATGCATAGGGTAGTTTAGTAATATAGACCCCTATTCTATTAGTTATGTTTTATGGCTGTGATCCTGGCAATATTTATTGTAATAAATCTATGACCAGAGGGGTTGAAAAACTGTTTAAATCACTAGCACAACAACCTTTTGATTTTCAGCAGTATTTATTCAAGCACAGTGATTAAGATAAAACAACTTGGTAAGGCAAAATAAATAAAATTTATGGAAACTTTAATTTACTGGAATCTTGATTTGTTTAGTTGGACAAAAAAAAAATACTCCACACTAATTAGAAATAAGGCACAATAATTAGGCATAATTATTTAATAAAGAAATTGGGGGGGTAGTATCCCCTTTAATTACTTTGTACAAGACACAAGTAACACATGAAGCTTATGGGCCACAGGACATTTTGATTGACAGGATCTGCCAGAAGTCATTCAGATGTTTCCCTGTAATAGAATAATGGAAATTTAAAAAAAAAAGTTTTTGTTACAAGTAGTGATGGGCGAATCTGGGGCGTTTTGCTTCGCTAAATTTTTCGTGAATTTCTAGAGAAATCTGCGAAACGGTGAAAAATTCGCGAAACGCCGGCACGTCTCGTTTAACATGCAGGCGTCCATTTTTGGATTTAATTATGACTTTATATATATAAGTATTGTTAGAAATGCTTGAAGTGGCCACTTATTATTACAAATGTCCAAGGAAACAAAATAAAGGCAAAAAAGATCCTCTAATGCCCTAGACTTGCTCCACCATAAAACAAATGTGGCATGCAGCTCAAATGGTGAATAAAAAGTAAATAAAAATTTTTTAATAGGTACAACTTTTAAAGACAATCCCACTTTAAATTATGAAAAACCACCAACATTTTAATTTTTTTTTATGACTTTTCAGCATACACGATAGGATGTGACTGACATAAGATTGAGGAGGATGTAGCTTCATCTTATCAGTTAGCCAGGTCTAAGGTGGCAAAGGAAACTCTGGCAAAAGAGGCAACGTTCTGTAAAATTTGCACTTTAGTGAATCATAACGATCGTTCACCTGAGCAAAAATTTGCCTGGCGATAGGGAGCAAAACTGCACTAGCGACAGTCCCTTACTCTACCTAATTGTCCTGTATGCCTGTTAGCAAATTGATGATGTCCCTGCAGATGGGATTTCTGGCGAATTTTATTTATTTTTTTACCATTTTTCCAAAATAAAATATTCTGGTCTCTGGGGTTTCAGTCTGGCAGTTCAGTGATCCAGGGACATTTTGAACTTTTACATTTTGCTACATTTATTTGATACATTTTTCAGCAGTATCTGTGGAATATTAGCCACTATGCATTCTAAAAGCTGCCTATAATGACATTCAGTTGGATGACAAATCTATCAACTAAATGTATCATTTTAGAACAGTTAAATAGTCTGTGAC
Organism: Xenopus borealis; assembly: GCA_024363595.1. NCBI lineage: Eukaryota > Metazoa > Chordata > Amphibia > Anura > Pipidae > Xenopus > Xenopus borealis. The sequence goes on from CM044432.1 coordinate 107,561,933, forward strand.
CCTCCCTCCCCAGAGCAGGTTTAGAAGGTGAAAAAAGAAACTTTACTCTTCAATATTAGAAAAACAGTCACACATCGAAAAAAGAAAGTAATTGGAAAGGGTATTTATTTCTGGTGAACAATCTGATACCAACTGAACTGCAAAAGGTGCTTGAATGTGAACAACTCCTTTAAAGAATTTTGTTTTTACAGAAGACTTGATTTAAAAAAATGGGCATGTTGTAGTTGGTTTAGGAATGCTAAATGTTAAAAATTTAGAGGAGCTGAATCATGTAGACATATTTATATTCCCCTTTATGACCAGTAACAAAAGTTATCTTTTTCCTTGATTCAAAATCATTTTAAATAGTTACAATTTCTCTCTGAAATAAATTATTCTCCAGTTGTACTAATCTGAAGTTTTACCGATAATGGTTAAGATCAGAGCATATATAATGATTTTGTATATAAACTCCAGGGAAAACTGTAGAAATTATTTGGCATACGTTCTGCTCATTGTTTCAGGATGTGCTCTCTTGGGTTGAGTATGTTAAGGAGAATGGAGGATTGATACTGCAGGTCACTTCAGACCATATTCTGGCTATTGCTGACTTCACATGGTCGAATTTCGAATTTTTTTTTATTTGAAATTCGACCAATAGTAAATCTGCCGGTATGTGTTGGACTTCTATACCAGCACAGGGCAACCACAGCCCTTTAGCAGTGAAGATCTATGCCTCTAATGAATCCGATGTAGCTCTCCATCTTCTTATCTACTGATTCACTGCACGTTTTGTGCTGCTGTCACTTACTGAGCTTAGGGACCAACACACAATATACTGAAAATAAATCATATAAATGTCACCATATACGGATGATTAGTAAATAATGAAGATTATTGGCACCTGGCATCTTAAAACCAACGCATTTAACATCAGCTTATAGGACAGGCAAAACTTATTTCCTTCTAAACTTATTTCCTTCGAATCCTTCAACAACTGCTCAAAGCACCTGGCACACCCCTAACAAAATGGTAAACTCCTGTAACAACGTTGAATGCCTGGATCATTATTGCTATAAAGATGCTGAACCTTTAAGCTGGTACAATAAGTTCAATATATAAAATTTCTAGCCATATTGTTTTTTAGGATTTAGTTCTCCTTTAGCGAAAAAGCCATGTTATTACAAAGGAATTTTACACCCCCCCCCCCAAGTTACTGGAAAAGGTTAACTAACTTCCCTTTCCAAACAGAAACCTGTAGATCTTGCTTGGGGCTGTCCTAACAAGTTTGAGGTAGTATTGGGCATCCAGTAGACCACTAGCATCCATATTTATGGTTTTATTTTTGGTATATAAATATATATGTGTGCAAAATGCTATTTCTCAAATTTCAGAAATATCTCCCAAACCACAAATTTTATTAAAGCTTTGCAGTTTGATCATTTGGAGCAGGAAGACATATTACCTATTTTGGATTCAAGAGAGTGGGCTTTGCCTGCAATAAAATGCAGTACATGTTGATGTTGCAGTATTGCAGTATATTAGATAAATATGGAAATAGAGCATATTTGAGCATTATAATTTTGAGGCCTCTACATGCAGTATATTTTTGAAAATATATAAACAATGGGCATAAAACTGTTAAAGGGATCATGTCATGGGAAAACATTTTTTTCCCAAAATGCATCAGTTAATAGTGCTGTTCCAGAAGAATTCTGCATTGAAATCCATTTCTCAAAAGAGCAAACAGATTTTTTTTATATTTCATTTTGAAATCTGACATGGGGCTAGACATATTGTCAATTTCCCAGCTGCCCCAAGTCATGTGTTTGCTCTTTTGAGAAATGGATTTCAGTGCAGAAGTCTACTGGAGCAGCACTATTAACTGATGTCTTTTGAAAAAAACATGTTTTCCCATGACAGTATCCCTTTAAGAAGACACCTGCTATGTTTGAACCTAATTACAAACTTTGAGATGATCTTTATTTAGGATAAAAACAATTAGAATTTTTTTTAATACTATTCATTTCATTTATTGCATTGCAGAAGTAAACATATTCACCCATTTTGGATTTACTATTGATATATATGTCTCTATGTTATGAAAACGTATTATTTGTTTATTTTTTTTAGGTATATCTTCTTACAGAAGTGGAATTATGCAAAATTCCAGCAGATTTTGAAAGTTGAAGAATTGTCTGACGATGCACTTAAATGAAGTGCAAAATTCTCGTGTCAATGGTTTAAGGCTAAACAAAACTATATCTACAAATGATACATTCCTATCCTAAACCATATACACATATGCAGCCTTGTGTTCATACACATTTATTTATACACAGTCATATTCAAGTACAAAAATTACTAAACATTTCTGTACCTGTCTTGTCAGCCACATAAGCCCTAGACTTGATGTCTGTGTGTGCACAACCACACATACAGTATATGCACATAAAGAGGACTTGTGCTCATATAGGTTTTGTAATAAGCGTTATCTATAGGCCTTGGTGTAGTAGGAAGGGGCTGATGCTAAATTCCCAACTTATACTCCAAGGAAATTCCTCAGGACTCTGAAAGGCCCTTCTTTCCCTGAAAATACAAATGCAAAATACATAAAAAATAATTGCATCTCTTAAGTATTTTATTTAATGTAATGGATAATAGTTTTAGCCCTGGAGGCTTTGGGGCAAAATTTTTGCCAGCAGCTGCTTTGCCACACTTCACACCACTTCATCAGGCACAAATTCGTTCCAACTATGCTAATTCCCTAAAATGCGATGTTGCATCTCGCCAGCTGAATGCTGGCGACTTTACGCTAGCATTACTTTGGCAGTGCGAGCATTTCCTAGCAAAGTTTCGCTAGCGCTCATTTTTGCCTAGCGAAACTTCATAGTTCTCTTACACTTAGGTCAGTTAGAATAGGGCGGGTACATTAAATTCGTATGGATGTCTTTATTAATGATGTTGGTGCAAATGCTTGAAGTGGCCACATTTTATTACAAATGTCCAAGGAACCTTAATAAAGACAAATGAGATCCTCTAATGCCCTAGACATGGGCCCACCCTAAAACAAATGTAGCATGCCCCTCAAATGTCTGGAAAAAAAATGTTAACACAAAAATATTTAATAGTTTTGAATTTTGATGGCAGTCCCGCTTTAATAAAGTAAGTCGCCAATGTTTTTACAACTTTAATGAATTTCTGGCATACAGGATATGATGTCACTGACATACAGTAAGATTGAGGAAGATGTAGCTTCGCTTTGTCAGTTCACCTGGTATGAATGAGATGGTGAAGTAAACTCTGGCAAAAGTTCAAAAGTCATCTTGCCATAAGGTGCAAACAAACGCTATTGACTGTCTCGTTCACTAGCCAATTATCCTCTACATATGTTAGAAAACTGGCAATGTCCCTGTGGATGGGATTTCTGGTGAATTGACGCTAGTATCAGCCACTTCACCCTTTAGTGAATCTTCCCCTTCCCACAAATTCATGTACTGAGAGCTGTACTCCAAACGTACAGAGCTTGAGTCTTACAACTCTTGATGTGTTACTTATATCATTATGTAACTCATTGCACACACTACTGTATGTCCTGTACATATGAAGATGCTATGGTTTTTCTTGAAACAAGTTAATTACATTTTGCATAATGCCTGCATTTAAATATTTCATATAATCTGTCATGGTAAAACATAGATTTTACAATTTCTGTATGTTCAAATGCAATTTGAAATGGCACAGTCATCCTGTCTAAATGATAATGGCATTTGACAGTTTGAAATGTATTTATAGATGTAGCCAGCTTCATCGAAATTCTTATAGGATTATCCAGGATTTTCTGGGTTTATCGCCACAGACACACAGGTTTAACAGCCTGATGAAGTCAAGAAGAATTATTCTGACACTGCTGTGTATATTTAAAATAGAAAGTACTTTAACTATGCATGCCTTTATTATCATAAAACCAATAATCTAAATCAGCTTTAATATAAGTAATATAAGCAATTATCTTTTCAATTCTAAATATTAATTAATGCCATATTTAGGATGTATTCTGTTTTATATTACAAAATGGGTTCTGATTAGGTTTTTTTTTTATTATTATTTGATTTTTTATTATCACTTTAGTGAATCGGCGAGTGTTAAATTGTCACCAGTGTCAAAATGGTCATTGGTGTCAGAATGGTCACCGGCACCCAAAACGGTCACTGGCGTCAAACTTTTTTCATTAATTTTCATGCCCATTTTGTGAATTTATTAGCCGCAATTTGGCTGCTGGCGGATAAATTCGCTGATCGTTATTTATTATTATATTCATAATATGACCTCATTGAAATAGACCTCATTGAAATAAATATTTGGATATCTAAAGAAAAGTACTGATTTCCCATGCTACAATTAAAGAGAGGCTGGCAAAATATAATAATCTCCACACATAAAATGCATCTAAATGCATACTATGCATATTTTTAGCATATGAAAATTGTAAGATGGTTGGCTATTGCACAGCTTACTGCTTTTACATAACTGATACCATACACACCTTCATAGCAGCTATATGTTGGTATTGTCATTTTCTTTGACCATCACACAAATTTTGTCTTAATCAATAATCAAGGGCTCAAACATGTTACATGGGAAATCCCAAATCACAAGTGGTCACTTTAATAAGGTGCAATCAAATTTCAAATCAAATTTGTGAGTTTTTTTAAGCTTGAATTTTTTTTTCACCAAACATGAATTTTTGCTTAGTTATAAAAAATGTGGTATATGTAATCTTCACATCAGTGGGTCTACAACTCTCAAAAATTAAAAAAAAAAAAAAACATGCAAATTGAAAGCATGCTAGATAGGACAACTGCCATGCTCCCATTAACTTCTTCATGACTGCACAAGCTTTTAGATGCTGAAGATTTAGGGGCAGAGTTAATATTGTTCGAATTTCGAATAAAAAAAAAAATCAAAATTCGATCATGTGAATAGGAAGTGAAGTAAAATCCTTTTTTTTACCGCAATTCGATTGGTTGAATAGGAAAAATTTGATCGATCGATAAATCGTTCGAATCAATCAATTCGAACGATTTTTTCGATCGATCCGATTTTTTTTTTATTCGATCAAAAATAAGTAAACCCAATTCGGTAGCTTTGAATAAAAATTTAAAGGGTAGTACTTCAACAGTCGAATGATCGAATATTCAAATTAAATTTTATTCAAATCATTCGATCGAATTTACAAAATTCACTGGTTGAAAATTCGAATTAGAATGTTTTTGAAAATTCGATTGAACTTCGAATCCTTCATGTGAATTTTGTAAATCTGCCCCTTATATTAGAGTTTTTCAAATTTGTATGCACTTAAACTGTTTAAATTTTATAAACCATAATTCAAATTCATCACTTTTAGTCCAAAAAAACATTATGGCTGCAAAAACTAAAATTCCAGTGTTGGTAAATCACATCCTGGAGGTCTTATTTATTAAAAATTTAATTAGTGAATTTTAGAGGTTTTTTTTATTCAAATCCTAAATTTAATTTTTGCTTATTCATTTAATAAATTTTAGTGTAAAAAAAAACCTCAATTGACTAAAAAGTAAATAATAAAAACTTGAATGCATAGAATTTGTATTCTACTTATGATTTGAAATAGGGCTATGAATGCTCAAACATTTTTGAAATACTTGAAAAAAAATTAAATTTTGTCAAGAAGAGCTATCATTGAATTCTACATGAAGTTTTACATTCATGGTTTTTTAAATTTTCGCACTAAATAAAAAACATTTGTGTTTTTGAAACCATAATTCGAATGCATGAGTTTTAGTGCTCACAAAAATTCAAATCACAGCAAAGATTTGAATTTGAGCTTTGATAAACCACCCCTTTAGTGAATTGACTTACATTTGCTGTTTGAGCTGCTGCTGAAGGATCTTATGAAGAACCAAATCCAATGTGTTTTCATAAATACCATACCAGTATCCTCAAAGGAGAACTAATCCCTAGAAATGAACATGGTTAAAAACGCCTTATTTTACACCGTTTAATGTACCAATCTAAAGTTACAGCTTGTCAATAGCAGCAGTGATCCAGGACTTCAAACTTGTCACAGGGGGTCACCATCTTGGAAAGTTTCTGTAACACTGACATGCTCAGTGGGCTCTGATCAGCTGTTGAAAAGCTAAGCTTAGGGTTTGTAAATTATCTAACAGAAAATGATGTTGATCTGTAATATAAGCCTACAGGACTGATTATTAAATTCTGATGCTAGTTGCACTGGTTTCTGTTCTGCCATGGAGTAATTATCTGAATTCATTATTAATTAGAAATATATTTTAACATTTTTATTCTATATGTACTGTATATTTTCATTCAGTCCCTAAGATCAGTAAGTGACAGCAGCACAGAGCATGTGCAGTGAATCAGCAGAAAATAAGAAGAGGAGCTACTGGGGGGCATGTTTGGAGACACAGATCTTCCCTGCTAATGGGCTATGGGTGCCTTGGGCTGGTACTAAAGCCCAAAACATAATGTACAATATTTTTAGCCTACTTCTTAATAAAGCTTTAGTTCTCCTTTAAGGCAGCAGTGATTGTATATCAGTGAACAGACACCATGATGAAGTCTGAATATGCCAGATATGCACTGGAGAACCACAACTTTTGGGCTATTCCTCTATCTTTATGGATATCACATCACATGTTTCAGCTCATCATTTCTGTGATTGCTCCTGAGACAGGATCCATGAACATGCTGACATGTTACTATGAGTAGATGTCCTCAGTTGTATAGAAATGTTGGCCTACCCGCATGATCAGATAATAATCTTAGACCTGTGAGCAAGAATTAATGGCTGGGGCTATAGATTTGTTACACTGGTGCATACACCTCTGTAACTGATTCTGATTGTTCACGCACAAACAGTCAAGTAAATGTTAAATCATAGTTTGTCACTGGCATTCATCTAAGTTTCTGTAAGATTGAGCATTTCTACACTGCAGCTACTTTTTTGTATTGTTTATAAGCCCCTTTCACCCATGTAAGTAGATAGAAGGAACATAGTTTATAATTGTGCATGCATTCTCAGCCACTATTCACAGCTGGGGATGTTACTACGTCTGTTTTACAGAAGCTATAATTTGCTTTCTGGAAGTGATGCATTGCTCTCATTATAGTGTTTTGTCCTTATTTATTTCATTGGATAAGTAATTACAAAGTGAAAATTGATAGCTTCACTTGGCATGTATCCAGACATTAAAGGAACACTAAGCCTAAATTAACTTAAATAAAGTTCTAAGTAACTTTATGTTTTATAAAGTATGTTTAAAAGTTTAGAGTTTATCAGAATTAACTATATACAGGAAGGGTCTGGCAATGAATTAACTTTTCTTATTCACATTTGGATTACTTACAGTATATGTACACTACGTCCTACACAATAGCCTCACTGAGAATAAAATGGCAGTAGCTTGCACTAAAGTAGACACAGTAGTCATACATGTCAAACCAATTTACTTCTATCTGGATGTACACATTTGTAAATGGAACAAATGAATTATCATTTTATTTATTCTATTGGTTTCTTAGTGATCCTTTGAAATTTCAGTTAGGGTATTACCATTAGAAAATTTGTAAACACAGCTTCACTTTTAACCTACATCATGAGCTCTTGTTGGCCGATATATTTGTTTTGATAAAATGGGATTACCACTGTCCATGGGGATAATTTTCATATGAGATGAGATGGCTCAGAATATGTTTTGCCAGATGTCAGTAGCTGTCAGGAACTAAATATTACACAACCACTCCAAAATAGCATGTACCTAAAACAGACCTATAATGAAGCACTCAGCACTTGTATCAAAAGTGAACTCTTTTTTTTTTATTTTGACCAAGTATTAAATTCAAATCAGAACTCGTGAAAATATATTTGGTGTAATACTGCCCTAATACATAGGTCTTGCATAAGTCACATAGATCATATAATATATGCTCAACAGTGCATGAGGACAATTAATATTTTAAGTCAAATTATTTGAGAGCATTGCTACTTCTGAATCAAGAGAAAACTAGGTCTACCAGAAGGTTTAATGCCTACTCAAGACTATCATAAAGTTATTGGAATGCAATTAGGAATTAAGACAACAGGTGTGCCTATATACATTTAGGCTGCTGTTATGTCAAATCATCTGGCTCCCTAGGCTGTTTATAAGAGATACATTTTTATTGTTAAGCTCATGATCAGGGGTATAAATCTGCCAAGTGATGTGGCATCCATTTTTAATTCCCTTTTCTGGTATCTCTAGAACCAAACTTTCCTGTCGTGTCAACTCCATTATATAATCTGTGGGAAGGTGATCCTTTTGGATAGGGAAAACATTGTGTAGCCCTTCTGGTGATTTAGATATGTAGATCTAGAATGGTCTAGATGAAAAAAGGCTTTTGCCCTGAACACTTGCTCTTACTAAGTGAGCTGTCACTACACGTTTCCTTAAGGTTTCAATAGTGCTAGCTAGAACACTATATTTATTCTGTAGAATGCTTTACCATACCTGAGCAAACATCTCTAGAAGCTCTCTGTTTGTTTAGTATAGCAGCTCCCATATTAGCTTGGTGGGATGTCCCTTCCTGCCTGAGTTTCTCTCTGCTGGTTCATAGATCTGGACTATGGAGAGGAGAAGGAGGGAGCAAACTGAGCATGCTCAAGCCCATGCTTGAGCCCTAGATATTTAAGCTAAAAAGTGTCAGTTTTGGCCACCAGTGAGTGATCGTCAGGTAGGAGTCAGAGTTAATGGCTGGTTAATGTACATTATATGCTGAACTGAAATTTAACAAAATGAACAAACAGTTCCAATACAGGACTGCAGTGAGGCTAACAGTAGACAAGGGCAGAGTCCATTAACAGAATTAATAGAAAGGTTCCAAAACAGGAGGAAGTAATGTCCTATGCTTCTTTAATGCACCCCACTCGCGATGCCAAAGGCTACAAACATGAATTGGAAAAAGAAGCAGGAACAAGCTCTTTATCAAGGGTCCAGTAACAGGCAGAATGGTCAGGACTGGCAGCAGACAAATAAGGTTGACAGTCAACAGATCGGGACTGGAGAACAAGAGCAAGGAACCAGACAGCGAAATGGAAACCACAAGGGATCAATAATAACAGGAATCACTGGGAAGATCACGTTTGGGAGCTTTGATGATCTAGCTACAGGAAGTTCCAATGCACAGGCCAGGGTTTGATTCCTCACAGTTCCTGGAAGAAGAAGTCTGATACAGAAGATCATGTGCACACAATAGAAGGAAATAAATGCAGTATTTCTTTTGACAGAAGACTTTGGGTAGAATGTAATTAAAAGTTGCAGGTGTTATTTAAATTGGCGCCTTTGCAATATAAAATCAGTCGCTGGGGAATATTACATTTGCAATTTTCACTAAGCAAAGATTTAGGGGATTATATATCAAGCTCAGAATTTACCTCAGGATTTTCTGCTACAAACTCCGAATATATCCTCTTGGATTTTTTAGGTTTATTTATTATAACATTTTCTCCAAATATTTTCTTTGCGGGAAAAACAAAAATTTCCATGATTTTTTTAAATTTCTTTTTCCACTAAAAGCTCCGATAACATCATGGAATTGTACAAAACCCAGTGCACCTCAAAAAAATCAATGGGACTTCTCCCATTCACTTATATGCAACCTCGGCAGGTTTGAGATGCCGGATTTTATTATTCTGACTTTTTCATCCTCTGGGTTTAATACATTCCGAAAAAAATTGTGATTTTGAAAAAAGACCTGTTATAAAAAAAACAAAAAACAGTATTTGGAATTTGGAGCTTGATAAATAACCCCCTTAGTGTAAACACCTGCTGTAGAGTTTCATAACATTTTTGTCTCTAAAAAGACTGTGTTTACGAAAATGAATTGCATACACTTCGAATGTTCACAAAAGCCATTTATTCACAGACTGTGAATAGATATCCTATTATGGAATATCAATACCAAACTGGTATAAATATTTTCCCTAGAGCCCCATTTTATGATATTCTCTGTGCTGCCTCAGAGTTCACCTGATCAGAAATACTACAACTCTAAATGGAACAAGAAGAAGTGTGGAAGCAAAAGACAGAAAGCTGCGTGTTAATTGGCTCATGTGACCTAACATGTATGGTTATTGTGGCCCTTATTTCTTAAAATGGCAATTTTCTATTGAGGAAAAATGGCGCATACTACTAAAAAGTATATTGTTATGAAAATGGGTTATTTAGATGAAGCTGTGTTTTACATATGAGCTGTTTATGCAATTTATTTTATAGAGACCTACATTGTTATGAGGTATAGTTGTCCTTTAAGCAAGAAATAATAACTCGCTAATAACCTTGCTGTTCCCCTGTAAATCACATGCAAATTAACAATATAAATATCAGAGAACTAGAACTTAAAACTGAAATAATGTACAGGAGAAAGCAAATAATATAGCACTATTCCCTGTAGACCACATTCAAATGGGCAAGATCAATATCAGAACATAAATATTGAATAATGCAACATTCATTGTATGGCCTTATGCCAGATTTAACATTTATATAATTATCAATGGTTACAGAGGAAAAGATAAATGTGACAGTTATACATTTCTGCAAGAAAAGAATATCTATTATATACATAATTAAGTAGATTTTTATTGCGTTCTTGTGTGGATAAATCCTTATCATATGCTGGATTGATTTCAATGTTACATTAATGAAATTGAATTCATTCTACCTTTGCATGTTGATGTGCCCTTCACTGTGTTCACTATATGAGTCATCAATTTATTATACAAAGTGTCTGGTTGTTACAACTAATTTTAAATTTATTTTGAATTATAAATTAAAATTTTGAATTTTAACATAGATTAAGGCTGACTCCCAGTCAGATAATTAAGTTGCTTTAAAGGGCAGCTACCCTTAAAAGTGCTGAACCTGCAAATCCTAGGTGTTGTTGATGCTGGCTCTTCCATGTGTGTGTGTGAGAGCGTCAAGGAGCCTGAGATTGAAAATGGGCTTGTGAGGGAGAAGAATGTGCCCAGGGAAAAGGCCATGTTTGGGAAAGTGCAGTTAGTGAAGCGGACTTGGAATAAGGCATAACTGACTGAAAGAGAGAGTAAGAAATCTCTGGTGATCTGTGAGTAACTATTCGAATTGCAGTTGGATGGAGCAAATGATAAGCAGACTTGTGCTGCAAAAAAGCTTTATTGTGTTCACAACATGTTTCGGACCAACATGGATCCTTTTGCAAGTGAATTTAATACAGACAAAACACTCCTTTATTACTAGACATGGCTCCACCTCTCAATTCAATTAATTAGTGTCCATTCCCTTGTTAGTGAATGTGAACATTTCGTTGGGTTTTTTTTTTACCAAACTTTAGAATCCATTAGCCAAGTAACATATTTCTAGAGTTAAACAAAACAATGTGTATAATTATCCATACAAAGATATATAAAAAAAACTAGTGCACATCACCCCACCAGTCTTTTAAAAATTTGTGCTCACACAAGTTCTACTTTAAAAGGACAATAAAAACATTTACCAACATTTAGTGCTGGACACTTTTCATAAATTAACTCATCAACCTTGTTATCCACTATTTAGTGCAAACAAATATTCAAGACAAACATCCTATCGTAAAACAACATCTCTAAACACTTTTGTATCTAAGTTACCAATTGTTTAACACAGTACCACAATGTTGCAACCCATTAAAAACAATGATGCCAATTTCATTGGACAAAAATCCTTGAAAATAGGTACTACTCATTCAGAGTCCACCTAGCCATTTTAGATCCAAACACACATTGAATTTTCAAGAAGCATTAACTTCAAAATTCTATTTATGCCCTTTATTGGAAATCTGTAAAGTCACTATATATGTTTTAGTTAACATCTAAACCAGAAACAATAATCATAAGGAAACTTACCCTGCCCCTTAGTCGAGTTCTAGGGCCGGTATCACATGTATCTGAAAAGGGGGATATAAGAGGCATATGTAACTAGCATTCAAAAGAAGCATTTAATGCTCCATGATTCATTTAAACCTTTGGGAGATAGAGAATTTAATTTCAAAATCCAATTTGCTTCACGTTATAGCATTTTTTTCACAAAATTACCACCTCTGTTTAGCGGCTGGACTATTTTCAACACTGCCCATTTTAGTTGCCCATGTGTGTGTTTTGCTGTGTCAAAATGTCTGGCTACTGCAGTATCTGTGTATGTGTCCTTTTTAAAGTTGCGTATGTCCCTTTTATGTTCCCCTTGTGGTTTGCCCTACATAGTGAGCACTTGACACAGGAGTAAGCATTGAACTAAATTGACTACAGTGATCTGTGAGTAACAGTGTGCTAACCTTTTGGTGTTCCAATACCTGAGATGGTCCATGGGGTAGTTAAAATGACCACAATCTCATCCAGGAGAAGACTGTCTTACATTTTTATTGTCTTAAAAAGTACCCTGTTTGTATGTGTTTTAGCTGAATGTAGTAAAGCCAAACTATTGAGTACCAAACCTTCTGTCTGTTAGAGTCAATTCACTCACTAAGTGAGACTCTATGGGGCAAATTCACTAAAGCACGAAACGTCTATCGCTTATTCGGCAGCGTGACGCCATTTCACAATTAAGCCAATTTACTAACAGTGTCCCTGGAGAAAATTTGCTATCGAAGTAGATAGACGTCTTTTACTTTTTTTTAGGGTGATATTCTGAAAAATAACGTAATTTTTTGGGGGTTACCCTCCTTCCCCCCCTACATTTCCTAACATATGGCAACTCTACTATACAGGGGACACAGGGAACACATGTAGGGCAATATGACAACTTTATTTTATTCATTATATACTTCTATTATACGGTTAACTTTGCGCCGTATGCAAATTAGGCATCTAGCGTAAATGCGCTTTGCCTGGCGAAGTAACAGTGGCGCAACTTAGCTACAATTCGCCTCAATTCACATTTTAGTTAATTAGTGACCGGCTGGCAAAAATTCACCTTGCCAAGTGCGGTGAATTATGGCGAAGCCATTGATAGCGCATTTTCGCCGCTTAGTGAATTTGCCCCATGGGTCATGTTTATTATGCTGTGTAAATCTAAATCGCTGAAATAACAGTGTAAAAAGCTGTGTAAAATACATTTCAAAGGTGTGTGTACTTTTATACCATGCGAAGTCCAGATTTGACACTTTTCAATGCTTTTGGCAGAAGTCACATAAGAAAAGAATAGTAAACATTTTACTCCTCTTTTTTCCCCATTTTTTACACTGTGAAGCTGTGATGTGTGGTGTATTATTCCGCCATTTTTTACACAGCATAATAAACATACCCCTATTTTTGCGTCACAGTTTATAAGGGATATAGGTCTGTAGGATGCACATAATGTAGGGTCCTTCCCTGGTTTTAGTATGAGAATTATTAATGACTTGTTGGCTGAGGGGGGCAAAGGTGAGCCCTCACAGATTGCGTTGAATATCTTAGACAGCCTTGGAGCCAGAAGGGAGTTGTATCTTTTATACCATGCCATTGGTAGGCCGTCCAGGCCAAGTGTTTTTCCGGATGGACATGAGTTTATGGCATCTATCACTTCTTGGGTAGAGATAGGGGAGTCCAATTCACATGCCTCTGGGACCCCTAATCTAGACATGGGTATATTTTGAACATAGGACTATTTTTAGGGCGAGTTTCGTTTAGTACAGTTCATAGTAGAACTTATGGAAAGCTTCATTGATTTGGCATGGGAGTATTAAAGTATGGCCATTATCATCCTGTACACCCGGTATAATAGTAGATTGTGAGGGGTCCTTGGCTAGCAGAGCCAACAATTTCCCTGGTTTGTCTCCCATTTCTAGGAGCATTTCTAGGAGATTTGCCCTTTGGTAGAGTAGAGACTCATTTACTAACTCCGCCTGGGATGATAGTAATTTAGCTTGGGAAGTTGACCAAACTATTCGAGTGTTTTCATTTGGATTCAAAGTATATAACTTTTCATTGTTATCTACTGTTTGGTTTAGGGTAGCTATTTCAGCCGAGTATTGGACATTCAGGCGTTTGATTTGGGAGATATATTCTCCATTCTCCTCTGGTGAATGCTTTAAGAGCATCCCACACCATAGTGTCATCAGCTGATTGTTCATTAATAGTGAGAAAGTCAGTAATACTGTTCTCGATAAGAGTAGATACACCCATATGGTTAACCAATACATTATCAGCAGGTGTACCCCCGAGACAGATACCCACCAGAATCGGTGAGTGATCCGATATGCCCCTGGTTAGATGTTTTATCTCTACTACCCCTTGGTTCACCTCTGGGGAGCCCAAAGCCATGTCTATGCGGGATAAGGTCACATGTGCTTGGTTATAGCAGGTATATTGGGTAACCTCTGGGTATCTGGTGCGCCATAAATCAGTTAAGCCAAAAGCCTCGAACCAAGTTCCATCCGAACGGGACGGTATAGGTAATCTGTCCTTGGTATCATTTAACACAGCATTAAAGTCACCCATTACGATAAGAGGGGCAGTGGGGACGCTCGTGATTCTATTCATGATCGTGTATAACACTTTACCTGAGAATGGTGGGGGTATGTACACGTTAATAATGTTAATTAGTGATCCCATTACCCGGGCTTGAATAATCATGAATCTTCCCTCTGGGTCTGTTATCAAGTGAATTAAGGTAAATGTGCAGTTTCTGCTAACTAAAATTGATACCCCTCTTGAGTAAGTCGAGTATGTGGCATGATATGCCGCTGATATCCATCTCTTTTTTAGCGCTAGTACTTTGCTACCTTCAAGGTGAGTCTCCTGAAGGAGTATAATGTGGGGGTTATATTGTTTGAGAAACTGAAATACCAGGCCTCTCTTTATTGAGCTACCACATTACATTCCATGAAAGAATATTTATCTTAGCCATGACTTATAATTACGATATAATAGACAGATACTGGAACTATGCATATGAAATGAGATGTTTAGTACGTCCGCACTGTGCACATTTTCTACTGGTTTTTGAAACATTGCATTCTGTTTAAAGGAACAGTAACCAAATTCTTTCCTGTTGTAAAAGTTCCTGAGTAGATAAAATTATACCTTAAGGATAAACAGCCAAGACATGGAGTAAAAATAGGAAAGACTTTGCAGCCTACATTGGGTATGTGTAAGCAAACATAAACAGCACTTCAGAGGCAGAGGACACTCTGTCCGTAAATAGCCAGGGAGAAGCAATTGAGCACCACAGCAAAGATGGTCGCCCTTTCGCCTTTTCTGTAGAGGACAGGAAGTGGAGTTTTTGTAATTTATTTCTTAATAAAGGGCTTTCTATTTTACATTTTAATTTGTGTTGGTGTTTTTTTTGTTCTATTCTAACGATTTTTTTTGTAAAAATTTTTGATGTTACTGTTCCTTTAAGGAGATATAGAAACATAAACCTTAACTTAATCCCAACACCCACCCTATCCACCACAAACCCCAACTGCCGTAGTGGATTTACACCCATAACCTTAACTGAGATTATTCTAGGTGGCTGTCCTCCAGGCCAACAGGGCCTAAAAGTACTAAATTGAAAAGAAAGGTTTTACTTAGCGGTACCAGTCAAGTGCTTGTAGGGCAATAAATTTTGCCAGACGTAAGACACCTCTGAGTGCCAACCACGATGCATTGTTTTCCGGCTAGCGAGGTGGGGATCTTCTAGGTCTGGCTTCCAGCCACGCCACGGCTTCCTCTGGCCTTGTGAAGAAGTGGGTACGGTCTTTATCCTGAACCCTAAGTTTTGCTGGAAACATCATAACATAGGGCAGGTTTTGCAGGCGTAGGCGCTTTTTAATCTCCGTAAATTTTTGCCTTTGTTTGCGCACCTCTATTGAAAAATCAGGATATATGGAGACTTTAGCATTCTCGTGTGGGATTTCCTGCTTTTTGTGAGCCTCTGCCAGGGCTTTGTCTCGGTCTCTGTAGTTTAGCAAGCGTGCAATAAGCGGCCGTGGAGGAGCTCCAGGTGGTGGAGGTTGGGCGGGGATCCTATGGGCCCGTTCCACTATTAAAGTCGATGAGAAAGCCTCTTTGCCTAGTTTGTCCTTGAGCCAATTCTCCACAAAGAGTTCAGGAGAATTACCCTCTGCGCTCTCTGGCAAGCCCACCAGTCTGATATTGTTTCTGCGGCGCCTATTTTCCATGTCATCTGTTTTGGCCTCCAGATCTTGGATTTTCTGTGCCATTTCAGAGATGTTGTTTGGCATAGGAGCTACAGTGTCTTCCATTGCACTGATTCTCCTCATGTACATCATGCTTAAGTAACGCAAAGTCTGATTTCAGGTCATCCATTTTGCCTATGGTAATGACGTGATTGTTGCTGATTAGTGTCATAAGCTCCACGAGGGTAGGCTGAGCTATAGTCTCCTGAGCCTCTGTATCCAGGTTATCAGGTGTTGGAGATGTAGTGCAGTCCATTAGAGGGATCTGTGGTGAGCTAGGGCAGTCCCCCTCCTGTGTTGCTGGGGCCACTGGTAGTTCTCTGGCATACTTGCCGAGTCTCAGTGCTGCCGTGGCGCTTAAATTCTTGTGGAACGGGTCAGTTTCGGGGCCTTGTGGTGCACCATGTCTAGGCGCTAGCGGCGTGGCGGTACCATCTTGGAAGCATGGGGCAGACGTTGCCGCTCCTTGCTTATTGTTAGGGCCTCGGTTCTTCCCCATACTGTCTACAGCAATGCTCCAGTGCAGTTTTAGAGTAGGTGAGCTATTGCTTTGTGTCTCACCTCAGTCAGAGCAGGGTAAACAGCAGGGTTCTTTGCAGGGGCACGGAGCTCTGCTAACACGCGTCCGTCTTGTTTGGCTCCTGGCCACGCCCCCCAAGGCACATTTTCAATACACGATTGTTACACACATATCACAGAGAGTATAAGCCATTTATCTCGTCACTTGGGCAACCTTGCAGTGTTGTGAAACAGGATCACATATGTTGTATTAAAACAAATAATGAAAAAAGCTACATTTGGAATAATGCAATAACAAGTGTGATTTTTCCTGTTCTAATACCCCATGTATTTCAGTTATTGTGCAGGTGCTCAATGCCAGTGGGTCACCACTGAAGCTAAATAGGAGACAGCAGCTCACCAGCAATTAATGAACCAAGTCTATCATTAAGTTATAATTATTTAGTGTCAATTGAATAGTTGTGTTTTAGTTGTAGTCCATAAGGATTATGAATGGCTGAAGTAAACTACTGCCTATCCCAATGATATCACTAATGCTTCCTCCAAAGTGAGTACATCTTTGTGAAAGTGGGAGTGGTTGTTGGAGTTGCTCAAGGAGATGCTACAAGTAAAATGTCTCAACATCAACTAGCATTTAAAGTGATGAACGTCCAAACTAGGTTTAGGTGCTCTTGCCTGCCAGGTGTCGAGGTATTGGGGTTAAAGCTAAACTGGGGGTCACATTGGAAACTTTCTCAGTGAGTTTAAATGCAGCATGGAAGCGTTACAATGTACACTGTGAAATCCATTATGGCTGCTGCAATGCTGCAGGTAGAGTAATATATGTTAGCTGAGATATTTAATAGTAATGTTCCCTCTAATTTCTTCTCTACTAAGTGCAGAAAAAAATTATTTTGTGCATATTTTTTAAATTTGTGTGTGCCGGTCAGAATTAATACAAAATTTGGTGTTTTCATAAATTTTATTGTACACACTGCTGTTTGTTGTGTGAGCTGGCCTCAAAATATAAGCGCATGCCTTAGAGGGAACATTGTTTACTAGTGAAGCTGGAGTTACTAGCATTAGTTTCTCCTGTTGAGATTTTGGGGATATTTATCAAAATCTAAAAAGTTCTCCCAATTTTCTGAAAAGTAATCCAACCAAATCTGCACAGATTTCCCCCCCCTGTTTCCTGAAAATTTCTTGTATGGGAAAAAACATGAGAAGATCGAGACAAAATCTGAATACCGCAACTTTTTCTTTTTGACTCCCTAATTCCATAATTTTTTTCGGATTTGATGCCCAAATACAGCAACTTTTTTGGAAACCCAGTGCAAATCAGGATATCTTTGGGACATCTGCCATTGACTACTTTTATATCCAGATTTTTAACACCATCTGGGTTCAATAAATCACAAAAAAAATTTAATTTTCCCTTTTAAAAGTACAATCAGACAAAATTATTACCTACCAACACCATCACATCTTACCCAGCAGTCAAATGCTATGCTGTACTGTATGTAGCAGAAATATTCATATAATTTTGGATCTTGTTGAGTTAGTTGCCTCTGTGGCCTTGGCATATACAATCTGAAAACTTCAGGGCAAATACAGTACATATTGCAGTGAAACATAAAGTTGTAGGCAACGCTCAAGTTATAGTAGATCCAGGAAACTGTTCCTTAAAATGTTTTTGCTGTATATGGAAAATATTTTAAAAATGTTTTAAAAAACCCCAAAACAAATATTAAAACACTATAATACTTTAAAAATATCTACACAGCGGCATGCTTTTTTTCTCCTTTATTTTCCAGACTAAAATTGAATTCCTTATTAAGAAATAAATTAGTGTTCTAGTAAACTAATTAGCATTAAACCTACAACAACACTGCTTGAAAGTATATATTTAAGATGCCATTTGAAAGTTAAATGGCAATAAGATTTGTTGGTTTGCTATAAACAGAAGTCATTAGGCGGTGGGATGCCTTCTACCATTGTGAGATCTGCCAAGAATTATTTGCTTATCTTTAGTTTTGTATGGGATACATAATGAGAAAAAAATGGTATTATTAGTGAAACATTTTTAGCCTTAGAGTGTGTATTTGCTTGCCTATGCTGGCTTTTCATAATTGCATATTAAAGTTAGAAATATACAGTACTTACAATTTAATTGCTATAACATTTCCTCATGTTTATAATTAAAAATATTTCAGACTATCATTTTTCATGATGTTGCTTTAAATGAATGAAACTACTGTGCAGAATACATGTTTCTCTCATAGTATTTTAATGGAAACTGACCCTTACAGATGCAAAGGCCTATTCATTGGATAGTGAACATAAATTCTATCTGTGTTGGGATTCTAATTTTTAATCTGGTCATACATTATAAGATCCACTCATTTGGAGATGTTGCCAAATGAGCAGATTTTTACCCCGATATGCTCCCCTAAAATGGTTGCTATCAGGCTTAATCCGATCACTGTCTACATAGGTAGATAAGATGCTGAATCTGTATAAAGGGGCCATATTGGCAGATTAAATCAGGGTATGTAAAATTGAGGCTTCGTTTTATTTACAGCTCATATTTGTGCATTTAATCTTCTATGCATACGATGATCTCAGAGAACACCATGATGAACAACACATACGTATGGGCAGCTGATCTCATTAAACCTTTCCTTTGCAGTACTGGAACTTATTAAATAACAAAGAAATTGTTAAATATAAATAGACTCAAGATATAATTTTAATGCTTTCCATAACAACTGAAGTGCTATGTGGCTATTGGAAATTGGTTGTTATTTTTAACTTTATTGGTGTAATTTAGAACGTATGGCAGTATATTGTCAGTTACATCTCTACCATAAAATAATATGTGTCTATGCATGCATTTAAACACATACAATACATACACACACAAAAACCTGTAACTTCTCTCTCCCTATGGGTGGCATGAACCTTCTGCAATCTTGGGTTCTCAGCCAGAGGACTGGGAGTTTGAGGGTTCTGTGTAATATTTTGTCTGTTATTAGCAATATGTTCTCTAATTTTGTTCCGGCTATTTATTGGAACCTTTCTCTTAACTTAGGAGTCATAGCCCCATGTACTCCTACCACCACTGGGACCAATATGTCCTTCACTTTCCACATACTCTCATCAGGGATCTGCAACCTTGGCTCTCCAGCTGTTAAGGAACTACAAGTAATTGTGAAATCCTTACCGCACACCTCCCTTCCACAGTACTGCAATATGGTGCTGGTCCACCGTTAACCCTGCCGGGTTCCTTAGCAACCGTACTTCTGTAAAAAACGGTCTGCACACACTTCTTTAGCAGTCGGGGAGTGAACCCCTTTTATTCATGCCACCTTAATCAACGTTTCGGGGAGTAGTACCTCCCTTCTTCAGGATACAAGTTCAAGGTCAAGGTCAAGGTCAACCGTTTTTTACAGAAGTGAGGTTGCTAAGGAACTACAAGTCCCACAATGCAATGAAGGAGTCTGTCATGATTCATAAAGGCAAATGCATTGTGGGACTTGTAGTTCCTTAACAGCTGGAGAGCCAAGGTTGCAGATCCCTGCGTCAAGTTTCTCTTTCAGGAAACAGTACTTCTTAAACTTCTCAGACTCCTTCTTCTTTAAGTTGCTATCATTTGGTACCACTACATCTATCTAAAAACCATAATGAAGATATGGTTATGAACCATATAGTGATAGCAAAATCAGGCATGTTGTTACAATAAAGACAGAATACCCAATGGCAGAGAGCCAAGAAGGATGATAATAAATGTGTATACTTAACAGGTCCTTCCTTAATTTGGCCACCCAGGTGTTGGGCCATATTTGGTTGATCTGTAATTGTTGTTGGGCAGTAATCAGATCAAATTTGTTGGAAATTTTCATTTTCTTTAATATCTGACCAACCTCCAACCCAGGATACAGTCATTTTGGCACCATACATGAGTCAATAAGCTTCCAACTTGTTCTGAAGGTGGCAGACAATGTTGGAAGAGTAATGGGCAGTTTAGGAAATGAGATTGGTCCTATAAATTGCCTTACAATTCAATGACTTCATATAGGTTTAAGGGCTAAACATCATAAACCATCAATGCCATAATGCAAATGAAATATACATTTGCAAATTAAGACTTTTTTCTTCTTTTAAATATGAACACGTAATCAGTTCAGACATTCTTAAGATTTTTCAGGATTCTCACTATAAAAAGTACAATTTTTGTTTTATTATTTGCCAGAACTGTTAAACAAACATATCTCAGCTGTTCTGCCAAGGTACAGTAATATATTCAGGCCCATGCTATGGAGACATATTGTTTGCCTGAATAAAATCTAAAAAGAAAGGCTGCATTTAAAAGATGGATCTTGAGTGCAGTTTATCTTGATAGCATATCTTGAACTTACAATTGATGTATGATGAAGAAATAAGTACATAAACATTTATTCATACTTTAAAACCAGGCACAACTTGTACAAAACTGACTTGTTAATCACTAGTTCATATTGTTTGATTTAGAACAATTAATCTGGATTATCAAAGGACTTTTTAAAGAGCAATGAATACCAAAAAGGATCACTGCACAGCACCTCAAAAATGAAGTTGTATGTATTTTAATACAGTAAATAATGGTGATTTCCATTTAGTTCAAAGGTAATGTTCAATTGCATATTGAACAATTGTTACATGAATATCCACATACCATACATATATCCATGAGGAAATAAAGAATGAATACAGGAAAGTTTATGTTCTCAAAGATTTGTCATATAATTGACCCCCACTCCTTGGTATTTTATTTGTAATGGTAAATGTTATATACATTTGTCCAGTTTAACTTGAGCTCAACCTTATGCATTTGAAGTGTATATAATGTAAGAATGAGTTTGCTCTCAGAAGCTGAATAAAATTTACATACACAACTGAATTATCTGAGCATCACCCTCAAAGCTCAACATCAGTCATCTTGTAAGTTGTTATCTAACACAGCAAGATGATTGTTGGTTTAAAAATCATTTTCACACAAATAATTCAGTGAAAAAATATTTGAACCTTTTCAGTTTTCTCTCTCTTTCCCATTTTAATTTATGCAGCTTTAGGACTGATATTTTATTAGCTGATTTTCTGTGATCAACTAATTGCTTCCTGTAACTTTCACTCTTTGTTATTGCTGAATAATGACTTTAGTTGTAGCAAGAGTGGCACCCAACTCTTGGCTGTTGTAGGATGCTTTTTAAATTCATTAATCATTCTACTACTTGATTGTGAATAAGTTTGGGATAGACTCACCCTTGTTCCAGTCTTTTTGATTTGATGAGTATGACTGACTATGGGTTGGTTGTGGTTTAGAGCTTTATAAATAACTTTGTCTAGAATAAGAGGCTACAGGAAATTTGTTTACAGTGTAGGGTTTCTTGATTCTGTTTCTACAGCTTGTTTATATTGTGTGTTGCACTTTAGGACTTAAAGGGGTGGTTCCCCTTTAGCACACATTTTAGTACAGTATGTTATAGATAGTGGATAGTGCTGGCAAAAAGTGCTGGCCTGTTATTTTTCATACAGCTTACTTACTTTTTAAATTGCTTCATTAAAAAGGTTCAGTATATTTAAGGAAAAAATAAAATTTCCTAACCAACAATTGGACATTTCCCAAACCACACCAAGACAATTACAGTAAAATAATACTGGTGTAATTTTTTTCACCCCATTCGATGACCTTAAATAAGATTTGAAGTTGAATAACCACCAACAAATAAGGACAGCACTTTAGATGCAACAGATTGAGATATATGACTATATTTGACCTAAAGGAAATTAAATGCCCATTTGTGGGGACTTCAAGGCTAGACTCATGCTACTTACTTACGATACATCTGAAGGCATGGGTATTTATTCATAGGGCTCAGGACAGTATTCTAATAATGTAACTTAAGAAGCACGTCACTTTTTAAATGACCTGCTTGAAAGTATTTTTTTTGTTTATTGTTACAATTGTTATAGCTTTAGGCCTTCTAATTACATAATCACACACTGGTGCAAACAATTTTTTTCCATTCTTAAAGAGGTCATTAAATTTTGTGAATATATTTTATTTTTTTCTACAAGAACTTAGGCAAAAACCCTCACTGTAGAAGTTATCTCAACAATTCAGTTATTTGCATGTATACTTTAGTATTTTAATTAAGCAGTGCTGTAAGAAACTGTTAGCAAAGTAAAATTGCTCGCACAGACACTTGAGGCATAGGTCAAGCAAATTTCTGCAGGGAAAGCAATTGTGTCATGTATTCAGCTACAAAGTCCATCAAGTTCAGCCCCTCCAAATAAAACCCACCATCCATGCATACACACATTCACACTGACCAGAGCCGGACTGGGAGTAAAAAGCAGCCCGGGCAAATAATAAAGCAGCCCACATGTGTGTTTATATTGGGTTAAATACACACACGTACAGAAACACACACAGAGACACACACACACAAACACACATAAACACACACATACACAGAGACACACACACACACACAGAGACACACACATACACAGAGACACACAAACACATACAAACACACAGAGACACACAAACACATACACACACACACAGAGACACACAAACACATACACACACACAGAGACACACAAACACACACAGAGACACACAAACACATAGACACACACAGAGACACACAAAGAGACACACAAACACACACAGAGACACACAAACAGAGACATACACAGAGACACACAAACACACACAGAGACACACAAACACATAGGCACACACAAAGACACACACACACACACACAGAGACACACAAGCAGAGACATACACAGAGACACACAAACACACACAGAGACACACAAACACACACAGAGACACACAAACACACACAGAGATACACACACAAACACTCCCCCTCTCTACATCTCTCCCCGGAGCTTCTTGACAGATGATCAGCAGACACCCTGCAAACGCGTCTGCTGGACAATCAGGGGCGCACCGCAGCTAGGAGGAGGGAGGAAAGAAGGCTGCTCGGTATGTGAGAAGGGAGAAGCCACTAGCACAGCGTTCGTGCTGTAGGCCTGCTCTCCCACTCGCAATAACTAAAATTGCCGCTCTCAGACAAGACTATCTTCAGTTTAAACAGAAGAGGCCCATAGTAATGGTAGATGGAGCGGCCCTTCGGGAATTTGCCCGAACAGTCAAATACCCAGTCCGGGCCTGACACTGACCCTCCATCCACTCACATAAACTGCACATACCAATATCAATACTAACTGTAAATTTTAATATCAAAATAGCCCAGGATATTATGTCCA
Organism: Xenopus borealis; assembly: GCA_024363595.1. Taxonomy (NCBI): domain Eukaryota; kingdom Metazoa; phylum Chordata; class Amphibia; order Anura; family Pipidae; genus Xenopus; species Xenopus borealis. Next base: position 107,585,948 of record CM044432.1, read on the forward strand.
AGAAATAGTCTAAAGGCCTCTGGTGCAGTGATCCTCTTTGTGGGTATAAAGGTCCCTTGCTATTTGTCTACAGTTTGTAACTTGCAAGCATCTTTTCCAGTGAAACCAATCCCAACCTTGACAGTCTACCCTCATAATTTAACTCTTCCATCCCACTAATCAGTTTAGTTGCACATATCTGCAATCTCTCCTGCTCATTTATATGCTTCTCTTAAGAACTGGATCCCAAAACTGCATACTCCAGGTGAGGTCTTACCAGGCAAAATTATGTTTTCATCCCTTGAATTTGTCCTTTTTTATGTGATAGTTATTTATTTTCTTTAGTAGCCACAGAATGACACTGCTTGGAATTAGACACATTATTATCTACAAAAACCCATAGATCCTTCTCAGTAAAGGAAACTCACAACACACTGGCATTTAGTATGTAACTTGCATTTATATTATTTCTGCTGTTGGGATATGAGTTCTTCCTGCATTCATCAAAGATCAGGAGCTGGCAGTTGTTGGAAGGTGAATTTATTTCCAGAGCAAAACATAAACAGAAAACAATATTTTTGTTAACTTTTCCCAGAAAGCACTATTCAACTCCATATAAAAAAAACAAAACAACAGGGTACCTTCAACTACCCCTTTTCAGGCAGCCACCCTAGACTGCTTGCTCTGAGATCAAGAGCTCTCATAAAGAGACTTTTGTATGTTACTTAAGTATGCAAGTCTTTCTTTCCCAGCAGCCCATGCTCTTAAAGGAACATTCAGTTAAAACAAAGTTCAAACTATTACCAAAAATGCATATATGTAACTATATATATTGCTTTCTATCTCCCTATAAAAGGAGCTTACAAGCATATTATTCACAAAAAACACAGACAAAACTTCATCATCAGCTTTTAAGAAAAATACATTTTGTTGAAATGTAACCTCCTGCAGCTTTTACCATTTGCTAATAAAGCTCAGTGCATGCATCCTGCAAACACCCAGTGCTAAGGTTTTGCACACTTCATACCAAATAGGAACAAATACACTTGGTAAGTAGTATTGTTGGTGATTCTTGTAATGCTGTGTAAAATGTGGAGTGCATAGTTTATTACTTTGTCTGCATAGGAAGAAAAATTGTAAGAACAATAGGTTTGCTGGCCAGCAATAGAGGGGTAAAGCATTTGCACCACACATTTATACCACACATTTATACCACACATACAGGCAGCTACAATAAATCACACTGCACATCCTAACATCTGCCAAAGTGCATAACATTGCATTTATCAACAAGGAACCTCATTATCCAGTTTGCTGCCCAGTTTTCTAATTTAGTCAAATCACTCTGCGAATTGGCAGCATCCTGCATGGAACTTGCACAATTTAGTATCATCAGTACTTTTAACCTCCCTGCCCACTACTGCTCCAGCATCTAAACCACCAGCTGCTGTTCCAGAACCTATGACAGCATTTCTCAGGAAACGCTGGATGTCATGCTACAGCGGGGATCTCTATCTTGTCAAATAAATCATTCTATTCTTCAGCTAAAACCCACTTTATTTCTATGTATAGTGGGTTGCCTTATATCCCTGCTGGCTAATGAATCTCCAGCATGGTCATTTGGTTGCAACCAGGCACACTGAAACTGCTTAATGGTTTGCCTTAGGTGGTAGATAATGAGATTACAATCATACAACCCTCTTCTTGCCTCCTTTGTTATGACTGTTTTGTTATTAGGGGTCTATTATACAGTGGCACTAATTTTGCTGCCTGACACCCTGATCTTCTGTAAAAACCTTGCTGTTTATCATCAATTTGTCCAAGATGTCCTCATATACTGTATCTGAGAAAGCATTCCCTAAATATCAAACTAGACAAATGTGTTGTTAAATCTCAAATTACCCTTTTCATGTTTGCAGTATTTCTGAGCAGGGGTATAAACTAAATGCTTCCAAATGTTCTACAATCTTACAATGACTACTTCTCACCTGCATTAAAATAAATGTTAGTTGATGAAATGTATCCCTTCTTTATCCCTTCTTATTTTGTTTTTAAAAAAGGGGAACAATCATAGCTGTTGGCTCCCAAAGACCACAGTGGCCTTTGATTCCTCAAAGTCTTTGTTTTAGCCCCTGTTTTAAAACACCCCAAAATCATCTCCCATATTTTATTGATCTCACTTCTGCTGATACACTGGCTTACTTTTTCAAATATAGGATGAAACTGATCTTCTTTTGTAGAAGGTTAGACAACCCAGAATTGCTCATTGTAAATTGGTAATAGAAAAGTGGCTCCATATTTAGTAAGGACATTTAATCTTATTACAATATAGAAGCTTCACAAAAAATGTAGAATATATCAGATCCTTGAAGATTGAACCCCAGATAAGCCTGGTGGGCACTATTCTTATCCTACTACAAATTCACAGTCACTTATAGTGCTGGTCTCAGAAAAAATAAATCTAATGGTTGCCTGCTTTTTTCATGGGGGGGGGGCTATTGAGGTTCTCACTAATATGGACTACTCACTGTTCAGACAAGCTGGCCATACAGTGATTCAAAAACCCTTGAACTCATGTGTTTGATGCCATCCAATATGAAAATTGTCCATAGACTCACATATAGTACCTATGGCTAGATTTAGAAGCATTTATGCTTTTAAAGCCAACATTCATAAAGGATTAACTTTTTATTCTGAACATTTTTTTGTCTTCATGGGAGTCCATTTCAATGTTCTGGAAAGCAATTTGTAGATCCTCTCCATTGTCTATCAATGAAATAAAGCTGTAGGACAAGTCCATCAAGACCTTTAACAATTTTTGTGGTGTGACGTTTCAGTTTCCCAGGATAACTGATGGCACTTACTTTTATGCATGCCATTGGCTCATAATAATACACTGCTTCTCTACCTCCCCTTTTTGTGTGTATTAGCACGTTCTCCTATCTTCTACATAGAGCTGACCACTTGGAATCTCAAGACATTTACCTGCCAACTGGGTCACTAGTTTTCTACATAAAAGTCATTCAGAAATTGCAGACTACTCCTAAATTTCAATAGATGCTAACATATGTGATACTTCTCATTTAAAGATGCATTGCAGATCTATCATATCTCAGTAAACATTCTGAATCCTGTTGCTTAGGATTCTTACTAGTAAATTTATAGTTTTTACTGTTTAAACTGTTTTACCATCAAATAAGCATCCGCTGAAGGTTGTATATGGTCAGTAAAATCGCCATGTCCAAATTCAAAGCTTGTTAATTTATAGATTCAAGTCAAGTATTCATGTAGCAGCCACATTTGCAAATCTTATGCTTATTTATTTACTGGCAAATATTGAACAGACACAACATTGACTAGCACAGCATAGAAACACCAGTAACTGAAAGCTTTGACTGCAATCCTGTTGATGGATTGTACCAAACAGAATGAAATGCTGCACTTATCGCTACAGCTGGATACTAACCTACTGTTGTTTTCTAATTGCATGTTTTCTTGAGCAAAAGATAGGCATGACGTCCCATGCAGGCCATTAAATGTTCACCTCATGCTCTTCCCATTATCCATCCATCTCTGAAAAAATTTTACTTTTCTGCTGAGTGACATAGTTATAGCAAAATATTTGGCAATACAAAAATAATTCATGTTTGTTTGTTTGTAACAAGACTGCACTTAATAATCCACTCATTAGTTCTTGTATAAGCTTTGCTTAGCTTTTTAATAAGAAAATGGTTGTTGTACTCTATCTGATATAAGTAATTCTAAAACAACTGGACTTGCTGAGTAATTATTGAAGACGTTTCACTACTCATCCTAGCAGCTTCTTCAGTTCAACTGACTGGTATGGGAAGTTCTCGGTATATAAACTCTTCCACTAAACCAATCACAATGGCACATTGTAACTCTTCAAAGAGGTGACATCTAAATTTGATTCTGTGTAATTACTGTGGTAGGATTACCAATATGTCATGCAACTCCTAGACACAGGTGTTACTTGTGTGAGTTGCATGAATGCAACTGTGAAGTGTTCTGAAACCGCTTTGGTATTGATGTGAAAACAGCATTGTATGTAGCAGACAGGTTGCGTTGAAGGCCCCCACCTCTATTCAGGGATGGTTTTTCTACCTTGGCTTCTTTCACACCTCTTTCAAACCAGCGGCCTTCTTTATCCAAGATTTGGACCTTGATATCTTCAATGGAGTGTCCCTTGTCTTTGAGGTGTATAAAGACAGCTGAGTCTTGCCCTGTAGAGTTCCCCCTCCTATGCTGAGACATTCGCTTGGTGAGCAGTTGTTTTGTATCCCTACTGTACAGATCTGTGCACTCCTCGCTACACTGGACTCCGTATACCACATTGCTTTGTTTTTCTTTTGGTTTTGGATTCTTTGGGTGTACCAGTTTTTGCCTCAGTGTGTTGCTAGGTTTGACAGGGACGTGGTGTTTGTTGAAAATCCTCCTGAGTTTCTCTGACACTCCAGCTAAATATGGGATGGCTATGTTTCACTTACTAAGTGTCTCTGGGCATTTACTTCTTTTGGTATTCCTGTTGGGCTTGGTTGCTGCTGTTTTGACAAAGGCCCAGTCTGGGTAGCCACAAGCTTTCAACGCTCCTCTGAGATGTTTTTGCTCTTTGTCTTTGTACTCTGTATCAGTTGCCACACATTCCGCCCTGTGGTACAGAGTTCTAATGACACCCAGTTTGTGTTCCAGTGGATGGTGGGAATCGAACAACAGATATTGATCTGTATGAGTGTGTTTTCTGTATACTTCAGTTTTCAAGTTACTCCCCCACTTGGATGCATATCAGACAGTCCAAAAAGGCAAGTTTGTTCTCATGGATACCTTCCCTTGTGAACCTGATGTTATTGTCCACTGAGTTAATGTGTTCTGTAAAGGCTGCCACTTCATTTGATCTGATTTTTACCCACGTGTCATCCACATACCTGAACCAGTGACTCGTTGGAGTTCCCTGGAATGTAAGCACCAGTCAGTTGAACTGAAGAAGCTGCTTGGATGAGTAGTGAAACGTCTTCAATAATTACTCAGCAAGTCCAGTTGTTTTAGAATTACTAAATCAGATATACCATGACCCGGATGAATGAAAATCTTCATAGTCATGTTGTTGTACTCTGTTTGTTAATAACTCTATAACAGACAGAAATATAGCTTGATATTTAAAAGTGCAAATACATTGACACAAATACCAATGTACAAGCAAGCACACAACTGACACAATTCCCACATGGTAATACAGTAACTAGTGATCTAGTCCTGAATGCTGATAAAATTCATAGAGAAAGATTTGTTAGCAGTGTCAGCTGCTTCAAAATGTTCTTGTCATTTGGTTATAGAGAAAGTTATTTTAAGCCTGTTCTTGTCCATTTTTATTTCAGATGTATGATCTCAGGCAGTCCATCAAACAGATCCTAATTTATTGAAATAGGATGCCTGCCCTAGGGTAAAATATTATGCATACAGCAATCAAAGAACTAAATGTATAGAAAATAGGATGGAGAAAAGCATTAACTCACCAGCAGTCTAGAAGCTGCAGCCATAGATAAATTATCATCTGTATTTTTATAGTATAATTTTCCTAAAATATCTGATTACTATATTTATTTGTGTTCAAAAATCAGAAAGAAAAATCCTAAATTTCTTAAACTAATAGTCAAAGCTATCCAACAAGAAGAGATCTAAGGCTAAAAATACAAGGTTTCTAAACAAGTAAAGAAGTAGCAATCCTATTTTTCTGAAAACTAGGTTTATAAAAGAGAAGCACATCTTAAAGCTAACTTACCACCTATCCATAAATTCATTATTCAGAAGCAGATGAGAAATTATGTGTATGGATTGTTCCTACCCAGGAGAGCTTTAAAATCCACCTTCGAATTATCTACTACTATGTCACCAGAGGAATACCGTGAGTGTTCTTGCAGTAGACAGCAGCTTCCATCACTCTGACCATTTGGTGCAAGTATTCTGTTCTGTTTTACAAGACAGATTATATGGTGTTGGAACTTTATATTCACCAACATACTCTAATAAAAGAAGTTGGACTCTAAAAGATCTTTCTTTAGATCTATTGCAGGAAGATTCCATGTAAAGCAATTATACACAATTATAGTCTAAAGTAGTTTCCCTCTAGACTGTTTTAGCTCACCTTTGCTGCCTAAGATGTAATATGAACCCCCTTCCAAATACTACATATAGATACATTTTTGGCTAACTATATTAAAAACATTTTTTTTTTTAACAGGCTTTACCCAGGTTTTATTGTTATGCTGAACTGTTCCTTTAATATATCTGCAATTTTGAAATCATCACACTTAGAAAATTACTTCACATATGTTCGTTCAAATTTTCTACGAGAGCCATACTTTGTTATGAAGAGGTTGTTTGACAAGATCTGGCTACCACTGTCTTTTGATCTTCAGCTTGATCTTCAGTTTTCAGCATGTACATCCTGAAATATTACTTTAAATTCCAGGAGGTGTTGATCCACAGCAGGCACACAGGCAGATAGAGAGAAGCAGGGGTGGAGAACAGCAGGATGAAACAGCATTAAACAGAGGATATTTTATGAGAGTTGTGGTAGAGGTTGCTATCAAATTCAACATACCTATGGGAGAACTTGTAAATATAGGACTGGAAGAAATATATTAAAAACATAGATGTGGAATAAGTATGCAAAATGCCAACAATTTGACAGGCAGCAGCATCTCTACATCTGCAGTAACATTGTGTGGTAGGTGGCAAAACACCATGCATGCATGAAAAGATAGGGGACATCAGCAACAAGTAAAGTTTATAAACTACATAGTAAGCTTCTAAATTTTATAAACTACATAATAAGCTTATGAGTTTATTTATAGAAATTGTGAAATTTTAGATTTTTTTTCTACTTTAAAAAAACTTGACTTAATACAGTTGGGGAAAAAAACTTAATTTGTGAGTTTATAAGCTTTAAAAACCTGGATTTGTGAGTTTACAAGCTGAAAAAAAAATGGAAAATATCAAATAAAAAAATGGTTGAATTTTGCCTAGAACTACTCCCATTGACTTTGTATAGGAAAACTATACCCCCGAACAGTGTAGGTCTCTATTAAAAGATATTGCATAAAACAACTCGTGTAAAACCCTGCTTCATGTAAATAAACCATTTTCATAATAATATACTTTTTAGTAGCATTAGATAATCATAAATAGAAAATAGCCATTTTAAAAAACAAGGACAGCCTCCTGGGATCGCATGATTCAACGGTGCACACAAACATTCCAAACAAACTATAAAGTTAGGTCACATGGGCCAATTAACAGACAGAGTTGTGTCTTTTGCGTCCACACTTCTTCCTGTTACAGTTAGTTGAAATATTTCTGGTCAGGTGATCTCTGAGGCAGCACACAGACCATCACAAAATGGTGGTTCAAGGCAAGAGATATAAAAGGGCAGTATTTACTTAAATATATATATACCAGTTTGGTAAGATTCTTTAATATGTCACTTCATTTTATATAAACTCTCGGTTGCTCAAGCATTCATTTGGGGGTATAGTTTTCCTTTAAACTTGAAGCTTTTAGATGCCAGTTTTGCATTGGAGTTTTTCAAGTTTTTGTGCTTAATTCATTCAATACATTTTGAATTTTTGTGCATAGAATTTTTTTTTTTTAATTCTTCTTCCCTAGGTTTGGAAAAAATACTGTATATAGATAGGCAAAATGTGGCTCCTGTTTATTCTCAAAATAGGAAACTCAATTAACAAAAGGGTCCCGTGCACAAGAGTAAAAGACTAAACAGACATAGAATTGCTGCAATTTAGGGTACAGTAAGTTGCAATATTATACTGGTCCCCTACCTTTACATTATAAGAAGTCTAAGCAGTAATTTGAAAATGACACATAGAAGATAGACAGTTCTTTTCTAACTTACCATTATCTTTATTTGTATCTGTATGAGTGCATATCCACATTTAAAGTGCATACACTGCTGAGTTAACTACTATGAAAACAAGATTAGCTTTTTTTTCACTGTGACTTTAGAGGTTCATATAATATACAAACTCCAAAAGTCATTGCCCTTTGTTAACTATGGGCAAAGATTACATTTTTTTGTCAGTGTAATTTCTCTTGATGCTATAAGGATCTGCAGAGCAACAGGCAGGATATTACAGGAAACAAACAAATATAACTTACAGTGTACATGGAGTTCAAGTTGGGTTAACACCATAACTTGCAATTGCTTCCACAATTGCCTTTGTCTGCAAAGAAAATTGCTAACTCCAGGGGCTTTGAAAACCGTATTTTGTTAAACCTTACAGCTATCTATTTTTATGTACTTATTGGATTTTCGTAGATGGTGTTGCTGGTTTTTTTTTTTTTTTTAAATACTCCTATTTGTTACACTGAATAATTCTGATAATATTTAGACAGTGAAATATAGGGAATGAGAGGCAAAGACTGATTATAATGAATAGAACAGAAAATAAGGAAATTGTTTAGCAGAAAAGTTTACAATATATGTATAAAATTACCCAATAAAATAACTGTTGGTGTTTAAAAATAAGGCATGAAAAAATGTATCGCGCATATCATAATAAAGCTTTGATTTTCAGCAGTTCCATAAATTATACGGTTGGCTAAACAGGCAAAGGAAACATTAGAGAAAGATTCAGTACTATTCATATCAAAATAATTATTTTGTTGTTGTAGAACAATATGTATACTCTAGCTCTGCTGTTACAAATACATGTAAAAAGAAAGGCACATGGGAGTGTGATAGAATTATATGATATAAGAAGTGTATATGTCATGATATATTGAAACAGACTTAAAGAAGAAATCTATTCTGAGAAAATCTTCAGAGCTACTGAAGTGATGTAGTTGTCCAATAGATCATTTTCCTATTAAAAGGAATGATTTCAAAGCACAGTAAAAAATGACCGTATAGCCCAGAGGGTGAGTTTTTAGGTGAAGTATATAAACAATCACAAGAAATAGCAATGTGAGAGCAGGACAAAGTGAGGTCATGATATCACTAAAGAGGTTATGTAGTAAAAGACAATTAGGGTTATGTAATAAAATGCACTATATTTGCCCAGGATCTGTTGCCATTTAGCAGGTAGCATTTACTGGTCACTGGGTCATTACTGGTCATTGGGTTGAAAAAAGACAAAGTCCATCAAGTTGAACCCTCCAAATTAAAACCCAGCATACACACACACTCCTCCACTCTTTCACACAAACCATATATTCCCATAGCTATACTATGGGGCAGATTTACAAAGGGTCGAATTTGAGGGTTAAAAAACCCTCGAATTCGACCATCGAATTTTTATCGAATTTTAACCCTTCGAATTCGATATTTGAATTTGAAGGGTTTTAACACAACTTGATAAATCGAACGATCGAATAAAAAATATTCGATCGATAAAATCGTTTGAACCGAAAAATTCGAACGATTTTAACCATTCGATCAAATATTTTTTTATTCGATCTAAAAAAGCTGAACAAACTCTATGGGAACCTCCCATAGGGTTATACAGCAACTCGGTAGTTTATAGGTTATAAGCTACAGAATGACACTGCCCAGAATTAGACAACTTATCTATAAAAACCCCAAGATCCTTCTCACTTAAGGAAACTCCCAGCACACTGCCATTTAGTGTATAACTTGCATTTATATTATTTTTGCCAAAGTGCATTTCCAGTTTGCTGCCCAGTTTCTCAACTTAGACAAATCACTCTGCAAAGTGGCAGCATCCTGCATGAAACCTATATTTCTGCACAATTTAGTATAATCTGCAAAAATAGAAACCATACTTTCAATGCCCACATCCAGGTCATTAATAAACAAGCTGAAAAGCAAGGGACCAAGAACAGAGCCCTGAGGTACCCCACTTACAACACTGGTCCAATTAGAAAATGTTCCAGTTATCACCACTCTTTGTAGTTTATCTTTTAGCCAGTTCTCTATCCAGGAACAAATACTATGTTCCAGGCCAACATTCCTTAATTTAACCAGTAACCTTATGTGTAGCACTGTAGTAAATGCTTTAGTGAAGTCTAAGTTAATCACATCCACAGCCATCCCAGAATCAAGGTCCCTGCTTACCTTCTCATAAAAAGAAATTAAGTTCGTCTGGCAAGATATATTACGCATTAAATGCTGGCACAAACTCATAGTATTGTTATTTTCTATGAAGTCCAGTATCCTATCCTTTATTAATCCTTCCTACCGATGTCAGACTAACTGGCCTATAGGTTTGAGGCTGAGAATGGGATCCCTTTTTAAATAGCGGCACCACATTAGCAATTTGCCGGTCTCTCGGCACCATGCCAGACCTCAATGAATCCTGAAAAATTAAGTAGAGAGGTTTGGCAATCACAGAGATAAGCTCATTAAGTACCCTGGGATGGATCCCATCTGGCCCTGGACCTTTGTTTATCTTAACATGTTCTTGTCTCTTTTGAATTTCATCATGTGTGAACCATGCATCATTAGATGTATTATTAGAATTGGGACTATTAATAAGGAAACCTTCATTAGCTGGCTGCTCATTTGTGTAGACAGATGAAAAGTATGTATTCAGAATCTGAGTATGCATTCAGAATCATAAAATCATATTGGCTTCAATGTGTTACTCCTCCTGGGCAAACTTTGTGCCTTTTGTTATACTGTATATGGAGGAATATATTTTCCCAGGTGCAGAAACCTTTAGCAACCAATCAACTGGTAGCATTTATTGGTTACCTGTTTAAAATGTATGATTGCATTGATCGCTATGACTGAACTTGAGCAAGCATAATTTCTTATGGGGGAGTGATGGGGAATATGAGAATGTATTGCTTAATGTTTAGTGATGGGTTCATTTATTCGCCTGTGGTCATTTAGGGGGGAAAAGTACAAAATGGAATAAGAGAAATTGTTAAATACTGGTTATACACCAGGCATATATGGGTTTAAATTTATGTAGTTTTACTTGGCCACCACATATTCTTTCACATATTTAATTTATCCCTTAAGTCTGCAATGTCTTAGGGCTAATATAGGGTGGAAGAAGCTAATGCTAAAGAGGGTGTATATAGCCCGTAACAAAGAACAGTCTGGGCTCTCTCTTTTACACTCTCATACAGCATTGACACACACAATCATACACACAATACACTTTTACACATCGGTTCAATACATAAATATACTTTGGTTTGTTTTTTTAGGCCCCCATTGATAGATTCTGACTGGTTAAATATTCTATACATTTTATGTGATCATAGAAATTAGGCAAATTATTTCACATAATATTTTACAGGAATAGTAGGAAAAAGTACCAGGGAAGAAGTACAAATACACTACAAGACCACTTCACTTAGTGCTCCCTCAGGATGCTACACTCTGCATATACTGTAAATACACAAAGTATATTCATCTACTCACAGGTAGGCACTCAGGGACTTGTACAATTACTTTATTATTCATCCACCCAGAAAGTTTCGATGTGGACTGCCAAACAAGATGGTGCATCAACAGCTGAGCTCGGCGTTGGACTGGGGGCCCAGTGCCCATTGGGCCTGCAGTATCAGAGGCCCCCACACTATCCCCCAGGCCCCTCAGTCGCAGAGCCCCCTTTTCCACAATCTCAGCTGTAACCCGAACTTCCCTGCCCCACCCCTTTGTGCACATACGTTTTCCTGTGGGCCGTGGCCACAGTCAGGGAGTATGGTAAGTAGTGGCAATATGGACCAGCAGGGAACCCACCTTTTTCACGCTCCTTTGGACAGATAATTTTTAAAAGACTTGAGCAATGAATGTTAAATAACTACTTTTTGTTTAAAAAAAGACAACAAAGTCGGTTTTAATTATATCTTATCTGTTTAAAGACCAGGGTTTTTTTCCTACATCAAAAGATGTAGCCCAAAAGCATGTTTGAAGTCTTGAATAAAATTTGTCATACTGACCCTGATTAAAAATAAAGAATATTGGTAATTATATCAATATACATATTTTTAACAGAAATGTGTAAATAATATATACATACTTCTTATGAATAAGTATATTGAGAAAACACTTCATGTCCGCTCCATCAACATTGAACAAGATTGGTTGCTGACCTTTAATCTGCCGCCAAATCTTTCTAGGAAAGAACATGATTTATTTGTATTGACTGGAAGCAGTATTTTATATACAAATGGATTTATCATCTTAAAGCACTCTGTCAGCTAGGTAAAATTAATAGATTACACTTCTGCCAGGGGACTTTGCATGGACTTATTACTGAAACAAAGCAAAAATTCAACAAATACTCTTTCCTCCATAAACAAAACAACAAATATTATGAACAAAACAATCATCATTATTAAAAAAGTAATTCTGATTCACATCGGAGCAGTTACAGTGTTTTAACCATTTTCTATGTCAGTCTCAGGGATGAAAGATTGTGAAGGGCAATGTAGTCACAAAATAATTTGTGATCAGTCCACCACTGGTAAACTGATATATAGGGGCAGATTTACTAAATTCACATGTATTCACATGAAGGATTCGAATAATTAATAGAATTTTCAAAAAGATTTGAATTCGAATTTCGAATATGCAAATTAGGCAAATTCGACCAAATTCGACCCTCAAGTATTCAAATTCGAATGATTCGAATATTCAAATTTAATTTTATTTGAAAATTTGATGGTCCAATACTTCCCTGTTAAATTTAATTTCGACCCCCTAGTTCGCCAGATTAAACCTACTGAAATGGGGATCATTCCCTAAGATCGAATAGGAAAAATTAGATCGATCGTTTAAAAATCTTTCGAAAATTCGATTAGAATTCGATCGAATTTCCCTATTCGATCATTCGATCGATCGAATTGCGCTAAATAAATTGGAATTTGAAATTCCCTGGCATATTTTTTTGGTATTCAAAATTCGACCAATAGTAAATCTGCCCCATACTATATATATTTTTGTTGTTGTTGAGATATATATATATATATATAAAGATGAAAGAAGGATCCGCACTCTCCTTGTTCATGGTGCTGAATAGTGTTTATTGGAATTCACATCCAGGATGTGAATTCCAATAAACACTATTCAGCACCATGAACAAGGAGAGTGCGGATCCTTCTTTCATCTTTGTGTATTTGCTTTGATTCAGCACCTCCGCTTAAACTCAAACCCAGATGTGCAGGCACAGCAGATTTTATATATATATATATATATATATATAAATTTGCAGTGGAACTCTTCACAAAAGAAAATATCTTAATGACTTATTTTAAATAATCAGTATACCCCCTTGCATAATTGGGATTTAATGATTTGGGCTTTTACTTAACATAGTTTTTGCCTTGTGTTTTAACCATTAAAAAAATCCATGGCTTTTGAGCTGCACAGGGCAAACGGGGGACATAAATCTACTCCATGTTTGGTATACCTCCCAACTGTCCCTTTTTCAAGGGGGTCAGTCCCTCTTTTGACAGCTCAACCTGCAGTCCCTCATTTGTACTGGAAAGTCCCTATTTTCTCTGCACTGAACAGCCAGAAAAAGAAACAAAGTTTATAACGTAATTGGCATTTAGCAGAGGGCCCAGAACAGCTAACGGGTACAAATAAGATACTTGAGATAAGAAAATAAGTAATTGTAACAGTTTAGATAAGGAGAAATATTTTCAAACTTTCGCAACTTCATGCCATTCAGTTTTTTTTTCTGGAAGAAAACTTGATTTGAATTCAATCTGAATTTGATTTGAATTTTCAGTTCATATTCAAACAAATATTAGACTTTCAGGTTTTTTTTTTATAAATAACCTCCCATTTGAGTTGTAAGTAGATTCAAATTTAAGTAAAAAAAAAAAATACAAATAACTTTGAAATTCGACCTTTGATATACCTGATATATATGAAACATGTATAATCATGGCAGGTGTTCCTAAAGCATTAGCTAAAATGTAAGCTGATTTGTATGAAACTCATTAATTTATCCACATAAGCTGTGCAATTTATACCAATAAAATAAAAAAAATAAGTATTTTGTTTACACTGGGTATAAATTAGCTGTCATTACATGTAATAGTCAAGGTAATATGCACGTGTTTGTTAATAAAACATCAATGTTGTGAAGTACTGTAATAGCATAAAACTGCACAGAAAGTTTGCAGAAATGGCACTTATGCTTTAAAATAAGATAGTATGACAGCAAACTGTATGTCAGTATGTTTTTCATACAGTAATAATTTTTTGTGCTGATTTTGCTCTGTCACATTGTGTTTTTTTAACAAGGACTCAGTTAGGACTAGTGTGTTATATATTAACTTATATATTTGGTGATGTTATAGTCACTGTAGCAACTACATTTCCTACATAGTTAAACAAACATGGATTTAGATACTCAACTAAATTTGTAAGCATTCCTTGGTATGATTCCACTGATGGTAACAAATCTGTGAGCTGACAAGATTGATGGTTGTTGAATATAACGAGTCATTCCACTACTTCAGCCGCTAGGAATATTTAGATTCCTTCAACTGGACAGGACAATTTGTTGCTTTTGTATTTAACACTGGAAGCTGCTTTTTAAGGAAACATTGTGTTGGCTAACAGTGGTTGTACAACGGCAGAAATTTGATTTTTTGTATGCTTAAGGAAACAAAGTTGTTCCTCTGTCTGAATATCTTGAGATGTTTTGTTCAAAGATTAGTGCCCAATAATATAAAGCACATACAGTATTCTGCCAATATCATTTGAACATGTGGAGACACCCTTTTTTATGTAATATATCTGTTGTGTCCACAAGTGTGTTAATATACTTTTACTTAGACAAGTAAGCCTTTCAGTTTTAAACACGATTAAACAATGTCATCATCCTAAAATATCAACAGTAGAGACTAACACCTGTGAAAGATTAAGTAAGGCTATACTTTTCCACAACTTATCAGTTATAACTGGAAGACACAATGGATGGAGCATTCTTTCTTCAAATATTAATGGATTACCTCAGATCTAATGGAGAGTAAGGCATCAGGAAGTTTATTACATGGTTCCCTTTTATATTAAACTATATATTTAGTGATCAGATAAGAAATGTTACTATATTATAGATATGAGCTGTGATTCCATGGAACCATGTATAAAAAACACAAATACAATGATTCCTCTGAATCATGATGCAAATATGCACTGATATGATTCTGTATCTTTTACGGCACAAAATGTTGTCTCATCTCTAAATAAATACTTCCGGAGCGTTAGCACCTACCAAGTCCATCATTTTCTGTACATGTGTTGTAAATCCACTAATGATGATAGATACCTTCTAAGAGTGGGCAATATTGGTCCTATTAAAGCCCACAAATATTTTTAACAATGTATTGACCCTAGTTATAGGGTGGAAAATATACAAAAATAAGTTTATATCCAAATAGAAATTTTTCTTCCATTCATTAGATGCTGTATAATCTGTTACTATATATATATAATATATATATATATATATATAAATATATTCTTGACTGTTCCATAGATACTTGATAATCTGTTACTATATTCTAGCCAATCAGTTATTATTATCTGAATGATTAATCTCGATATTGATTCATGTTTATGTTATTTGTATTATTATGATTTATAGTTAATGTGATTATTTTATGTTTAATTGTCATCTTATAAAATTCTTGTTTTTCTATAATGAAATAACAAAAAAAATAAAAATAAAATGTATTGACCCAAAACCCCAGTCAGATGCACATCAATGTTTTTGAGCTCAGAAGTAACTAATAAGTCTTTTTTTATTCCCCAAAATTTTTCTTTTTAGCCTGAGCTTAATATTACTTGCATGTCGGAATGTGTTGTGGTGTAAAAATATTTATTCAATGCTAAAGAAAATATTTATTATGTCTACAAATAATATTTGATGCTAGGTCAGAGCTACAAATCATTTTATATTTCCAATAAATTTTAACAGCATGTCATTGTCAAAATATACAAAAATGCGAGTTGGATACATGCATACATTTAAAAATAATGTATGGCACTTGTAAATAATAAAGTTTTGTAACGTATAAGTTATTTCAGCTCTATTGAAATAATTTTTGCTAGCAGCGCTTTTAGCAAAAGCTTTGGTTCTGATATTATAAAACTGAAAGACCTAGCAGCTCCATTACCTTTCACTACTGTGTAGTTTAACTTCTTTCAGAGGTATTCCCATATGTCTGTCCCATTTATTATACAAGACAGCTATCTATGATTTAGGTACTGACAATACAGAACCTTGCAGCTTCATTTTAACTTCACTCTCTATGAGTCTTTGTTCACTTTATTTGTATTCAGGTATTTAACCTCACTTTTGAGAATTGTTTGTTTTCTTGTCTTCAGAAAATGTCCTGCTGACCCTTTAACTAGTGTTTTTTCACTCCCCACCTTATGCCTAGTGAGGTGGGCATATGTAAAAAGTAAAAATAACCTCCACTTGGAAAAGAATTTTCATGTGCATTAACATTTGTTCCATCTGTCTTTCCTGTTCTGTTTTTATATTATCCCTTCAACATACTTTTTTCATTTTGTCTTTCTTAAGGTCCATTCATTGTGCAAGGAAATTGTCCACAACTTTTTTATTTTGCTAAATGGCAATTTGTAATACAGATGCAGCTGATATGCATGTGCATTCTTTTTCCTATTGAATCAAATCAGTTTCATTTCTACAAATTACATATATGTGCTAGAGGTTGTTTAAAAATGATCTAGATGCAAGTACAAAAACACTAAGGAGCTCATATCCTTTTATCATACAGTATCATTGCTAACTATATCCACCTATCCACCCATATTATATCCAAGTCCCTATCTTCTACAATATTGCTCATTGCTGCCTTTGCACCATGTCTGATTTCAAATTTCTTCCAGCTATCTAGCTATCCTCTTTCACAATGCATTGGCACTGTACCTTCAACACTGAGGGGCATCCAATCCCTACTAAAGCCTGGATCCAAAAAATCTGTTAGGACGAGCAGATTTTTAGAGTTAGTGTTTCTTTCTTAACTTGTTTTGTAGAAAATAAATAACTTAATAAAAAACAAGGTACTAATTAAGTCTTCCAACCACCTAGCTGTCCTCTTTCACAATGCATAGGTACCTCCATCACTGAGGGACAGCCAATCCCTACTAAAGAGCCTGGAGCCAAAACATCTGTTAGGTCGAGCAGATGCAGATTTGTAGAGTTCTGCACCTTTCTTTCTCACAGTGCCATTAACTTATTTTGTAGAAAATAAGCCATTTAATTAGAAGCAAGCTTCTAATTAATAGTGTGGTTTAACCACCTACAGAAGCAGCTCTGTTGTCAAGAGTGATATGCAAATGAAAATTATAAACATAGACTGTAACTTCTAATTTTTGATAAGGTTGCTGCTGTCAAAACTAATGTTAATGTACTCTCATAATGCTGCCATCAGCATCAATAAAATTAAACAGGTTGGGAACAAAGTGTAAAGATGAATGACATCTTAACACATTTTCTCTGGACTTGTATGTCACAAGTCATCAGAAGGTACTTTTATACATCACATTGCCAGTCTTTAGCTTTACAAGGTGACAGATTTAAATGAACTAAACTTTTATTTCAATATACTGTGTATAATTTTGGCAAAGAGTTTTTTAAGACAGAGCAGAGTAGTCAATAAATTAGAGGTTAAAAGAGAAAATACATATATTAATTTGTACTAGTGATTATTTTTATGTTTTCTTCTACTAAACAGTGCGATTCAAAATCTGCAAGGAGTTCAATATACAGTAAATGACACAAACCATTTTGGAGTGAGTATTCCAGATCAGTTCCATAGATTAAGATATCTATTCTGCTGTTGGAGCTGACACAGACCCCCTCCCCCCCACAGAAGAGAAGATAATTCTTACCCATATGCACTTGGTTGAGCACAATATAAGGTTTGAATTACAAAATCCAGCAAAATTTCTTGTCTTGCAGACAAATCCTAATTTGGATAAACCACAAGAGGACGTGAATGATGGCAGTCTCCAGCACAGACCTTATGAAAGGTATGGTGTGCTCCTAGGCTTAATACATTTAAAAATACAAATGTTTTAATCCACAAGTAGGCAACATTGCCATACTCAAGCAGTACCCTCAAACCCATACTATTGGTAATCTCAGGTACAAGGTCTCAATTTATGTTACATTTTGTATTGCAGTATTTTATCTTGTTGACTTTGAGATGCAAATATGTTGAGCTACTTGATCAGTATCCACCATGTGCTGTAAAGTCAATGTTGAAAAAAAGGAAAATGTAGTAGAAGGCAACTCAACAGGTTTTTTATTGTTATATTGTTAATGTTATTTTAATTTTAATGGGCACATACATAAGCCATGACAAGACAGCACCACCTTACATAAAGAGTATCTTCCAACCTGAGCTGTTGGTTGTCTCAGTGAATGAGTTTCAATTTTATGTTAAGGACTTTATTACTGTTCTTTATACTGACAACCTTAAGATGTGAACGTATTCAGTTGCTCATGGCATTATGAGCAGCAATCAGCATGGCTTTAAGAAGGATAGGTCATGTCAGACAAATCTGATTGTTTTTTATGATGAGGTAAGTAAGATGCTGGACTGTGGGTGGGCAGTAGAGGTGATCTATTTGTATTTTGCCAAAGCTTTTGATCCTGTGTACAGGATCGGGTACAGAGGGTGGTTGTTAATAGTACATTCTCTACTTGTTTCTTAGTGGGGTCCCTCAGGGCTTGGTATTGGGTCCACTTTTATTTAATTTGTTTATTAATGACTTAGGGGAGGGTACTGTAAGCAATGTATCAGTGTTTGCAGATGACACAAAACTATCCAATTGCATCTAGGATGTGACATCCTTGCAACAGGATCTTGACAGACTGGAAATCTGGGCAGCTAAGTGGCAAATGAGATATAATGTTGATAAATGTAAAGTCATGCACCTGGGATGTAAAAATATCCAAGCCACTTATACCCTTAATGGGATTGCACTAGGAAAACCCATCATGGAAAAGGACCTTGGAGTCCTTGTAGATGATCAGCTTGGCTGTAGCTAGCAATTCCTGACAGGAAGGGGTCATTCTTCCATTTTATAGAGCACTGGTAAGGCCCCATCTAGAATATGCTCAACAGTTTCGGTCTCCATCACTCAAACATGACATTATTGTATTAGAGAGGGTACAGAAAAGGGCAACTAAGCTGGTAAAAGGTATGGAAAATCTTAGCTATGAGGAAAGCATGGCCAGTTGGGGATGTTCTCGTTGGAGAACAGGCGCTTAAGGGGTGAAATTATAATTATCAGGCAGGTAAAAAAAAAAGGTTGAACTAGATGGATGTGTGCCTTTTTTCAACCTAACTTACTATGCTACTATGTCCCTCCGGTGCCTCATAGACTCTTATAGTATACTTAATCCCACCACAAGGGATTGCACTTACTTCTCGCACATTCATAAATACGTATTGACTATATAATGTGACTCCCTGTGACTCCCTGTGCACTGTTGGTCAATATAGGGACAATAAACCATATCCCATTAAACTAAAATGCAACCGCCTAACCCAACTACCAGCTTGCATCACTGGACATTCCCGCTGTATATGTTCAAGAATGAATCATTTCGGGATTTCCTTATAACTTCCTGGGAAAATTATAAGGACAACAATTTAGAACATCATGATGACCCAGCATTGTTTTGGGGAGCTTTGAAGGCAGTCCTCTGGGGCCATATAATTTTTTATATGTGTCAGAACAAACTACTGACTTTCTCAAGTTCTACACCCATTTACATAATCAAGTTAAAATTATAATCACCACCTACGTGGCCCAAAAAACAGACTACAACAAAAACAGATTTTTGGAATGGCCAACAAGGCGGACAAGCTCCTAGCACATTGGTTAAACACATTCTGGCAGCCATCAATCCAAACACTCAACAACAAACTACTGATCCAACAGAGATCCAAAACCTCTTCCATAAATACTTTGCAGAAGTCTAAACTCCCGAAACTGGCCATAGACCAAACACATATGCTAAATGCAGCCAGGAGATGGGCAAGGCTATAAAAAATCTCCCTAACGCAAATTCCCCAGGGCCTGCAGGATTCAGTAACAAAATGTACAAAATTTTAAAATTACAAACACAACCATTAATGACCAACCTATTTCATACAATTCAGTAACAAAAAACTTCCCTGGAGTAGATCCCACAGACTAATTTGAGACTAACCTGGAATAACCATTCCCGCAATCACCATAAACTATACAAACTTAATATTAAAAGCGTGATAACCACACTTAGGGAAGAAATTAACATTTGGAAATGCCACACCCTCTCATACATAGGTATTTGAAAGAGTTGAAAAAAATCATCACACTTTTCCAGACATTCATTTGGAATGGCAAAATACCTTGCATCAGTATAGTGAAGTTACAACAGCCAACAACGCCCAATATCAAGCAATACAATTTAGCTGCACTTTAAAGGATCCTACTGGATTGGCTACATTCCACATCAACTTAAAGGACCAGTAAATTATTTTTTTTTTAATTCATAAGTCTACAATGAAAAAAAACACAGACAAATTAAACTTTGAAATCGCTAAGTCTTCTGCTCCTCTTCAGAAAAGTCGACAGGGTGATGATCCATCATGTAATGCTTGATTTCTCCTCTTTGGCTATCTGCATCATGGATCAGCATCCTGTCACCTTTTCTGAAGCAGAGCTTCAGTAAGTTAATGTAAGGAACACTTACCCTGGGTGCCCCACATGCCAATAGACCACCAGGGTAAGCGTTCCTTACATTACCCAGAGTAGCAGACCCCTCAGGAACTGCAGCAGAGGATTGCTAGGCTGCATCCAACCTCTCAGAGAAAGACCGCAGACTTTCAGTAATATAGTTCTTCTTTTTCATGGGCCCGTTGTACTGTCACGATCGTGCCCCTTTGCTCGTCCAGAACCTTTTAGCTTTGCTCCTCTCTCTATTTAGACTTGGCGGTATCCAATTAGCCAAGGGCTCCTCTCGAGGTGAAACGCAATGGTTATAGGCAGAAGTGAGAGCGAGACCAGGGAACTTAGCTTGGGTTCTGGATTTAGGGTGCCGTTCGTGACAGTAATTTCTTAATAAAGACTTAGCAATGTTTTATAGTTTTATGTGTTTGTGTGTGTTTTTTTTTAAATTTGTTACTGGTCCTTTTGACACATATTTCATAAACCCCTTAAACCTAATAAGTGCACTCCACTTACACAAACAGGAAAGCTCCAAAATTATACTGAACAACCCATTAATAAGGTATAAAAGGCAGGTATGGCACACTCTGTGAACTAAAAACAATCTAACCTCTCATCACTCCCTACACTGCACCTTTTTGAATAATGAGGAATTTCAAAATAGCCAAGACTCTTACCTTTTGTAAGATTGAAGGCAGAGGATCTCTCAGCTATAAAGTGTATAAAGTAGTGAATAAAGTAGTGTACAAACATTCACAAATACCCCTGACTTTTCAAGAACTTCAGGAAAAGTACACATACAAAAGTACACATACAATATGGCATTTATGAAACTTTAAAGGTATACAAAAAAGGTTTACATCTACCTATCAGACCTAGACTGGCAAAGGGGAGGTACACAGTAGATAAGGGAGCTATATCTCAATACTATAAGACAGGGGTAGGAATTTAGTTGGTGATCAATAGATCTCAAGACACTGTTAAACAGTTTGACTAAATCACCCTCCTCTTTTATTCTTTTCATTCAGATACAGTATTTATTCTTTTAAGGTTACATAAGAAATAGTTGTTTTTTAAATATAGTAAAATAAATTCTACATCAATTTAATATTTACATAATATTTTCCATGAAACAGAATGCTATCAGTGATATTATGGATGTAGCTCATAATGGGACAACATCACTAAAAATAGACTCCTCATTAGTTATGGGCACTCTTGCTATAAGACAAATATTGACCAGTATGATTTATAACAAAGGACAGGACAGGGTCGTAATATGGATACAAAGGACATGGTGATGCCCTAGAACAGTGCGCAGCTGTATAAAGGAACTCCCCATTCTTTTCTACAGGGAAATGTTTTAAAAAGTTTTTCACTGTTCCTACCATACCCCTCTAAAACTATATAAGCTCAAACTATAGCAACTGCCCAAAGGGTTAACAAAGTGGCACTGAAATGTTCCACACGTTTTGGAACTGTCCCATGATTATGAAATTCTGGAGAGAGGTGAGAGACCTCTCAAATGCTTACCTCCTTAATTATACTCCAATAACCTATGAATGGGCCACTTTAGGCCTCACAACGCAGCTTTCATCCAGACTGACCAAGGGTAGTTAAAGTTTAATAATCATAATCTCAGCAGCAGCAAAAAAAAAACATTCTTCAAGACTGGATTAAACCATAATCCCCATCTATTTCTCTCTTTATTTCCAAACAGTGTCATTTGTTTAACATGGACTGGATTGAAGCCTCTATGCAAAATAAATGTGGGTTGAAAAAGTTTTTGATACATAGTTGAGTTACATAACAACATTTCCTATTGAAAAATAACAAGTGCTGATGCAGTGCTTTCAGGAGACCTCCTTGTACACAAAAAAGAATGATCCTCCAGGATCCATCAATTGTACTATAATTATCAACATGAAAATCATTGAAAATATTTGCAAGAACAGAGATGGTACTTGCTAAACATGACTCAGATCATAGTATGATCTCTTCATACAATCAAAAACTACTACCTTCTCTATAACCTTTACTGTATGAGCTAAGACCCAATGTTTTCTTTACTGTAAGAATACAAACTGTTTATTAGTTTGAGATGTCAACAGATTCATAATGTAAAATCAGTGTACTGCTAACAAAAAATTATACTGCCTTTGACATGTACTGCAAATAAAAAGATGTTTTATAAAAACAAATATACAGCACAAAAAAAAAGATATCTTGGGCTGCTCAGTTTTTAGAGGCAGTTAACTGGAAACCTCTTGCATAAGTATTGGGAAATGGTTTTGGATGTTTTGACAGGACTACAAAAAGTGTTTATTTCAGCGGAATGCAGTGCAACGTATGCTTGACAAAGGGGTTTTGGCCCTGAAACATTGCATTGCATTCCAGTAGGTAGATTTGTGGCATTTACCATTGTCTTTAGCATCAGGCCCAAAATCTCTAAGTCTCACATTCGGATTATAAATAAAGAGCAAAAAGTGTAATTTTTTCTTCTATATTTGAAACTTCAGTTCTACAGGAGAAGTAAATTACCAGCTTGATTATCATAGCTGCTATTTTCCAGCTGTGATTTTCGATAGACAATGGCAAGTAACACATTTCAGTACAATTTTACTAAAAGTAAAACAGGTGATTTTACAAATTTGATTGATCAGACAGATTGGTTATTTTAAATGGAAACACAATGCAAAATTAATTATCTTCATTCTTTGATCTTTGATAATATAAAGAAAATGCTTGGAGTTGAAATCCAGAAATATGTTTGTGAAAAACAGCTATGGTAGTTTTATGTCCCCTTTTTCTGGCTCTAGAGAATTATACTTTACTTTATGGTAAACCTGATATGGCAAATGTACAATGTATTACATTGCAAATAATGACTTACTGATACAGCATGGAACCACACTATGTGGCCTGGAAGGAAAACAATTATGATGGAGAAAAGGAGAGATTATGAGATCAAGACACCTTCTGTCTGTGCTTGGGAGTCATTCCACAAAATACAGGATTATTT
Organism: Xenopus borealis; assembly: GCA_024363595.1. Classification (NCBI taxonomy): domain Eukaryota; kingdom Metazoa; phylum Chordata; class Amphibia; order Anura; family Pipidae; genus Xenopus; species Xenopus borealis. Next base: position 107,609,674 of record CM044432.1, read on the forward strand.
GTTCTTTAGAAGAGTATAACTATAGCCACTTGTCCGTAGAAAGAAAACACAGAGTTTGTATAAATGTGGGAATGTGTGGCATAAGAACGGGCATTACTATTAAGAGAGCATATATATATCTCTTCAAAGCACAAAAATACAAAGAACTGTTCAAATAAACAATGGGTTGGTTCTTCATCAAGGTCAAGGCAATAATGACCAAGATAGCTTGAGAATAGAATCCGTCCTATTAGAGGGGCTCCTGGGGCAATCTGCATACACAGAATTTTATTCTCTCCCAGTCCTTCCTTTTTGTCCTATAGACCACCATATATTTAACATACTGTAGTATACTGAGAAGTTCCAAAATATAAAATCACCTAGTGTGACAGTGATACTGTACATATATACATAACAGAGCAAAATTACTCATGTACTGACTGCTGATGCCCTTAAACCATGTTGGTGTTCAGTGTGAGTTGTGGGAAAACACCTTTAGTTGCTTTGACTAAGGGCTAAATTGTAGTATCCTACAAAATGCCATGCTGTTGTGTGGTGTTGTATAGAGCATGAGATAAAATCTGACCGGCTGTCGTTCTGAGCAGACACACAAGATCTCCCATGTTCAAGCATTATTTTGTAATCTTTTAACAACATAAAGACCAGCGAAACAGTTATTATGGACAAGGATGACTCTGAACCTAATGAGAAACATGCAAAGATGGTGTAAGCACCGCAATGCAGCCCAAGCCCAGTGTAGCGGCTCCTCATGCGACGCGTGTCAAAAACGTGCCGCGACTAGTTTCGTGAATTTTTCACCAATTTGCGAAATTCAATGGAAATTCACAAATTTTTCGGTGAAGCGAAACTGGGTACGGTTCATCCCTAAAACCAATACACAAGCTTAAAAGCTTAACAGAGCCACCGAACAGGTAAACACACAAATATATTTATTTATTCTATATTTATCTGGATAATAGAGGCCAACAAAACAATCTGCACATCTGGGGTATCCTGTAGTCTATGAAACAGACTAATATACTGTAGAACACAATATCAATCCCTGGTTCCAATGGTGCCTTTAGTGGTGCCTCCTGCTCTGCCTCTGTCCGAAACAAGGCCTGTATCCGTATATAATAAGTCGAGCCAGGCACAAGCAGGTTAACTGCAAAGTGTTTATTTCACTGTTTATTTTTATAAACACTTTGCAGTTAACCTGCTTGTGCCTGGCTCGACTTATTATATACAGACTAATATAGAACAGACACTGAGCAAAATCTTTAAACTTCTACTGGAAAACCGCCTAACATGGCAATTGATTTTTGACTGCGCTCACCAGTGGCGTAACTACTAGGGGTGCAGGGGGTGCAATTGCACCAGGACTCCCATCCCCTTGGGGCCCATTGGAGCCATGAAAATGGTTAGGGCAGGCAGTTATCTAGGGGGAGATTATACATCACACATGCCATCAACATGCCAGTATGTGATTTCTAGATGTAAGGGCCCCACAGGGACGCCCAATTGCGCTCACTGCAACGAAAAGGGGAGCCCACCACAGACACATTATCTGCTGCCTGCATAACCACAAACTGAAATAGTAAATACAAAAGAAGCTGAGATCGGTGGGATAAATCTCCTTTGAAGGCCACTAGATAGAAATCTACCAGGACCTTGCATGGCTCACCCTTCAACAGAGATGTATGCTACACCCCCTAACAGCAGTACTAATGACAAAAGATATGAAATACAGATGGGGAAATCCATTTTGCTTACAGCTAACTTCAATTTCAGATTCATCAATCTCAAGGAACCAGATGAACTTCCCCATTTTTGCAACCAACTGGGTATTACAACAGCAGAACCGATGGAATGGAGAACACTCGTATATCGGAGTGGAGAGGACCTACCGGAGCTGGAATCACAAAAGTAAACCGACCCCTGAATAAAGCCGGCTTCATACCCACTGCCAAGAGGACTAGACCCCATTCCTATAGGAGGGTAGCTATGATGCCCCTCTCAGTGGCTTAATAGACTAAATGGACAGTGGCATTTAAAACAGTTGATTTCTAATTTACACCAAGAGGAATATCCAGCTCTAATCTTATAAATACCTATAATGTCAAATGTTTCCCTTAGATCTTCACTGACTACATCTCTCCCTCATTTCTAAATCCTTATACCCCCTCACTCCCTCCAACTCAGCCCCCACTCCACCCACCTTTTTATTTCTCCTCTCCCCTCTCTTCTCCTTCCCTTACTCCTGCTTCCACTGACCCCCATCTACCCTCCACTTTCCTTACTCATCCTGGTCTTAATATTGCCCTTTAAGAAGGAGGTAGGGAGCTGTGGGTAATGTGTGTTCCAGGCTACCTCTGATACTTCCCCTAAAATGACCTCTGTTGTTACATAACTCCCCCCACCTAAAGACAGGGAGTCTATGGAGTATACGTTGCTTATTCTCCTTACCAGAAGCGATACTCTTGCAAAGTTCTGTGATTTGTTTATGGGAAGAAAAATGTTTGCAAAAGGTTATTTTTATATAATATTCTCAAGTTTGTAATTCCATATTGGGTAGATAATTTTTTTCATTAACAGATTCCACAGGCAAAGATGAGAGAAACATAAGGTATGATAGCTTAACCCTAATAAATTGTATCAATGAATGATAAATTATGCAAAATGTCATTGAATGTCAGGGGTCTGAATTCAATACAAAAATACAATAGCTTAAAACTGGAGCTCAAAAGAAATAAAGTACAAATTGCCATGCTACAAGACTTGCATCTTAAACACCAGGCAACATCCAAAATATATATAAAAGGATGCCAAGATGCTAAGTATCTACACTAGCAAACCCCAACAAACTAAAGCCAGAGGCCACACGATCATAATTGCAGATTCCCTTCAGTGGATTCAATTAGACCAGACCACTGATAAATTCAGACAAATGAATGCAGTTAAAGGTCTAATAGAGAACATAACTTATACCCTGCTGTCAATATACAGTAGCTGGGGAATCTTAAAAACATTCTTCAACAGATAGACTAGTTTACAGAGGGCACCCTGATTATAGGTGGATACCTAAACTTTGCCGCAGAACCAAATTTGGATTGCTCCTCCAAAATAAAACAGTTTACCCAACCACCAACTTACCCAATTAAGACAATTGTTGCACACTTATAATTTTGTAAATATATGATGGATTTTGAACCCAGAAATAAGAAACCTTTCCAGATGTTCAGTAGCTACCATTGGATGCATTACGTGGTCAGACCACACCACAGTTTTTTTTATATTTTCTAACTGCCACACAAAAATTGGCAATGGAAATTAAATGAAACATTATTGGAAAACAAGTCTACTATCAAACACATTTCAGAAGTCCTGGCAAATTATTTTAATGAGAATGCTATTCCTAACTGAAACAGGCGGTATGGTAAGCCCATAAATGTGTGGTAGGGCGTGAACTTATCAAAGTGGGCACGTACAAAAAACGAGAAATACAACAGAAATAAAATCAACTACTCAAGACCCTTATTACACTTGAAAGACAACACAAGTACCAACAATCCGCAAACACACTCAACCAAATAACAACGATCAGAAAAGAAGTCAAAACCTTACTATGCAATTACACTAAAAAAAGCAATCTTTTACCAGAAGCAGCTTTATTTCGAACATGGGAACAAATGTGGACATCTATTAGCCTCAGCATTAAAAAACAAAGACGAAACCACATTATGTACAACAAGGATTCTTCCAGGAGAACTACACATGATACAGATAAAATGAATCAAGTCTTCCACAATTTCTAAAAATCCTTTATATAACATATATCAGGAAACTGATCAACCCCGAGAACAAGAGAGGAATACCCCAATGGACACCTAACTGCAAACCACTCCCAAGCCCCATTAGAAGATCTAGATCAATTAGAGTCCCCAATCTCCTCAGAGGAATTACATTATACCCTCAAACACACTCCAGGTCATAAACCTTTGGGGCCAGATGGCTTTAAAAACCTGTACTATAAAAGATTTTCTAAAATTCTTCTACCTCATTTCCAAAAGAATATACTCGCAATTGCAGAAACAGGCAAACTACCTTTGGATGCAATGCAAGCCAACATAACACTAATTCACAAAAAATGGAAAGACCCCCATGATGTTAAAAGGTATAGGCCAATATGGATCCCAGGCTATAAGCGAAAGTACTAGCAGAGTGATTGAAACCGCTCCTATCAAGAATCATAAATCCTGAACAAGTGGGATTTGTCCCTAGGAGAGAGGCACGGGACAATACACTAATGGGCCGATTTACGAAATTCACGTGAAATGATCGAATAGCGATTTTTTCGTAAAATCGGATATTCTAATTTGGCCTCTTCCATCATCGAATACTGAATTATCAAATAGATTGAATGATCGGATATTCGATCATTCGATGATCGAAGGAATCAAAAATTTAAAATTATTCGACTGCATACTTCCCCAGATTGAACCTACTGAATTGCAATAGAAGGGAAACCCCCCATAGGCTTCTGAGACTAAGTCCTGCTCGAATACCATTTGTACGATCGAATCGTTCGGATCAGATCGTACGAATTCATCGAGAAATCAAATATCGAGCAAAATGATAGCCTAAAACAATTTGATAAGCATTCGATGGTTGAATGCTTATCGAATTTCGAATAGGATTGAGCAAATTTTCGAGAATAATAATAAATTTGCCCCTAAGAGTATATAGCATTTTATAAAAGAATAACATGCCATTTGATAGGGTGTCTATATTTAAATGCCTTCAATGGCTAGGGAAGGCCCTATATTTCTGTGTACAAAACCTATACATATAGTCACAGCCATGTATCTGTATTAATGGAACATTGTCAGAATCATTCAAAATCAACAATGGCACAAGGCAGGGGTATAAGACAGAACGCGAACATCACAGGGGTATGCATTAATTCGCGAAACCACAAAACAGCAGCTTAGGTGGATAACATGCTATTTTTTATAGCTGAACCTAGAACAATGCTTCCGGAAATATTGCACTTAATTGAAGCATATGGTGCTTTATGTAATTTAAAAATAAACCAACAGAAATCCAGCTTTCTTAATATTTCTTAATATAACAGGAAATACAACCTCTACGGCAAACCTACACATTTACAATAGAACCAAAGCATTTCACATACCTTGGCCTCAAGAAATCGGAAAATATGTCAGAAGGGGTACCTCTGAATATATACCCACTACTCAAAAAGATAAGGACCAACTTGCAATATGGGACAAACCTGGTTTCCCGTGATTTGGTCATATCAGCATAATTAAAATTAATATTCTCCCTCGCATTCTGTACTTGTTCCAAACAATCCCATTTCAGATACCCAGATCAGTCACAAGAATGGAAAGCACCCCCAACGAAATCTCAGCAATCTATAAAATGCTAATAAGCAATACAACCACACCAATGAGTGACTTCAAATGAAAAAGGGAAACAAGAATTACACCGCATCTTCACTGAAGATGAACGGGAGCTAATAGTGGCAAAATCATATAAGTTAACCAAATACACTAGATTACAGGAAAGTAACTATAAAATACTCTCACAATGGTATAGAGTACCAAGTAAACCATCTACAATGTTCCCAAACATCCCTGACACCTGCTGGAGATGTGGTCAATTAAATGGCACTCATTCACGTCATGTGGCATTGCCATAACATACAACCATATTGGGCTCAAATTAAACAGATACTGCCTAACTTTACAGATATGGCAATAACTGACTCAGCACCTTCTTTTCTGCTACATTGCAATGAGATGTCTCCAGTACAATATAAAAAAAAAATCAATTATTTCTGGTCAGAAACATTTCTGGTCAGGTGATCTCTGAGGCAGCACACAGACCATCACGAAATGGTGGTTCAAGGCAAGAGATGTAAAAGGGCAAAATTTACTTAAATATATATTCCAGTTTGGTAGATTTTATATGCCACTTAATTAGTGATGGGCGAATTTATTCGCCAGGGGCGAATTCGCGGCGAATTCCCGCGATTCGCCGCTGGCGAATAAATTTGCGAAACTGGCAAAAAAATTCACCCAAAAAAATGCGCCGCACAAAAACGAGTCGCGCGTCGTTTTTGACGTGACGAAAACGACGCGACACGCGCCGAAAATGACGCGACGCGTCGGAAACGACGCGACGCACCGGAAACGACGCGACGCGCGTCAAAAAACGCGACTCGTTTCGCGAATCGCCGAAAAATTCGCGAATTTTTCGGCGAAGCGAAACGCGCCCGTTTCGCCCATCACTACACTTAATATGATATAAACTACAGTACCTGTTGCTCAAGTATTCATTTTGGGGGTATAGTTAACCAATAGCTAGCTACTCCTTAATTAAAACAAAGATGAAATTGGTGTTACTTGCCGAAAACCGTTTGTTTAATATTTTACTGTTCATCTAAATTTGATACTGGATGTGTAAACTCCAGAAAGCATATACTATAAATGAATAATGGACTGCATGTAATAAGCAATACCACACATGATAAGACTTATAGGGGAATGTAATACAAGTTGGTAACTCAAAAACTATTTGCAATGAGAAAAGTTAAGCCTTTGCTCGAACAAATTTTGCATTGAGTGAATGCAATATACCTTTTGCGAACCAGGAAACTGTTTTGCGACCACTTCTGCCAGTGGAAGGCCGTTTGCGAATTTTATACTTTGCGCTAATGCGCTGTCAATGTAATAAAACTTCTTACTTAAAAAGTCGCAATGTTTGCTCCAAAAGATTATGACACCTTCAAGCACTTCTTAAGAGTGCGCAATTACAATGCGCAATAACGATTCGCAATGCAGTAACCCTTTAAGGAACAATATTACATTGTGAGATGTGGATTTTTACTCTTATTGGTGCGCAATGTTTTTCTCTTTATGACTTTAATTACATTCCCCCCTTTATGTTATAGATGTGATTTGCAAATGAATTTCCTGTACTCTGCACAAAACTAAAATAAAGAATTAAAAAAAAAATTAGACTATGATCATATTTATGAATAAGGTCAAATTGTGTGAATTTGATCGAAAAGTTTTTTTGGCGCACCACCTGGAGAGTATATTGAGTTTTTCAATTGCCCTACTTTAACTCAAATCTTGTTTTTTTAAATTAACTTCCTGTTATGCCATTTTTTTCACGCAGGAAGCCTTTGTCATTTTATGTGTATTTTCACTCTCATTCATCACTTGCTAGCCAAGCTAGCCAAGGTGAAGGAAGAATTGCAAAAGCTGCCATGTATCAGGCATTTTTCTTGCCCCAAAAAATGGCTCAACGAAGGAAGCATAAGGATGAAGAGGATGTGGGGGCAAGGATCAATGGGTCCCACAGTGTGTTTGATCTTAGTGGCCAGAGAAAGGGGAGAGAGAGTGTGTTGGAGGGAAGTTGGGGAGTGACATGAAGGGGTGCTTGGGGGGAGGAGAAAAGGTTGTGGAGGGCAGGTCAGAGAGTGGGCCCACAGTAGTGAGGATGAGGGCAGGGAGGGTGGACCACACAAGTGAGGAGGAGGGCAAGGAGGGTGGCTAACACTAGTGAGGAAGATGAGGGAGGGGCAAGGAGGGGGGCTGCAGTGCAGGATGGCAGGAAGAGGGCAGGGATGGGGGTCCACAGTAGGCAGGCAAAGGAGGATAGAGGCTCTAGAGGAGCACAAAGGAGAGAAGAGGAGGAGGACAATGGGGATGAGACCCAGCACTAAACTTGGCCTCCACTTTTTCCGCTGACTAGAATGCAGCACTGGTTCATGAAGTGCTGGCACAAAATGCTGTTTGGGAGTCAGTGTCATTGCATTAATGCTACCAGGTGCAAACAACTTTCAAACAGGCCAGATTGTCTTGTTTTGTACACAAGGCTTCTCCTTGGTAACATTTATGTGCTCTTTAATTTATCTTAAGTTGCCCAGCGTTGCCACAGGGGTGCATTAAGAATCTGATGCAAGTAATGCTTGCCAGTAACCCACTAAATACTTTGTAAAGCTCTACTCTGCTCTTATCAATGGGGGCTGCTACATATTGAAATGTATGTTGAGACAGCATTCCTCTTGTATTTTATAGCTAGGATACATATTTATATTTGTTGTACAAATGTTTGCCTGGTGGTGAACCATCAAACTTTTTTCGTAAATAAATCTTGTTTTTTTTTTTTGCAAAATTGTGTGATATTTTGAAAAACATTTTGTCAGTACACCCACAAAAACAAAAACTGTCTGTGTTTATTACTTTTTGATAAGGTGCTTGACAAAAATTCAATAAACACAACTGCAGAGCAGGAACATACTTTTTCAGGGTGTATATCAAACCACCTTTTTTGCAGAGTTAACACTTCAGTTCCAGGTTGGGACAAGAGAAGATGGGATTATTGTGCATTCTACAAGAAAAACAGATAAAGACACCTATTACTTTTTAATTAGCCACACAAACTCCTGTCATTGCTGGCACTTACTGAGAAAATGCTTTCTGAAGGTTACACTTCCCACAGGTTCAAACTGATGAAAACAGCTGTGACTTCAACACTTTGCAATTCATTTCTGTGCCATTTCTGTCCAGGTGGTGAGTCCAGTTTAGTGTGTCATAAGACCTTTGCACATGTAGAGGCTGCAGAGTAATACAAAGTTTAATATCTTTCTAACATCTTTTTTATTAGCAACTTAAGTGGTAAATAACTGAATGTAAGAGTTAGTTGAAGCTGTAATCTCAAAATAATGAGTCAGTGTTCATGTGCATGTCTGTTTCCTCTGTGGGTGAGCACCAACATTACAAAGTAGCGTATGATGTGTGCGTAAGAGAAGCATAACACAGTAGGAGGCCAGAAACTACAACTAGTTTTGGTTTTGTTTTAACATATGTTCAATGTGTTATTATCCCTTCTAACAAAGTATCTGGTTACAGCTTAAAGGGGTTGTTCACCTTTGCAATAACTTTTAGTATTATATAGTTACATAGTTAAATTGGGTTGTAAAAAGACAGAGTCCATCAAGTTCAACCCCTCCAAATTAAAAACCCAGCATATACACACACACACATCTCCACTCTCCACACATATAGAGTAGAGGTGTCCAACCTGCGGCCCAGGATGGATATATATTGTAAATGTGGCCCAGCTGGAAATGCTTGGTTCCAGAGGAAATGTTATGTTGCAAAGGATATAGGAGTAGGCAGGAGAGGGGGGGGGCTCTGCCCATTGCCCATTTAGTAGTAATAATAAATTCTATTTAATATTCAAGTGTCCGTGGTTATCCAACTAATATTATAGTTTTTTTCTGTGCATCTTCTTTACTTTTACAAATCAAAATTATTTGTGTATCTCATGTTTGGCCCCAGACACTTTTTCTTTTTCCATTGTGGCCCAAGGAAGCCAAAACATTGGACACCCCTGATATAGAGCATGATATTCTGAGACAATTTGCAATTGTTTTTCTTTTTTTTCTTCAATTTTTTATTGTTTAATAATGATGTGGATAACAGTATTTAACAAATCACTGTATATGTATACATTAGTATATGGATACATCAATAAAGATTGCTTCTCCAAACTGTTTCTATGTCCCGTTTTTTCTTGGTTTTAGAGTGTAATTTTTATAAAAGGGGGGATCGGCAGTTCAAGTTGTTACGATTGGGCTTCTTTCAGTTGTATTTCCAGGTTTTGGAAGAATCTCTATTACCATTAGGACTATTACAAAGTCTGTCTGTGCCTGTTAAGTACATTTTTTTTTTAAATATGTTATTTGACTATTTATTTTTCTCCCTCTGTCTCTGAGTTCTCTAGATGGGAAATACTGATTTTTGTATTACTATCATATCCATTTTGTTTTTCATTGGCTATTATTGAAGGTTTTTGAGTTATTTAACTTTTTATTCAGAAGCTCCTCAATTTACATTTTAAGCAATCTGGTAACTGCTATCCAAATTACCGTAGCAACCATGCATTGATTTCAATATTGATTTTGGATAGGAGAGGGGCTGAAAGATTAGTAATAAAAAGTAGCAATAACAATACATTTGTAGCTTTACAGGGTATTTATTAGAAAGGGTCAGCGACACCCATGTGAAAGCTGCAAAGAGTCAGAAGAAAAAAGGCAAATAACTATAAACTTGTAAAAAAAATTAATTATTGGCCATTCTATAACATACTAAAAGTTACCTTAAAGGGGAACCACCCCTTTAAGATGTTGCAGGCCAATATTCACTGCTAGGGGCACGCCAGCACATCACCATCAACAGAGTCTTCAAATGCAAGAAAATAAAACAAAAAATGTGTTTCTTTTCCATATTCAAAACAATGAAATTTAACATCATCATATTAAACATGTTAACATGAACAAAAGCCTCATTAACTGACATATAACCCCCATGACAAGCCCTTTATATTAAGGCAAAACAACAGACTGAGGTACTGTATTAGTGGATTTCACAGTCATTGTTGAGATCATATCGATGAAGGCTCCTACAAAGAGTCTACCATATATCCGTAGATTTATTAAAAAACAATTATAAGAATGGGGGACTAATAGCTTTAACGTGTAAGGGACAACATTCCCAGTGGAATAACCAACATGTGACCTTTTTGGCCTCACAAACCCTTGATGCTAGCAATATACTATTTACCTTTGTTAAACTTACAACTAAAGTGTACATTGATGAGCTTCTCATGCACTCTTCTTCCCTGTGTTTGGTTATCCCTCTGTCTCTAAACATACCCCTCAGTCTTAAGTTCCAGATCATCATCAATGCCTGGTGGGAGTCCATGTTGCACTGCCACGTTGAGCAACATGGCACAGTCACACCCTCCCTACCTTATTAGTAAATTGATACATATGCGTGTGAAAGTCTCTCCACTTAACACACATAAAACCTCTAAAGTCAATCAGGTGCCATTAATTAGAATCTCTGGCATAGTCTGTTAATTGAAGTAAATTTCAAGTCCCATGATGCATAGCGCATTTGCTCTAGCAAGACTGTACCTAGTCACAAATATTGGCTAAATACATGTATATTAGTGATGGGCAAAGCTGACCTGTTTCGCTTCATCAAAAGTTCAAGAAATGGTGAAAAATCGCCAAAATGCAGTGAAGAGATAATGGAGAGCTGACTGACCTAAGAATAGTGGACAATGGAAACTGCCAGTGCCCAGGAAATGCAAAACTACAAGCAGCTTGAACAGGCTGTGTCTGAGACCATGCCATCACATTATACATTATATATAATAAGGATGAGTCTCAGAGTATAGAAGCGAGCATAGTTTGCCTTTGCAGTTTGCCATCTTTCTATCCACTTTACCAAGTCTATTTTAATGACATCTTTAACCTTTAAACTTCTAGCTAGCTTAGAGATGGTATGGCATATGGTGTATGTTGATGTCTTTGCAGATTAGTTGCATTACCTGTTCTGTGAAATGCGTACCTTGATCTAAGGATCTCATGCAGTCCATATCACAATCTTTGCAATCAGCTTTTTAACTATAGATTCTGCTGAATCGTCCTAAATATGGATGAGTGAATCTGCTGCAGATTTTTGGTGTGAAAAATGGCTAACTGCAGTATTTTGCCACAAATTCATTCCTGGCAAAAAAAAAACGCTCATCGCTAGTCCTGACCACTGGTCACACTTCTGACCAACCAGAGGATTGATCAAAGTAAACAAGTACATTTTCATGCAACATTTGCAAGCTGGAGCAACCTTTTGACATCTGAATAGAGCCTACCTCAAATATCTGAAATTAATGCATTGTCTTAGGAAGGTTGTTGAAATAATCCTACAAGACTTGAATTTGGGTGATTCTACCGTCTGTTCAGGCACAGTTTGATCCTGAAGGGCTGATGAAACAAAACTAGAGGGAAAAGATAGTTATGTAGATTGTGCGAAGTACATTACCTTTGTGCATTGAGGTAGGAAAACCCAGTGTGTACCTGATACTAAATGACAGCAATTGCAGATGGAAGTAATATAACTTAGAATAGGTGATTGTTCATACAATTAATGAAAGCAAAAAAGTTAATATATACTTAAAGTCTTACTGTTGGCAAATATACAGGCGACTATCAATACAATGCATTCCTCAGTCTGAGCACAGAAGACTGCTTGTTCAAAGATATGAAAGTACTCCTGACAAAACAATGTGAAAAATATCATTGTTCTAAGTCAGGCCTGTCCAACTGGCAGCCCACGGGCAGCATGTGGCCCTCCGTGAGAGTCTCCTTACCATGTGTAAGCTTGAAAAGGTACCACTACAGAGAGTAACTGGCCCCTGCATTGTTTAACACACCTGTGACCTTCCTGCATTGTTTCACACTTGTAACACTTCTATTATTCACACCCCTAAAGCCCTGTACAATTCACACCCGAGACCCAGAATGAAACTGCCCACATTGTTCACCTGTTCACACCTTATTCAAAATGCTAATGGGGCACAATCAATGTGTCACTGTATGTAGTACATCTTGTATGCTTGACAAAGGGGTACAGCCCAGAAATGTTAAATTTTCTGCAAATAAACACGCAAGGGAATCTCCCTGGTTGATCCTGTTCTATTCTTCCCTATGCTCCCTGTGTGTGCCATACTCTGCTTACCCAGTGCCACTTGTGTGTGCCATGCTCTGCTTGCCCTGTGCTGCCTGTGTGTGCCATACTCTGCTTGCCCAGTGCTGCATGTGTGTGCCATGCTCTGCTTGTCTAGTGCTGCTTGTGTGGGTCATACTCTGCTTGCCCAGTGCTGCTTGTGTGTGCCATACTCTGCTTGCCCAGTGCTGCTTGTGGAGTAGCATTTGGAAAGAGTCATTAGGGGTCCCTAAGGTCCCTAATCATGTGTTGGGCAGTTTCTGGATTATCCACAGGGAAGGATTAGGCATATGGCTGATTTAAGTTTTTCACATATGAGTGATGAGGGATATCTCTGCAGTGAGCACCAACCATTAGTGATGGGCGAATCTACCCTGTTTCGCTTCGCCGAAAAATTAATGAATTGGCGAAAAAATTTGCGAAACGAGTCGTGGCACGTTTTTGACGCGTCGCGTCAAAAACGACGTGCGACTCGTTTTTTTTCAGCGAATTTTTTTCGATGAATTTTCGCTGGCATTTTGCGAATATATTTGCCAGCGGCGAATCGCAGGAATTCGCCGCGAATTCGCCCATCACTACCAACCATTTGTTTTTTTGGTGTGCTACTACCATTAATGTGGATATGATCTTAAAAGTTCTTGTGGTAACGTGGGTGTAGTTTACAATTGGTGTGGTTTAAAAGGGGGAATGGTCAACACTGACTTTCATTATCGGCCCTCCACCACATAGGCCAGGAAAAGATTGGCCCTCGGTACCACAGACATTGGACAGCACTGTTCTAATTTATGTCTATATTGTAGTTCTATTGTTTGTCTATGGGAGAGAGCATTTATTAAAAGGTAGGAATTGAAACAAAACTGTGAGCTTAATAGAGCAAGGCTAAAATAGTTAAAAAACACACAAACTCATTGCTGTCAGTATTTAGGTTTGTCAATGGCTGATTTCAGTGGTATAGCAGTGGCAATAAAATAATGACTGTATATTTAAAAAGGGAACAAATGTTTTAGGCAATTATAGATACAGTGACCAAACTGTATAACTCCTGCTGTTAAATGATCAACAGGACTAAACTGTGTCTAGCAGATAAGCGCTCTGTTATCACAGACTCATTCCTAAATAAGGGGTATTTGTTGCAGAAACTTACTCATTACTAGAAAGGTAAAAAATGCAGTAAAAATTTTTTTTAGAAAGCTATTTAATGTACCTGTAATCACATAAATGGTGTGTCTTATGAGACAAGAGACTTAAAAACCATACCCCCATATGTAATAAAAGGCAAAACGTTTGCCCAGAAGCAGTAACCCATAGCAACCAATAAGATGTTAAGCCATAGCATAGCATATACGATGTTTGCTTTTAAGCAGATGGGCAGTACATTCTACTTGCTGATTGGTTGCTACAGGTTACTGCTCCTGGGCAAACTTAGTGTCTTTTATTACATAACCTCCATAACCTTGCAAAAAAAAATTACATAAACAGCAATCCAAGTATATACTGTATAACACATTCAGTCTATGAAATATCTCACTGTATAATGGCATAAAACTGTGCACTCTTGAAATATCTTAATGCAGGCATTGCCCTGATGACAGAACTGTCCATGCTGGAGGTTATGAAAGAATTGGAATCATTTTAGGAAATAAATAAGATGTCAGAAACCATTCTGTCTTCCACACCCTTAGCCATCACCTCAATCTTCCCAAAAAATCTTTTAAACTTAAATTTTTTTGGTATTATTGTTCCTTTAAAAAGCTGAATGAAAAAAGCACTGAATACCATGCGGATAGTAACCCATGGGAAGGTTTAGGCATACCCTGACCACCTGTTACAATTATAAAGTTTGGTTACAATTAAATATGTTTAAGCAAAAAAAAAAAAATTCATGGAAATTACAGTATTTTACATAAGTAGATGGTTTATTCTTTTGGAATGATTCCTGATATAAATCCAAAATTAAAATGTTGCCAAGTGAAAGAGAGGGTCATTTTAAGCAATTTTATGATATGCATAGTCTTCATGTCACTTCCATGACATAGATGGGAAGAGTCACAGGTCACCCTGCATTTCCAAGAGATAATTGAAGGTTGTCCACAAGAAGCAATATTTGTCAGGTAATTCTTTTTCTGATTTCTGCATAAGCAATTGTAATAAAAATGACTCATGTGTGCCTTAGCCCCTTTTAAACTAACATTGACATTGTTAGAAAATACTTTTTCCACTATATGTAAATAAAGGCACACAGCTTGTTCAGATAACGTAACCCATATCAACCAATAAGATTTTTTGCTTTTAAACAGGTGACCAATAAATGTTACCCACTGACTAGAGCTGTAGCAAACTGCATATTTTATTAGATAATCCCATTTGATAGATAGATAAATAACAATCCTCAAAAAAAATCCTGGGTTTCTCTAAAATTGTCTCCAAAAAACTTATGATTAATGACAAATTATTTTACAGATTTATATTACTAAAAGCAAAATTCTATTATATTGTTCATAAAAAACAGCAAGAAGAAATATGTATTTCAAGCTTAATTTATTTCTAATTTTATGATACAAAGTTTGCTTTAAACAGAATCAAGATCTGCATTTTCAAACAGTAAAGCAGTATCTGGTTTATTAACATAATACAAAAGTGATATCTGGTTTAGGAACATAATACAAATCATATCTGTTTAACCACTAAACGTGAATATTTTGAGTCTTTTTTTATAGATTATGAGGCATAATTTGTGTTTTGCTTACAAAAATACCCTGTAGCTGAGCAAAATTTTCCTCTTGGCAGAATACATGATAATATTTATTAATAATCTGTCAACACCTACTTGGAGACATGTATCACTGAAAATAAAGCAATCTGCTGTGTTGCTTGTGTCTGTCGACAAGTATATTTACAAATGGGTAGACATAAAATTTTAACATTTACAAGCAGCATTACACCCAAATTATAACAAATTAGAAGTGCATTTGTTTAGTATCTATGGGGTTTATGAAACAGAATGAGCACGGTTTGATGCTGGTCTAGTGACTTTCAGCAACTGTTCAGCAGATAACATTCACTGGCCTCCTGTTTAATATATCTTATTGCTTTCTCCTGGTTATTGCACCGAGGTAAACAGTACAACATCCACTTTCTACAACAGTGTTGCTCCACATACATGTTGCTGGACTACAGTTTACTGCAATTTATAATCAAGTCTATCATTGTCTAGCTACATCATGTCTAGATTCTCTCCAGGGTTGAACCCGCTGGTTTAAAGGAATTGTTCAGTATAAAAGTAAAAACTGGGTAAATAGATAGGCTGTGCAAAATAAAACATGTTTTCAATATAGTTAGTTAGGCAAAAATGTAATGTATAAAGGCTGGAGTGACTGCAAGTCTAACCTAACAGAAGAGAACACTACTTCTTGCTTTTCAGCTCTCTTTTGTTTACACTGACTGGTTACCCTGGTTACCAGGCAGTAACCAATCAGTGAATTGAGGGAGGGCCACATGGGACATAACTGTTGCTTTTGAATCTGAGCTGAATGCTGAGGATCAATTGCAAACTCACTGAACAGTTATGTCCCATGTGGCCCCCCCTCAAGTCGCTGACTTACTCAGATTTAGAGAGCTGAAAAGCAGGATGTTGTGTTGTATTCTGTTATATGAGACATCCACTCACTCCAGCTTTTATACATTACATTTTTGGCTAACTAACTATATTAGAAACATTTTTTATTTTGCACAGTCTATCTATTTACCCAGTTTTTATTTTTACCCTGAACTGTTCCTTTAAACCCGCTCCTGTGCCGATATAATGTACGCGTACACACACATGCAGGTGGGGAGTGGTGACATCAGCATCGGATTCAGCTGCATGGAGTTTTTGCATGAAGTTTTGCACAGGTCTGGGGGCCCAGGGGATGGTGTGGGGGGCCCTGAGGATGTGGGCCCTGGGCCCCCCAGTCCAACACAGATTCCCTCACAACCCTACCTGGTAGAAATTATGCATGTCAGACTTTCAGTACAAGGTTATACATCTTAAAGGAACAGTTCAGGGTAAAATTAAAAACTAGTTAAAGTGATACTGACACTAAAAAATGAAATTTTACATATGAATGTACATTAATTGTTACCTATAGGTCATGTTGATCATTTTTTGCTGAAAGGTTTGTTTTTGTATATAACTGTTAGCTGAAATGTCTAAGCCTGACTCTCTGACACCCTGACACTCTTACTTTGCCAACCTAACAGTCCCATCTCAGTCTGTTAGTTACAGTTTCTAATGATAACAGATGCCTGCTGCACAAATATGGCAGCCCCCTCATACAGGAACATGGGGGATCAGACAGGTAATGTAAAAGCATCATGCAAATACCTTATGGCAAAGTTAGAAGTAGCTTTCAAAGCCAGTTATTATAATAGAGGTAAAAAAGAGTTTGACTTCAGGTGTCAGAATCTCTTTAAATAGAAAGGCTGTGCAAAATAAAAAATATTTCTAATATAGTTAGTCAGGGAAAAATGCAAACTATAAAAGTTGGAGTGAGTGGATGTCTAATATAATAGCCAGAATCCAACATCCTGCTTTTCAGCTCTCTAAATCTGAGTAAGTCAGCGACTTGAAGGGGGGCCACATGGGACATAATTGTTCAGTGAGTTTGCAATTGAGCTTCAGTATTCAGCTCAGATGCAAAAGCAACAGTTATGACCCATGTGGCCCTCCCTCAAGTCACTGACTGGTTGCTGCCTGGTCACCAGGGTAACCATTCAGTGTAAACAAAAGAGAGCTGAAAAGCAAGTAGTAGTGTCCTGTTCTTTTAGGTTAGACTTAGTGACTCCAGCCTTTATACAGTACATTTTTGGCTAACTAACTATATTGAAAACATTTTTTATTTTGCACAGCCTATCTATTTACCCAGTTTTTATTTTTATACTGAACAATTCCTTTAAGAACCAGAATTGTAACAATGTTGCTATATTCTGGTTGAACATTGAGTATGTTTTCTATTTCCTTTGACATGTACAGGATTTCCATACTATGAATATTGACCGAACATAACCATTAAGACCCAAATCCAGTGGTTAAGGAGAGAACGCGAAGCAATACTGAGAGGAGAGCACTCAAAGCAATTTTTATTTGTGGACTACAAATCCCACAACATGTTTTGGGCCTTGCATGCCCTTTCTCAAGTCAAGACTTAGTGATAACGGTTCCTGAGATAAGGGTCGATGCACTTCTGCGTGGATTTGTTAGAGAAAGAGCGTAAGAACACCTCCCTGAAAATAACCATTAAGACCTTAGTTAGGATAACAGAAATTATTAACCTGATGATTATGCTATACATTTTCAGATTAACCTAATGTTAGAAGAGAGGTTTAAAATTCCTCTTCATTGCTTAAGAAATATGCCACCAGCATTTAGCCACAGCCACCTTTTTTATCCACACCCTCCTGCAAGCCCATGCTCTTGCAAGTAACATGCATTTCATAGATTTTCAGTAATATGCAGCATTTCATAAAAGAGTAGATCCATCAATATATTTCATGACATAGTGTCCCCAACATTTCTGGACTGTGGCCCCACCAATATATGCTATGGTGTAGAGGAATATGACAGAGCAACGCTAGTTAAATTTCAAAGCATTTGTGCATAGTCAGATAAAAAGATGTTGGCTGCACAACTTCAGTACTTCAGAAACAGTCCTAAGATTTCAGCAGTACATTATTTCAGCAGTACATTCATTTCCACACTTCTTTTGGGCAGCTGGCATCTTAGGGCTTGAATAAAAGAGCTTGATCAGTTTGCTCTACGCCTCTGGTTTCATGACCCCAGGGAGGCCCATGCCATATTTTAGGGAAACCTCCATTATGGTGATAATGATCCAGTCCTGAATGTTTTTTAAACCAAATTTTTCTTCACATGAATTTAATTTATCATGAAATAAGGTCTCAAAGGTCTCTTATAATCTTATAATCATAGACTGAAAGTATATATAAATGTAAGGGTTTGTCCATAATGAAATAACTACATTATCTCAGGCTTCATCCTTTACAGTGATGTGAAGGTAACAACTTGACCTCTCTAATATTTACCAGGCTATACAGTGGCTTTACACATTTCAGCAAAAAAAAAACAAATACACTTGAAATGACAAGAAGTAGTGCTTTCTCGTGTCTAAAATCAATACTTCCATCTTACACCTTTGTTACCTTCCCTGCACTTTGTAATTAAATACACTCAGAGCTGTGCTGAATGGAATGGTATTGTCTGTGCATCCACTTTGTGCTCTCAAAAGTTTGTATATATCTGGATGAGCAAATTACAGCTGAACAGGAGCACATATTCATTTCTGCAATGTGTATATAAAGCTCAGGTTCTTATTTTTCTGAATTAGGGCAACATAATGTTGTTTTCACACCATAAAGAAGACACATGCTACAAGAAACCCATTATGCTCTTCACAACAGTTCCACTCAGCCTATTCTCCATCTAGAAAATGTCTATTCTATGGCAACAGTCAAAGGGAAAAGTAAATTACAACCAACGTCTAAAATGTAAAAATACAACAATAAGCTGATTATTCAATGTATATAGGAAAGGCATATTTTTCTCTATTCTGCTGTTTTTATTTTAAATCTTAGGAATTATGAAATTTACATTACATTCATAGCCTTTATTGGATGGGACTTATTCCTAGTCTTCTACAAGTTGGAAAAGCCTGTCTTTCATGTTTTGTATGAGAAACTGCACTGGAGCAGATAAGCAGTTGTGTTATCATATTAGCATTAGATTGTATGAATTGGCAATAGAACTGTGGTTCTCAACCTGGGGGTTCGACCCCTTTGGGGGTCGAATGACCCTTTCACGGGGTCACTTAAGGGGTTCCAGGAGCAGGTTCATCTCTCTCCCCACTAGCCCTGGGCCAAGGTTGTAGCTTTTCAGGTGTTGGTGCTGAGAGTTTTAGTTCAGTAACTTGTGTAGGGAAGCCAGTTGCACTACAACATTCTATAATTATGCAGCCACGCTGCAGTACTTTCCTAAAAATCCGCTCTGGGCTGGTAACGAAAATATTTTAATGTTTGACATTAAAACATGAGGAACTGTATTAAAGGGTCACAGCATTAAGAAGATTGAGAACCACTGCAATATAATATCCTTAGGCAAATGGACAAGGCAAGCATTTCACCTCAGGTAACACCTCCTTGAGTGCCAACAGCAATAATCACTATTGCAGGATCACCAAATTAGAACATTGACTACCTGTATTTAACTACAAGTTACTCAACTTTGCTTTCCAGCTATTTAGGTATGATAACAAATGCCTACACTGATCATATAAGGGCCCCCTATGATGTGTGCTTCTGCAAAATTTATTTGGTCTAAGTTAGGTACGTAGACAGGTCCATCCACCAACGTATATGCACACCTAGATGATTTCTACCAATGATTTACATATTACCAAGGTTTTTAGGCATACTGAGTAAATCAATCTGTAGGTGCTTTTTACTAGCACAGTTATGAGTAAATATTAAAACACTGGAGTCCAAAAGGGACCTTCCAGAGAGTAAAAATGTCTATAAATGTCTGTAAATAAGGCATACTGTGGCAGGTTGAGTAAAAATACTTATTGGTTGTGCTTAGTAATGGGCGAATCTGGGGCGTTTCGCTTCGCCAAATTTTTCGCAAATTTCTCAGACATTCGCAAAAACGGTGAAGAATTCACAAAACGCCGCCAGCATCTCCCTTTGGACGTGGGCGTCCATTTTTGGATGCCAGCACACATTGCCGGCATTGAAAAAAAGGACGCTGTGGTGAATCGCGGGAATTTGCCATGAATTTGCCCAAGGTGAATAAATTCGCCCATCACTAGTTGTGCTGAATTAGTAAGTGGCTACAGCAGCTCTGAACAAAATTCACAATATATGATTATCCTATATATTATGTTGGTTTGCTGTTTAAAGTAAAAATATAAAATACTGAGCTATTAATAACCTGCATCATTAAGTTAATAGTGGTAACCACCCAAAATGTGGTTTTAATATATCTTAGTGATGGGAGCGAGATATTTAAATAGAATCTGGCAGACAATAGGAGGGTTGGAGGAGAAAACTACTTTAGGGAGCACTATGCAAATAAGCACTATAAATGTAACTGACTTTGCCATTGCTGTAAGCTTGCAGTAAAAATTAAAATGAGGTCCCGCAGGATTCTGTATTGGGTTCATTTGTATTTAACTTGTTCATTAATTACTTAAGGGAGGATATTGTAAGTAATGTATCGGTATTTGCAGATTACACCGTATTATGAAGTCCAATTGATTCCATACAGGGTGCAACGTGCTTGCAGCAGGATCTTGATAAACTGGCACATAGGTGGCAGATGAGATTCAGTGTCAATAAATGTAAGATCATGCACCTGGGATTTAAAAATGAGCAAGCCACTTTTACCCTTAGGGCTCTTACACACTGACATTTTTTAAAATGCATGCTGAGAGCATAATGAATGCATATATTGCATTTAAACTTTTCCATTTTTCCATTGATAGCTCAACATGCATTAGGTGATAAAAAAAATGCAAAAATGCTGAAGGCAAAAACCCACTGAAAGGCAAATGGAGTAAAAGACAACACAGAATGAGAATGCTCATGAGTAAAACCAGGCAGACAATAATTGAATCAATTAGCAAATGTGTATAAAACCCACGTTAAAGGCACAATAAAGACACCAAACAAAATACCTATGTGTAGTAGCCTTCATTAGGCAACTCCATAATGGACATGGACCTTGGAGTCCTTGTAGCTAGGACAGGTTTGAACAGTGATCCCCAACCAGTAGCTTGTGAGCAACATGTTGCTCTCCAACCCCTTGGATGTTGCTCCCAGTGACCTCAAAGCAGGAGCTTATTTTTTGAATTCCAGGCTTGGAGGAAGGTTTTGGTTGTATAAGGACCAGGTATACTTCTAAACAGAGCGTCAATACAGATTGCCAGTCCACATAGTGGCTACCAAATGGCCAATCACAGCACTTATTTGGCACCCCAAGAACATTTTTCATTCTTTTTCTTCTAAATGTTGCCCACGGCCTCAAACGGTTGGGGATCCCTGGGTTAGAAGATTAATGTCAGCTAACGATAATATCTCTACTTGTATTGCTTATCTGACAATATCAATGGTTGACTGTCGCTACTATTTTCATATGATTGCAGTCATGGCCAGAACGTCGTTGTTGTGTAATGGCTGCACATGACAGTCGTCTGATTTGTTCTTTTACTACTTTATTTAATCTGAATGACTAGTTTCAGATCAAAAGAGTTGATCGGAGCCTTATTAATACCAGTCCCCCAGCTGGGCTTCCAGACTCCTGGCAATGGCTCTCACCGAAACTGTGTTCAGATGTGAAGGCAGTGCATATTGATATCACATTATGTGCATTGCAAGCTGGGCGCATGCTATTTCACACTGGATGGTATGGCACTGTGTCAGAAAAGTATAAACCTCTATTCAATCTGGATTAGCATTCCTGTCACTACTTGGACATCCATCCTGGAGTCTCACAGTAAGTTATTTAATGTTTATTTGCTGGTTTGACCTTTGCTGCCTATTGACTATTCTATGAATCATCCTTCGGCACCATGCCTGGTTTTCTGGCAACAGCGGTTTACCTTTGCCACCTGCTTGAATATTCTCTGGCGCCTGTCCTATCTTGCTGCCTAACAGTTGTTAACATTTGGCCTGCCTTTGACCTCCATCTTCCTGCTCCACTGTTGATGACTACTGCTGACATAGGTTACCCTGCATGCTTTCAGCTCTAACTACAGCTTGTTTCTTTTGACCTTACTTCTACACTCTGAAGTGCCAAACAAACCTGTTCACTATGACTTTTGGGCTCCCATATCTCACCTTCACTAGCTAGCCCTCTGTGCCTAAATAAGATTGTATTAGTGGGCTCTAAAGACGGTTCTTCTAAGCACTATGGTTCCAGTTACTTGTCCAAGCCACACAAAATGGAGCTTCTTTGGGAGGCAATTGTTTTAGAGACTTCGTCACAACAGATTGCTGCTCATAACAAACAAGGAGAAGTTGTGCTCACCACTAATTTTTAAAAACCATTAGGCGGGGTGCAATGAGGCTGTGACCACAAAATACAAATAGACAAATACAAGAGGTCCTCTGCACTCGACCCCATTAATATATTTAAGACATTGAAGGGCATCCTTTTAAGGCATTTTTTAGTGGCTGTATGCACAGAATGTCTCAATGTCGTAAATATATTGATAATGGGTTGAGTGCAGAGGCCCTTTTGTATTTGTCCAGATTGCTACTCATATTTGAGCTGTTAAACATTTGCAGAGTGGTTCCAAAGGTATCCAGTTCTTGCTGGCTTGGATGCGCCATGCCTGCTTGATTCAGCCTGTTGTTGCCTCAACCTCTACCACCAACTTATCTTCAGCATCAGCACTGTTGCCCCCTGAAACTAAGATCCATCTGTCACAAGCAGTTTTATGCTTTTTGAAATAGTTGCAGATATCTGTATTCTATGAATTCAAGAACTTAATCTGAAGATATAACTATGAAGATTCTCATTCATCCAGGTCATGGTATATATATATAAAAAAAAAAAAAAAAAAAAAAAAAAAGTAACTCAAAGCAACTGGACTTGCTGAGATATTTTAATGAAAGTTTCACTGCTCATCCAAGCAGCTTCTTCAGTTCAACTGACTGGTGTAGGGGAGTTCTCGGCAAATAGACTCTTCCAACAATCCAATCACAATGGCACACTGCAACTCTTCAGAGAGGTGACATTTGAAATTCACAGTGGTCTTGATTCTGTGTAGTTACAGTGATAGAATAACCAATCTGAATAATCTGAAGAGCATACTAAACTGAGAACTGTTATCTTTTTTCTTCAAGGCAAACCACAAACTTGGGTCCACAATCTCCTGGAGCTGACTAGTCTTCAACTGAAAGACATTTGTCTAAGCTATGGCCTCTTTCTATTATGATCAACAGCAACTAGCTACTTTAGAATTTGCTATCTAGACTCTCACACAAGGGAAGGGTCATGTGGATGACTGTGTAGATACATTTTGGAGATGGGTTGTAGACAGCAGCTGGACAAGCCTGCTCTGAGACTGCACTACCACTTTTGTCTGGTCAGCTAAAAGATGTGCTGGATAGAATGGGTGTTCCCAATTTCTTGGAACATCTTGTTTAGCTTTCCATTAAAACTGACAAGCACCAAGAGAGAGATGCTCTGAGAGGTCCTCTGTTCTAGTCTCTGGTGTTGTTCCGAAGCATCACCTCTAATTGCTTCCTCCATCTGTGCTGACTGAGCCTTTGCTTATATTGCAGCTCATCTGACCATCTCTTTATTTTCCCAGATTGTAAACTTTCTTCTAAGAAGCCTAGAATGTGGGTGCAACTGCAGACTGCCCACATTTCCCTTTTACTCATTACAGAGGGAAAGAAGGTGCCTGCAAGTGGTGTTTTTTTAATGTTAGTTATTAACATTGTAATAACGATGTTGCTTCATATAAGTAATTTATTAATGCTTTATGTATGTTATTTTATTTTATATATTTTTTTACATCTCTAATGAAAATGGAAAAAAAAATCACGTCAAACTCTCTTTCAATGTTCTGTTCCTCAAGGGCTTCTACAGCCAGTCACATTTTCTCTGGAAATAAAATGATCTGAATCTGAACAGAATTATGATGTGGCTGAGAGACTTGTTAGCACAGAAAACTAACATTGGAAGAAGGGAGTCATCTATTGGAAGGTTCTGCACATCCAATTCTGTTTTTTGTAGAAAATAAGAATATGGAATACATTTGCTCTGCCAAGAGACTTAAAGTGGTTGTTTCACATCAGCTACTGAATAATTATTTGTGCTTATATGTGTGATGTCATATAAGGAAGCAGAGTAGTCTTTGGGAGTCAGTGACCCCCTCCCAGCACAGGGTCCATGTGGAACTGAAGGATTAGTACAGAGAAACGTCTGAGGTGAAAATGTCTTCAGCTGTACTTTTTCTGTTAACTATTTATATGGCAAAGTTTGTTCTATTAATTTGAACTGTCAGATTTGTCAATTTGTTAGACAATCTCGCTGGAGCTCTATTTATTTTTTCTTGTTTTCAGCTCCATATCACCTACTGCCCTGGCTCAAATAATGTTAAGGCCAATGTTTCCTCCAGATTCTTCTCCAACTGTTGATTCTTATCCTTTAAGCAATTTCTTACTTCGTCAATCTTCTATATTGCTAAGGGTCAAAGAAAACAATATTCATGGTACCACATCCGTTGACCCTGTGTTAAAGGGAATCTTTCATCCCTAAAAAAATTTTTCCAAATCCTTTTCTATCATGTTAGTTGAGCAAAATGAACTTTACATACAATATATAGTAATAAATATATACGTATATACATATTAATAGAAGGGCCAGCACTCCGTGTCTCGTGAAGAATCAATGTGTTTATTATCGCTCATCCGACGTTTCGACCCTCATTAGGGTCTTTTTCAAGGATATAAATCTCCATCGGTACAGAAGTTGGCACTCTCGAAAAAATAATCAAATATGCCTGGGTGCAGTTCCAAAATATAAATACAAAACAGCAGCAAAAAGGTCTGCACTCACAGGTCTTAAAATAAAAAAGTTTTATTGGTGAAAGTGACTGACGTTTCAGCCTCCTCCGAGGCTTTTCTCCGAGGCTGAAACGTCAGTCACTTTCACCAATAAAACTTTTTTATTTTAAGACCTGTGAGTGCGGACCTTTTTGCTGCTGTTATATATATATATATGTATATTGTGTGGGAAGATGTGAGGATTGAATAAATTAATTTAAAATGATCTGCGTGAGTGTCTCTAGTGCAGCACCCGGGATTTTCTTTGAATGTGGTGAGTACCGATTTTTTGAAGTGACTATATAAATATATATATACAAATACAAGAGATCTCTGCTTTCAAAGTAAAACTCCCAAACTTGGTTGTCCTTTTATTAGCCATCTGTGGGATCAACTGATGCGGGTTAAACTTAGTGCCTTTGTAAAATATATAATGAAGCAAATTAATTCTTAATGAATCAGAAGAAGTTGAGTGTAGGATTGTCCATATCGCGGATAACTTTGACGTAGTTGGCCAGCTAAAGTATATTGCAATATATGAACAAACAATCCCTGTTTGTTTAAGGGGGAAGGCCTTTTTAGTAGCTGTATGCACAAAATGTCTCAGTGTCTTAAATAATTGATAATGGGTTGAGTGCAGAGGATCTTTTATATTTGTCTATGCGAATTTTGTGGTCACAACCTCATTGCACCCCCACTTAATGTTTTTAAAAATTAGTGATGAGCACAACTTTCACTTGTTTGCGATATATATATATATATATATAAACAGATACCAGTGTCCAAAGATGGACGCCCACATCCAAAATGAGACGCGGCAGCGTTTAGCAAATTTACCCATCAATAATTATCAAACCTATGAAAGGATACTTCTTCTATAGGTATTCAACCTGTGAATTGATAAACAATGAATAAAAGTGAAATTATGATCAACATAGATGTTTAATAAAGATTTACAGCAACATTGAGGAGCAGATTTATCAAGGGTGAAAATTAGAAATTCGAATGTTCGAGTTTTTTTATAGCGAAAACTGTCAAATTCAACTTTGGAATTGTTTTCCGAGAGTTATCATACACCTTCCAAATTGCTGTTTTAGCCAATGTAAGACATCCTGGGATCAATTTGGAGTTATTTGCAGTCTTTCTGAAATTCAAGTTTTTTTCGAATTTGATTCAAATTCGATTTGAGTTTTCGGGTTCATCTTATTCACCCGAGTTTAAATTTTTTACATTTTTTAATAAATTCCATTTGGTTGAATTTCAAATTCATGGGATATGGGAATGAATGAATTTGAAATTAGACCCTTCATAACTCAACCTCAACCTCTGTAGTATATTATAATATTTTATCTGAAAAAGTCTTGTGTTTGCAAACCATATTTCCACATTGAGATCCTAATGTATCATTGCTTTTTTCTATTTACTTTTATTGGGATTAAACATTATATTAGTTCTAGCAACTATTGTATGTTTTCAATGCCACCCAACTGAACAGTTTAGCCAAAAATACTACAATTGCACAACTTGACTTATATAACAAAATTGCCAATTGTATTGTTATGTTTGGGTAGTGGATCATTCATAAAATCTAAATTGGTGCCTAAACATGGTCATTATAAGTTTTAAAAAAAGTTTTAAAAAAATAGCACATTGCCAAGATGTATATTAGGGGTGACAAATCCAGGTTTTGGATTTGTCCTCTTTCAGCAGGATTCTGATTTGTCCAAATCCAGATGCCTGGGAAAATCACATCTGAATCCTTAAAATCATGACACTTTTAGTCACACGAACAAGGAAACTGCATGTTTTTTTTTCTGTTGTAGTTATTCATGTAGTAATAGTAGTCATTGTAGCTGCCAATCTGCATTCACAGGTCTTATCTTGGTTTAAAATTAATTTTATGCAAAGCCAACATTCTGGCTGTTACGCTAGCCTTTCTCAAGGTTAGCCTAATAATTGTAGTAAAAATAGTAGTTGCAATCATGAATTTGCATTAATTTAGTACAGAAACCTCTTTGCTTTGTAGTTCACGTACGCATTCATCCTGCCCATGCATGTTCTTTTCTGCTTGTAAAGAGCAGACTCTTCTTGCTCATGAAAAACTACCAATCCCTTGGGGGCAGGATCACTAATGTAGATTCAATAAGGTTACCAACTAGAAGTGTCCAGCCAGACTGAGCCATTCAATTTATCTCTTTAAAGGGGGCCCATCACCCAAAAGAAACATTCAAAATCCTATTTTATCAGATTAGTCAAGCAAAATTAACTTTATTTAAACTATATAAAGTATTTGATTCTTGTTTCCTTCAGTCTGGGAATTCAAAATTATAGCAAGCAGGCAGGAGCCATTTTGTGGACACTGTTATTAAGGCAAACAGTATATCAACTTAGAATCTTGTTTGTGCACCAGAATGGTGCACCCATGCTCTGGCTACAAAATTAAACAGTGAAGAGATTGGGGGAATGTGTGGAGAGCAGTGACATCTAGGAAGTGCTGAATGGTGAAAGTGAAAGTAATTGTCTGCCCCGCCTCTATGACATTGGCAGAGAGGTGGGGCAGACAATATTTGATTGACAGCTGATATTTTTAAATGAGCTTACAACAGCTATGAATGCTTTAATAAAAAATAGAAATTGGATTTCATGTTTAATTTGAAAAGGACTTTTATTATACAGATGTTTGTGTCTGGGTGACAGGTCCACTTTAAGATACAGTTCATACTCTGTATTAGTATAAGAAGACAGCCTGAACTAAAACAGTTTGGCCTACTTTCCAAATCTGTAATAGGATTCTGAAGCTAAAAGACAAAAACAACTTTTTTTCCGAGTAGAAATTGTAGAAACATTGCACAGTATAAAAATGAATGATAAACTGGTAAAACAAACAAATAAGGGTTAAAGAAAGATATGTACTATTTTCAGAAATTGTTCTGAAAGGTCAGTGAAGTATATTTTAAGCAGAAATAGGTCAAGTTGTATGTTCACTGAAGCCTGTCACAATGCCCATGTCATAAGATGATAGTCTGATTTGATTTGATTTGATTCACTGGAGGTCTTTGGTTATCTAGAAGTGGATTCATTTTTTCCTTCCACTTCTATCTCCAAACCTTTCCAGAAGACATTGCTCCAGGTAAATTCCTAATCACTGCAGTTTCCACTGGGTTAATATTTCAGCTACAGTTGCTTTAAAATGAACAACTTCAAAGTGAAAATAGCACAGAAATTGCATATGAATGCTTTTCTTTCTCTGCTTATCATAGATTGTAAAATGTTATGTTTACATTGGTCTGTGGTTACGATTATGGCAGCTGTGTGTAGTATAGTTCATGAAACCCTTTTCAACTGAGATTAATTAATTAATTAATTAATTCTGAACACATAAGAGAAATTTACAACTATAAGTGCATTGTCCATAATGCAAGTTTGAATGCAGTTAACCACACTTTTTTTTACCTGGATAATATAGCATTTTACCCATAATTCCAACATAATTGCAGGGGGTTTTGCGTGGATGATTTTTGAACCCAATTATGCTAAGAATTTTTAGCTTTATATAGATTTTTTTGCTTTATTCTGATATCTGCAAGTGATTCTTTAGGCGCAAGGACATCATACCTATTGATGCAAGCTCTCCTGACCCTGTTTGATTGGGTATAATCCATTATAAGTGTTACTATTCTGTGGAATGTACATGACATGCATTCAAGTGATGTAACTCCACTGCCCACTGTCTATTCAGACATGAGGATACTAGAATCTTGTTGCATATACACAGACCCCTTGCTATACAAGTATATATATATATATATATATATATATATATATATATACTGTATGTAACCTACTTTGATCTGGTATAATTAATGATATGAAATCATAAAAAAGTATGACCCCTGCCAGTACTATCAACCAGAACAACTACCAGTAACAGAATTCCAAATTCTTATCTGCTCAGCTTGTAGCATTTCCACAGATGTAACACCAGGAGGCCAGTTCTAATTTGTGAGCTTTATAGCTCAAGTGAATAACTTGAAATTGAAGCAAACTGAAATTCAAATGTTTGCTTATTCATTAAAATGATATAAAAAAAACTTGAATCAATAAAACCGTGAAAAAAAAACTTGAATGCATCAATAGTATATACTACTCACTCTCAAAATAATCCTAAAATTCAAATTGAAATTTTGATCAACCCCTAGCAGTCAGCTGGAGGACCTTTCACTTTGCATTTCATGGTTCAGTACCCAACTGTTGGCCTCAAGTTGATGTTTGTGAAATAATATCTCCAAATACATTAAATGGATTAAAAATGAAAATGTAAATCGTAACTGATGCTTAAAAAATGCAAAAAACATGTATCAGTATACCAAATATAATAAAGTAACAAATACAGTGCACAACAATCAAAAGCTGTCAAATCTAACACCAAATTTAAATCTTCTGGTGCCATGTTTCTCAATTGATACATCCATCCACCTTTATTAATCTTCAAACTATTTTGTTCAATATGAACAAATGTAAATTGGTTTCTTAGCCATCATGTGCATCATGTTACAGAACATGGTATATTCATTTTATATCATCTATACATACGGGTATGCACACTCACAATAATCAAGCTTAAACCAACGGGTATATGCAAAAAATTTTTACTGAATACCTACAAGCAGCAGATACGCAGGCCACTGGTGAGAAAGTGGTTTCTCACCAGTGGCCTGCGTATCTGCTGCTTGTAGGTGTATCTGTTTGCCACATTTTGTATTTGTTCTCCTTGGGGTATATATATTCTGACTTAAAATTATATATTGTACCATTTGTACATTGTATTTGTGAACCAAATTGTATTTTGTATCTATTCAGTAAAATTTTTTTGCATATACCCGTTGGTTTAAGCTTGATTATTGTGAGTGTGCATAGATTGTATGGTTGGGGGATTGTAGTAGGTACACCCCTGGGCTATGGCACCTCTGTAAAAATTTGAGTAAATATTGAGCACTATATTTGACTACAAATTGATAGTGTGTTAAGGAGTGCCCTCCATTTATGTAATTTTCTATATTAATTTTATATGTTTTGGTTTACAGCATGTATGCTGCCAACATACATTTATAATACCAAAAGCATCTTAAAGGGGACCCATCACATTATCACATTAGTCAAGCAAAATTAACTTTATTATATATAAAGACTATTACCCTATATAAATAAGACTATTACCCTATATAAATTATTTGAATCTTGTTTTCTTCAGTCTGGGAATTCATAATTATAGAAAAGAGGCAGGAGCCATTTTGTGGACACTGTTATTATGGCAAGCCTTGCATCATCTCAGACTACTAGAAAGTCATGTAAACATTAAATAAACCCAGAAGGCTGGTTTTGCTTCCAATAAGTAGCCAAAAAAAATTTGGCAAACGAAATCCAAATCCTTCATACAAATTTAGTAAATCTGCCCCTAACTGTAACCGGAAGAAGTGTTGAAGCAAAAGACACAAATGTGTGTTAATTGGCTTGTGTGACCTACAGTAACTTTATAGTTATTTTGGTATGTTTGTATGCACTGTTCATACAATCATACAATCCCAGTAGGCTGTCCTTACTTTTTAAAATGGAAATTTTCTATTTATGATTACCCAATGGCACATGCTACTAAAAAATGTATTATTATGAAAATGGTTTATTTACATGAAGCAGGGTTTTTCATATGATTTGGTTTATGCAATATCTTTTTATAGAGACCTACATTGTTCGTGGGTATAGTTTTCCTTTAAGCCATATCCAATGGTTTGGTTAACAGTTGGCAAAAGACCTGGGTTCTGGTATTTATAAACTAATGTTAAAGTCTTATGAAACTCAAATATATTTCTTTATATTCCTCTGTATAATATTCCTTTCTTTTTACAGCATATATGCTACCAACATACATTTATTACACCTTAAGCACCTTAAGCTTTATACAGTGTATACTGGTTTACAGTTGGCAAAAGGCTGTGGTTCTTGTATTTAGTAATTATTAAAACCTTATAAAAATCAAATGCACACACACTATAATATATATATATATATATATATATATATATATATACAAACAAACTTCCAAAGAAGCCGGCAGTATCCTGGGTGCAGTATCCAAAAAATCAACTATTTATCGAAGCAGAGAACCGCACTCACAGGTCTTAAAGGTAAAATAAAATCCTTTTATTAGTACAGGAAAAGACTGACGTTTGCAATACCTTCTGGTTTTATCAGTATTATGTCTGTGAGTAGATTGTTTTATGTTTAAATGTTTAACAAATTGCTACACTAGCAATGGGTGTGTTTTTAATCTATTTAAATTATGGTGACGTTTTTAGTATGTCAGCATTAAGTGTTTACCCGCCATAAACTTGTATTTAAGGCAATTTCACGTTTCATCCAACACTTTGAGAAAGGCCTCCGTTGGGGCCTAAACGTCAGTCTTTTCGTGTACCAATAAAAGGATTTTACCTTTAAGACCTGTGAGTGCGGTTCTCTGCTTCGAGATATATATATATATATATATATATATATATATATATATATATTGACATGCCACTCCCCTGCACATGCACTTTTTGGGGTAATTAGCTTTTGTTATGCTGGTAGCATAGGATTTTGAGCTTAGAGACAGGGGCACCAAGGCTTTAGAAAAACACAGGTTTATTAAGCACTGGGTATTCCCAAAAAAAAAGGTAACAGAAAATGTTAGAGGTGTGGGTCGACCACTTCAAAACATTCATGGTCCCCCTCCCCGGGCTCTTGTCATTAAGGGAAAATTCTCATTGCCATTAAGGGAAAATTTCCCCTCCTGGGAATCAGTCTCAACAACCTCTGCCACCCTCTCTCTTTCTTCCCTCACAAGGGTTTTAGGTTCACCAACCTCTGCCACACTCTTGCTGGCCACAAGACACCTTGTGCCAGGCAGCTAGTAAGGTTCTGTTATCCAGATCCCTTTTGTGACCCTGCAGAGATGGGACCTGTTAGCCAGAATTCCCAGTATTCCTTAATTTGGATCTCCATAACATAAATTCATTAAACATGAAATACACACAATAGGCTGGTTTTACTACCAAGAAGGATTTATTATAACTTAGTTCTGATCAAGTACAATGTACTGTTTTATTATTACAGAGAAAATGCAAATTATTTTTTAATTTTGGATTATTTGGATTTGGAGACAGCTTTTCTATAATTCAGAGCTCTCTGGATAACTGCATCCTGCATACTTCCTGTAAAAACTCACTTGCTTTTATATGTATTTTTGAACTTTGATATTTGCTGCAGTAAATGGAGGTAGATGGAATAGCAAAAAGGAGCCAAATGAATACCTGTATAAAACGGTCTCAATTTTTGAATTCAAGCTCCCATTATAGCTTGCCAGTATGAACTCAATGAAGGTTTAATATAAGGAGAAAGCATAAAAAGGTTGTCAGTTATAATGCTATGTTACTGAATCAAACCATGCTACCTAACTCTAATTGCCACCAAGAATCCCTTACTTTTATTTATTTTTATTTGAAACAGAAACCTTGGCATTGACTATGACTAGGAAAATCAAAGGAGATTGTTGCAAGTAAAATAAGAAAAGCAGAAAAAGGAGTTCATTTTAGCAATATTATGGTGTGTTGCATTCAAGAGTAGCTTTTATTTTGTATCTCAGGCTTTCATGCTAGAACATCAAAGCTATGTAATGCTCAGTGATTCATGTGTTTTAACATTTTTATACGAACTCCTGCAATAGTAATCTTAACTGTTATTTTGAGGAATTAAAGGTTAATCAGTGCCAAAGAAGAAATTAAATCATGATTCATAAATTCTCCAAAGCTTAGAGATCATTGCCCCCTTACTTTTCTCTTAAGTGCTTGTAAAATAGTGTATCTCCATTCAACTATGTGTTCCCCAGTGAGTAATGGGATTCAACAACCAATGGATTACTCACAAGAAATAGTATACTATAGGATTATTTTGTTGGGAAGCTATAAGTTAATCAAAGTGTC
Organism: Xenopus borealis; assembly: GCA_024363595.1. Lineage (NCBI taxonomy): Eukaryota > Metazoa > Chordata > Amphibia > Anura > Pipidae > Xenopus > Xenopus borealis. The sequence goes on from CM044432.1 coordinate 107,642,885, forward strand.
AGTAAGACTTATTCTATTTACATACACAGTGAATTTGTAATCAATGCATATTGGAAAGTGAGTTACATTTGCTTTTTTTTTTTAAATACATACTGTAGTCTGGTTTAGAACCATTTTAAGTCTACTGCAGAATAAAAAAATCACAAAAAACAGAATTTTTGCTTTTGTTAATCTTACAGCAGCCAACCAATTAGAACTCATTATGAAAGTTGCTGAACGTAATTCCCTGTAAGCTTATTCATCATAAAGCAAGTACAGTATATCATACTGCTCATCTAGATGAGGCTTCCCCATTAACATTACTAAAAGGCATAATTTGCTTAAGGCCTGAAGTGATGCTGTGCTTCATTAAGTTTGCCAAGAGACATAACTTGTCCGCTCAAGTATAAATATAATGTGCAGAGAAAAGATATTAGAGGTTAGAGAGTAGTGTCTGCTTTACCAGGCGTAAACTACTGAGTGTACCAGTGTTAGTGTGTCTTATTGTCTGACAGAAAAAGACACCGACATTTTGATGCTTCAACAATGTTTTTGTAAGTGCCCGTTTAGGCACGAAACGCGTTAGGTTTCTTGTATGTCCTAATAAAGTCTTTTTTACTTTTATTCAATCCTGAGCTCCTGATTTACTGCTTAATGGACCTCATCCTACCATGAACAATGTTTTTGTTTGGAACACTTCATTTATGTACTTGAAGCTGCCATTACATACTGTGTATCATTGAATTAATAGAAAAAGTTATATATGATTTATATATATATATATATATATATATAAATATATATGTAAATGTATGTAGGTAGGTGAATGATACCAACCAATACTCTTTGTGCCATGGATATCAGGCTGTATATTTATCAAAAAAGGTTTAAAATAGTTGATTTGGTTGGCTTAAAGGGGTATTAATATCAATATGAGCATTCTGACTATAACAATGAAACAAACCTTCACACTAATGATGTGCAGGTCAGAAAAAAACTGAACCCACGCCCCAACCCTAACCTGCAAAATCTTCACCTGCACCCGACCCTTAAATGCAAAATGTTACCATTGTAGGACCGACAACCGACCCATACCTGTGTAATCTTACTCTGTACACTAATGCACAATGTTCACCCCAAATTTCAACCGGAACCTGTCCAAGTGGTGGTCAACCCATGGGCTTTGGGTCACTGCTTCTCTGTGCATTAATGTTACCCTGACTGCACAATGAACAATGTTTTCCACAAGCACAAATAATGAGCTAATTAGGCACTTACATTATACTTAAATATACTTTCACTTAGCCTTTAGAGTGCTCCCACAATCCCCCTTTTTGATACTGTATTATAGCCGGAAGCTGTGGCTGAGCTTCATTGGTTGTAACACCCTATACCCCCCTTTAAACTAATGGTGGTCCTGTGGTTTTAAAAAATGTGCGTTGGTTTGGGGAGGATTTAGCCCTCAAATTGAAACCAAGGCTCAACACACTGACTACAGGTAATGCTACTATGCAAAGAAATAAAAGACTTTATATACTATGTAAACAAGTTAGGGACCGCCATATGGGGTTTACCTTGACGTGATATGGTGGCTTATCAACTTTATGATCATAACTTTGTACAAAGTAACCCCTGTTTTTAAACAATATGCACTAGCATTTATACTGATTTACTTATGAGACAGGGGCCCAGGGAGTGTGCTTTGCGAGTAGCACTTCCATTATACTTAAATATACTTTCACTTAGCCTTTAGAGTGCTCCCACAATCCCCCTTTTTGATATTGACTTATCAAGTCCCCCATAGACTGATTGTATTACAATGAAAGCAATGCTTGTCTCTTTTGACAACTTACTAAACTGATTGGGTGTTATAACTCAGTGTTACCTTTATAACATGACTGAAAAGAATTTAATTTGGATTCTCAAATTCTACTTTTTCATAAAGCTGCTCTAGTTATATCCCTGGGCCATGACTGAAATGACTTGATTTTATTATTATTAATACTTTATCATATGAGTTGGAAATTGATTCTGAATTATTTTTCTTTTTCTGATTTCCCTTTCAATACATTTATGTTTCTTATGTAGACGCAAAAATATTCAAAGCAATATTTTCAAGGTAAAAAAAGCATGAAATAACAAATAAAACAAATAAAAATCCAAATAAAAGTATCAATGTGGGGATGGAGAACTTCTTTCACTTCCACTGTGATTCATACCAATACCAACAATACATATTTTGGGGTTATTGGACTTTTTTTTGTGCAACAAGGGTTATATGGTAAACAAGGTCCTCATTTTCTTATTTTTGTGCAATTACAATGAAAAAAAAATCCACAAAAACGTATAAAGCGTGGAAATAAAAACATTATAATATGATAAGGTCAGCTTTCACTGACTTCTACACAACCTAGCTGTTAGATGCGGAAGTTTTGTATCAGTGTTTCATGATTTTTACACTATGGGGCAGATTTACTAATGGTCGAATTCGAGGGTGAATTTACCCTCATATTCGACCAATCAAATTGTGGTCGAATTGATTGAATAAATAAAATTCAGTCAAACGATTTAAATAGTTTGGATCGGACAATTGAAATGATTTTAACCATTCAATTGATTTTTTTTGTTCAATCTAAAAAAGTTTTAAAAACCATATGGGAGCTTCCCATAGGGTTTTAAAACAATTCGGTAGCGAACTGGCCTATTAAATTTTCTTTTTAAAGGGGAAGTACTTCGACCATCGAATGGTCGAATGATCAAATAGATTTTTATTGGAATCATTCAATACAATCAAATTTTTTTAAATTCAATGGTCGAAGTACTCCAAAAAGTTATTTGAAATTGTAATCTTTTTGAAAATTCAATTGAATTTTGAATCATTCATTTGGATTTAGTAAATCTGCCCCTTAATAAATACTGAAATTTTTGTAGCTAGTAATTATTTTAATAGACAATTTTTAGCACTAAAAAGTTGGATTTGAGGAAATGAAAAAAAATAAATGGACCCCATTGTTTTCAGGCAGAGATGCAAATAACTTTTTGATAATAATCGTCATTGGTTCATTTCTCCTGCGGAATAAGGTTGCTTCTCAGAGCCGTATACAAATAAAAACTTAGTTTTTTTTCAAATAATGAATATTTTCAATATAGGGAGGTCTGTGAATGAAGACTACTAAAAACATTTACAAAAAAATAGATTGTTTTGCCATCAAAACAGATCTTTCATTTCAACATCAAGAACAAGGAAGGTACTGTCTTTCACAGAAAAATGCAATCAGTCAAAAAAGAATTGATTAAATAGGACATGATGGGAAATAATATTGTTTCAGTCTGACAATAGCTTTCTGGATTATAGATTCCATACCTAAACATGAAATCAATCAAAAGCAGTATTTATATTTTAACATATATATAACATAAACTCAGTTGTCCAAGTGTTTCAACCTATGTGAAAGCAAAGTAAAAATAAGCAGTATTATAAATGTCTTTCAGCTCTTTATATCAGTGACTCATTATACATGTGGTAGAATTATCATCACTGAGGTGTAAGAAATTTTTGAGAAGATCATGACAATCTATGACTTTTATTAACCTCCTGGAATAAGTCAAGAAAGAATATTCCATTATTTTACCTTCAGATGAAACAAAATTGACAATGACAGCTGCTGTTTTTATTTCTCCTTTTTTATAACTTTTACCCATTTGGGCTCAACAATAGAAAAATAATAATAGACTGCATTTCATGAACTGAAGTTATATTTAAACAAACAGCATTATTAAACAGCATTGCTTTTCACTCTACTTGATTATTATATAAAAGGCTGAATATACACCACACAACTATATCACACATTCATACAAATATGGATTAAGCATAGATGCATGAACACCCTGATTTAATACAAATAAATATGGTGAGTCAAAACAATTAGCGGAAATGGGTAAAAGTAGAATCAAAACATAATTTATCAATAAAGTATTTGAATAAAAAAAGTCTAACCAAACTAGAATCCTGATTGGACCTTATTTATTATTTAAAAAGCATAATTTAATTGGGTTGTGCAAAAACTCCATAAAATCGAGTGAAACCCCCTATTTTTTCAGGCTTTTTCATGAAAAGCCCAAATTCAGGAGCAAACCATAGAAACTTCAATATAGTATAGGGACACCTCCCATTGACTTATATACAACCTCAGACAGGTCTGAGATGCTGGATTTTTGAATTCTGACTTTTTGCATCATCGGGCTTTAATTTTTTTCCCACTACAAAGATGCATTTTATAGTAAAAAAAAAACCCTTAGGTTTCTTGAGTTTTAACATTCGGACCTATGTCTATAGAAAAGTTTTGTTAAAATTTCTGCAGAAACCTTTAAGTGTTTCATTTTTATAATTAAATAAATTCCTACTTTAAATGACAAATTTATAACTAGGACAGACCGAGGTAGGCATCAAAACAATACAATGCAGTGGTTAACAAAAATCTCACCACTAATCAAAACTGTAGCCCCCAACCACATCAACTGCCCTCCAAGAATATGCCCCTTTCCCCCATACCCTTGGCAAAGCAAAGGGGGTTGGTGGCTGCCATGTTTGGTTGTGTTAAATGTAGTTCTCAGACTCCAAAACAGTAATTACTGACCAGGAAAATACAAACTGCAACACAGGAGCAGGTCAGCATAGGAGAACTAAACTGTAAAAATAGAATATGGCTAGAAAGGCCATATTGTATATTGAGCTTAATGCACAACAAACAAAGGTTTAGCCTCTCTATAACAATACTAATCCCAGCCTTCAAGGTTGTTACAAGAGATCACATTTTGGATTTTGTTAGGAGAGTCAGTGACATGAGTATGCTCATTCAAAAATGAAAAATCGTTCAAATATTAATTATATCCAAAATGATTGCTTTTTCTACAACAGAATTCATATGGGTATACTATATATGCATGCTAGCACATTCCAAGAGCCAGAATGAGTCGGGGATCACTGTACTTACAGACAGCCCATGTCAGGCATTAAGAACAGGTAATCCTTTTAATCTGCAGTGCATGCTGAGTAGATTGTACCACCTATACCCAGTTGGTACCCAAGTACTCTGAGGATGGGCCCTTAAGGATGCAATTTTGCACCACTTAGCGAGGGACTTAAAGGTACATTAACACCAAAAAATTAAAGTTTTAAAATAATGAAAATATCATGTACTGTTTCCCTTCACTGGTAAAACTGATTTGTTTGCTTCAGAAACACTATTTATAGTTCATATAAACAAGCTGATGTGTAGCAATGTCCGAAATTGAAAAAAGGCTATATGGCACATGTTAAATAGTGGATAACAGATAACACAATTATGTTTTACACAGCCTATCTGCTATATAAACTGAGCCTTTTCTCCTTTGAATGGCTGCCCCTATTGCTACACAGCAGCATATTTGTATAAACAATAGTAGTGTTTCTAAAGCAAACAAAGCAGTTTTACCAGTACAGGGCAACATTGCATTATATTTGTATTTAAAACATAACCCCATAACTGTGAGGCAGCCTGTGAAAGTACAAATTTAAAATATGTTGCAACAGACACACTGGAGGTCATTTCTATAGAGTCTTTATTCTTCTCAAAACAACAAATTAAAGTTTCAGGAGAGAGAGAGAGATATTTTTTTTTTTTAAACTTAGCCTTAGTGAGATTATATTGTTAGGTCTGCCTGTTCTATTTTCTAGCTGAGAATATTTCTTTATGACTGTCTTCTCCTCATTTTCATGTGATGGGTTTTTACTGCTTCTTATTTTGAAAGTAAGGTGATAATTAATCTTCCCACATTAAAGGCTTTGAAAACACATTTTACTTTAAATAAGTACAGACCAAAGCTCAAACGCCTACACGTTTAAATAGCTTCATAGCACATGTTGTAATTTTGTGTTCATCGATGCAGTTGTCGAGAAGTTCATATTTAGTACCTACAAAGAACTGTAGGCCCAAGTGTTTAGGTCACTTCACCGGCGTTTTTAAATAAGGTCTTGTTTTGATTTATTGGGGTTGAAAATTCTATAATTATATTATAAGAAGTTCACATCCATTGTAATTATAAAGTAGAAAGAATACATAAATAAATTAGTAGCAAAAATGTCAGCATACTAAGGGTCACAACTAGAAATAACCATTTACTGTGCTCTGCAGATTAAAAGCTCACAATCTCAGGGGCCTAATACATATACATTATTAAACATATTTATAACATGTACCTAAATCACTTCCAGGATCCTGATTTGCACTTTAAATGTAGTGTATAGCACAAACTGTTTTCATTGTTCTCAAAGATGTCAACTTTCAATGCTCATTTCTAGGGGGATACGCAGCCACCAAAATTTCCCTTATCCAGAAGTGACGTAGGTGGAAGTGGTGTCATGTACATGCGTGGACCTTTCCTGAAGCCAAGGATTCTGTGTTTTGTCAAGGCCGGGTCGGTAACAGTCAGACAATGCAGTACTAATACAGGAGACTGAGGAATAGTTGGGGTCACAGGCCAGGTAATTTAAATACTGCACCAGTGCGCAGTGACGTCACTTGGCGTGCCGTGTGAAAACCCAGAAGTGATGAGAGTGGCACCCAAAGAGAACTGGCAGGCAGAAAAGGATGTGGCGGGTGTCCCCACAGAGAGCACAGCAGGGGTCCCCTAGACCATCAGGTATTTCCTTTACAGATAGCTACTGAGAAAATAGGGACATTGACAGCACTGTGTTCTGGCAATTCTGGCAACATATCCTAACTGTACATTCTGTACACAGTACACACGCTTTCAAATTGACTATAGATCAATCACTGCTTTATGTCCCTGGGGCTAAACCAGAATCTGGGTACCCATTACCACAATTGCAAATTCTATATAAATATGCCCATTCTATTTGCATATACATTTTAATACGGGTGTGAATATGTATTTTGTATGTATTACGTAACAGCATGCAAGATCTCAAATGAAACATATGTAGCGACCCATAGGGTTAAGTTCCTTCATGGTCTGAAAATCTCCACATGCTTGGAAATCCCCTACTGTGGCCAGATTATTGGGCCTAAACTGGATAAAGGAGAGGGAATGGGTAATTTGTCCCTAATGCAGTGTGCCCTGACAGATTCCTGATTTGGCTAAAAGGTGTAAAAATATTCAAGCCACTTATACCCTTAATGGGACTGCACTAGGCAAATCCATTA
>CM044432.1:107654734-107667844 GCA_024363595.1 Xenopus borealis
ACCCAAAATGGCGAACGTCGCGCGACGTTCGCGAATATTCTGCGAGCGCGAACAGCGGAATCAAATACATTGTGAATAAAGGTACTGCTCTACTTGGAAGGGATCTCTTTGCTGCATTTAACCTACAATTAATTGATGTTCTCATTACTACAGCACCAGTGCCTGCCACACAGCCAGTATCTAAAATTTTTCCACAAAGTAACACTTCACTGAGTTGTGCAAATAACTTTGCACACAAAGTTAAGTTGAGACCAGATGTAAAACCGGTATGTCAGACATTGAGGGGATTGCCCTTCTCTATAAGGGAGGCTGTCTCACAGGAACTAAAGAAACTGGTAGAGCAAGATGTTATTGAAAAATCAGAATCCTCCGAATGGGTTTCACCAATACTTGTAACAATGAAGAAAACTGGAGGTATTTGATTGTGTATTGATCTCCGTGAACCTAATAAAGCTGTTGTTATGGATAATCCAACTTTGCCACACATAAATATTATGTGTATAAATATTTCCAGGACTCCGAGGAGCAAAATACTTTTTCACCCTGGATCTTCAGAGTGCTTATCATCAAATATTACTGCATGAGGAAAGCGGAGACCTCATTGCATTTATTACCCATGAAAGTTTGTTTCGGTTCCTGCGTGTGCCTTATTGACTGGCTTCAGCACTGAGTTGAACCTTTCCAAATACCACTTCAGACAAGCTCAGCTGTCATTTCTGAGTTATATAATTTCACAAGAGGGATTACTGCCTGACCGTGACCATGTCAACGCTGTTGCACAAGCACCTGCTCCATCTGATTTTCAGACCTTATGAGCTTTCTTAGATTTTACTTCATGGTATTCTAAGTTTATTACCAACAATGCTTCAGTTGTGGAGCCACTGAGAGCACTACTACGTGGAACTTCAATTTTGGTTTGGACAGAGACTGCTCAACATAGCTTTGAAATAGTGAAGCAGTTAATCGTGAACAGTCCAGCACTAGCTTTATTTGATCCTTCACTACCCACTATGGTTACTACAGATGCTTCAGGCTATGGGGTTGGTGCAGTTCTTACACAGATCCATGCCTTTTTTAAACTTGAAAAAGAAACTCTAGCATGTTTTTAGACAACAGAAAAATGGAGAACCTACCTATGGGGTAAAGAATTTACCTTATGCACAGTTCATAGCCCTTTAACTACACTGCTTACAAAAAAGGGACTAGGAAGAACTGAAATGTGTATAGCTAAATGGTCAGCCAGGCTACTGAATTTTAGCTACAAAATGCAATACAAACCAGGTTTGAAAAATGTTACTACTTATTCACGTTTACCTTTACCTGCCGATTCTGATACACTGGATGAGGAAGTTGTAGCATTGACTGATATACTGTCATCTACAGTTACAGCTGATGAATTAAAGCAAGCCTGTCTCACATGTCCAATTAAAGAAAAACTACGGGACATCTTACAAAGCAAATGGCCAAATGCTTAGAAGAAACTCAGTCCTGATCTTCAACCTTAACTTCAGGATTAGACATGAACTGTCTTTAGTAGATGCTATGGTGTCTGTTGAGCTCACTGTTTACTGGTAACAGAGACCTTGCAAAAAAAGCTCATACAACTTGCACATGAGAGTCATCAAGGAATTGTACACACAAAACAGACACTATACTGGTGACCAGCAATGGATGCCGATGTGGTAACTGCTATTCATTCTTGTTACTTGTGTTACAAAACAGCTATCACACATCCACCACCACTTCAGGCAGTACCTGATTTAGCATGGGAAAAACTTGCTATTAAAATTGTGGGTCCTTTTGTAGATGCTCTTATAGACTGCAGATTTGTTATAACCGATAGACTATTACAGTAAATGACCAAGAATTGCATTTGTTTCTCATATAACATCAGCTACAGTAATAACATTTCTATCTACAGTCTTCAGCAGAGAAGGTAATCCAAAGGAGTTAATGAGTTAATATCAAACAATGATTTTTTTGGACAAACATAATATCAAAGGCTATTTTGATACTAAACTCTACAGTTAGTATAGCTATGGGTATATATGGTTTGTGTGAAAGAGTGTAGGTGTGTGTGTGTGTGTGTGTATGCTGGGTTTTAATTTGGAGGGGTTGAACTTGATGGACTTTGTCTTTTTTTCAACCCAATTTAACTATGTAACTATGTAATGGACCACAGTTTGTCTCATCTGAGTTTGAATTCTTTCTAAGAGAGGGGAATATTGTGCATAGGAAATCTTCATCGTATTACCCACAAGCAAATGGAGAAATCAAGTGATTCAACAGAAGTCTCAAAGAAGCACTGCAGACAGCAGACCTTACTGGGAAATCTACATAACTACAGAGCAATGTGCCATTCAACAACCCAAGCATCTCCAGCTGAATACATGGCAGAGATATGCGCACTAAGTTACATGTTGCAGACATCAAACTTCCACAAAATACTGTGCCTACAAAATCATCTACATCAACAAGCCAAATGCAAGTCTTATACTGACAGAAAATGTAGTGCTACAGAAGTGCACTTTCAGCCTGGATCTTTAGTCAGAATGAAGAAAACAGGAATACTGAAACAAGGACAATCTAAATTTACTACACCACTTAAAGTGAGACGCCAGCGAGGACCGTACACATATGAACTGTCTGATGGATGCAAATGGAATGCTAGTTGTCTTGCGCCTGTTAGGTATAACTTTGGAAAAAATCTATTTGATGTAGGACATTTTCCTACTCCTGATGCCAACTGCAATAGGCCTGAAGAAAGTCAACATATAAGGTGTACTGAGAGAATCAGAAAACTACCTGCATGGACCAAGTACTATGGGGCAGATTTACTAAGGGTCGAATTTTGAAGTTAAAAAAGTTTGAAATTCCTTTTTCAATCAAATAGGTCCATTTAGGTTGAATAACAATAGTTTGAATTGTTCTAATGCATCACTTTGAAGATTTTGGTCAAAATAATTAGATTTAAAAATTTCCAAAAACACTTCTTAAAGGTTCCAGGAGGTCCCCCATAGGCTAAAATAGCAATTCAGCAGGTTTGAGGTGGCAAAGGGTTGAATTTGAATTTCTTAAAGAGACAGTACTTCAATTTGGGAATGTCGAATTTTAAAAATGTTTTCAATTCGAGTCGAAAATTTGGCCTATTTGATAGTCAAAGTAACCAAAAAATACTTCAAAATTAAAAAATGTTTTATTCTTATTTTCTTTTCGGCCCTTAGTAAATCTGCCCCTATGGTTTGTAAAGAATGTTTAATATTTCCTTAAGATGTATATTGTTTTATTGTTGCTGTTTATTACTTTTGCACAAATGCTTTCCTAATATAGGGGGAATATGTGGCATTTATACAAATGGCCTGTAGGTGTCTCTGTGCACAAGACCTATACTGTGCATACACAGTACTTTCTATACAGCTTAAAGTGTTAGACTTGAAGTTCCTGTTGAAATGCATGAACCTTCTAATAAAGCACTGTTTTACTCTACTCATCCTTGGCTAGCAAAATATAACAATGCTCACATTCAAGACTTTGCAAGGGCTGCACCCTCCTCTGGAATTATCTCCCACAGTCTGTCCGACTTTATTCTAACCTTTCTGCTTTCAAAAGATCTCTTAAAGCGCAAGGAAAGTCTAAATTAGAATAAGGCTAGAAATGCTGTATTTTGTATACTAAACATAAACATGAACTTACTGCACCACAAGCCTTTGTTATACATCTTTGCAAGACTAGACTACATGCACATGCTCAGTGTGGTCTGGGCTTCTTAGGGATCATCATAAATGATCAAAAAACAAAGCTGCTTTAGTTCTGCATGGCTGGTAAGTAAGGTAGGGGCTCCCCCTGCTGTTCATAAGTATGATTGTTTCCCTGCCAGAAGTTAGGAACCGTCTGACAATTCCTATCCACAGCACTAAATGAAGGGAGAATTTCACTGCATATAGTCAGGTTCCTTATAAAAACAGTACACATTTTTAAATTAAAGTATAATGGAGATGAATTTCTTTTTCATTAAAGAAAGTAAAAATTGGATTTTATTTCTTTGCCTTTCCATGCCCTTTAAAAAGGACTTATTTAGAGAAGCTTACCCTCACTCTGCTTAACTTCCAAATGCAATACCACATACAGTACTATATCTCTCACCCACTTAATTTTTATCTTGCCCACTCCCATGCCTTGTATCTTATTCCCTTCCATTTAGATTGTAAGCTCTTTTTGTACAGGGCCTTCCTCAACTTTTATACCAGTATTGGTTGTGATGTATGTACTGCATATGTTCTATGTATGTAATTCATGTGACTTAATTGTATAAACACATTTACTTTACAGCGCTTCTAAATATGTTGGCGCTATATAAATACATATTATTATTATTATTATTATTAATAATAATAATAATAACAGGTCCCATACCTGTACCTAAGCATAAAGCAGAAGTAATAAAGAAACAGTTTACTTTGTATGCTATGATTAGTATTTTGTTCTAAAATTCCATGACAATTTGTTATCCACATTAAAGCTGCGGTGACTGTCAGTTTTATTGCTTAAAATGCTGAAATGTTGCTTGCTGTTATATTGGAAACTATGCTTGCAAAGGAATGACATCTTTTCTGAAGTGACAGAAAGGGATGAATGCCTGATATGTACAGGTAACAAGTACTTACTGCCAAAGCATCAGTCAAAGACAGCACAGTACACTATAAATACTTTGTGTTGCAAAGACACTTAAGATTTCAACACGGTTGACACTGAAAGGCAAAATGTAAGTGCTGCATTGTTGGAGACTGCTTGTCTGTTTGTAATAATATAATTGCACTTGATGTAAGATTGCAGGAGCTAGGTCAAACTGTGACTGGTTTATTATGTGTTGCTCTTATTATGAATTCCAGCACAATGTTTTCTACTGGTCTCTTGGTGTCTTGTATCAACCACTGCAGCCATCCTATTATAACAAACAACATGAACAGTCTTTGTGTAAGAGTATTGTCAAATATATATATATATTATAATGATATGATATGGTTCTTACATTTTATTAATCAATACTGAAACCTTTGACTCCAGGAGAGGAAGCAGCCTTATTAGTTTATCACCTGATTGACTGGTCCAAACAATAGGAATCCTCCCTAATTTAGAAGACAAAGGTGATGGTCTGGGAAAGATACTGCCACAACTTAACCCTAATCAAGATTAACAAAGAGTCAAGTTAATTGCAGCCGGCATTGAATGGATACATGTACATATGTATATTTAGTCAGGAAGCTCAGTCAGGACAAAACCATGGACATGTAGACTGGAATACCCTTAATGGCAGACAGGGAACTCCCTGTAACTAACTGATACAAACTAGCATCATTTAAATGGACCAATCAGGAGAGACTTCTAGAAGCAAAGTCTCTCCTGTATATAAGTGTGTCTACAGTAGGACAGAACACACAGGGCCCAGGAGAGGAGTAACCACCATACCGGATCAGAGGGAACCCCTGTCGAGGACCAGACCCCCAAAGGAACCTAAGGAGTTAAAGGTTTCATAGATTGTCCATAAGGTGTGGTGTGGGAATAATATTTTGGTGCTTGGGCTGCTGGGTTTCATTTAGTGTGCTTAGATTAATAAGAGTGTATCTTTGTTGTGTACGTTGATTTTATGATATATGTTTATGTAACTATTTGTCCATATAAAACCATTTTTACATCTATTGTTAGTGATCTCTTTGCCACACTATACTGCAGAACATTTGTTATATTTTATAATCTTATATTTGTATGCTTTCTGAAAGGGCCATTTTCTCAAAATAAAGGAAATTGGAAAATGTACTGCAATGTTGCACCACAGTAACAAAAAAAGCTACTATCTTCATGCGGTACGGAAGTGCTCCATATTTGCTTCATTCCTGTTAAAAAGCAGCATTGTTGTCCTGCTTTTGGATAGAGTCTAATAACACAGAGATCACATCTATTTGAACATGTTTATTCCCTGGAGATAAAACAACAGATGTCCCAAACAATTTAGCTACTGCGAAGGTGCTTAATTTTATCTGCAATTCAGACCCTGATATCACTAAGAAAAGAAGAATTCCCCCCATTCCACGTTGTAAAAGGAAACTGTATTGTATTCTAGACATTTTGAACTAATGCCAAATTCCACTGTAATTGATCAAAACACTTCCATAATATTGTCTGTTTTGTTTTTAATGTGTTATTTCCCCATTTCTTTTCTGTATCCCTCTATGATTTGATTATGATTATGAAAATCTACAAAATAACGAAATAAAGAGTTAAAAAAAAAGAAAAGAAAAATTCCAGTTATAATCAGCATAACTTCACCAAAATGCTTAAGGGGGGCAGATGCAGAACCACCGAGACATCACCAGCCCTGATGAAGGGGAACCAAAGGGTACAACTAATGGAAGGTACAAGCCATCACAAGATGGATAAACAGTCTGTTCATTTTTATCAAGCTCCTTTTCAGTCATTGGAATACTTTATTTCAGAACAGAGAAGACCTGGCTAAATTGCTAATCTCATTAATTTACATCAGGGATTGTGTTGGAGGTCAGCTGAGCTGTAGCACCCCATAACATAGAATGCAGATAGTTCAAACCAGGTAAACATATTCTATTGAACTGATAAATGGCAGGGACGTATTTAGCAATTAATAATATTCAGACTACTAGAAATCCTTTAAGATTCAGCAATTTACATTTTTGTAAACATGCCCCTTAATCAAGCAAAGGGGGCTTTAAATTTAGTTGAATAACCTAGGTTTAAATATGTTGTATAACCCTATACACTGAATACAAAATATTGAAAAGTCAACTTTGCTCTGGAAAATAAAATCATTTAGTTTGTAGCATTGATAAATATGAGCTCATGACAAAAAAAGTTTTAACAACTAAAAGACAAAACTATGGATGACGGTGGGTTCAGGTGCACATGCTTTAGACCTTCAGCTAAGGATAGTAATCACACGACCACACGGGTGGTACAAACTAGACATCAGTAAAAAATGCAGCTTAAAAATGTTAACAAATTATTGTGTTACAAAAATCCTTAATCATGGGCACTTAATCATTGGCTAGGCTTGTTTTTTAAATAGTGTGCTCATATACTGTTTCAATAGCCTATGAATACGTTCCGAGAAGGGGCACAAAACATGTCAGGCTTTGTAATTTTTTTTGTTAATAAAACTTTGTAAGCAATATTTTTGACTAAGGTCAGGTTAGTGCCAGCCTTTGTTCTGCATGGTTGTTAAAAAAGTTTGCAATAAAACCTTCACTATATACATTAAATAAAAAAAAATTATGTCAACAGTTTAACTTGAGAGAATAGCAAGGATATGGTCATAGGAATTGTTTTTATGAATGCACCAGTTAATTTTGCTGCTCCAGCAGACTTCTGCACTGAAATCCATTTCTCAAAAGAGCAAACAGATTTTTTTTTATATTTAATTTTGAAATGGGGCTTGTGACTTGTGCTCTGATAAACTTCAGTAACTCTTTACTGCTGTACTGTAAGTTGGAGAGATATCAAGAACAGCATTCAATAGTAAAACCCAGGTTCCATTGCAACACATTCAGTTACATTGAGAAGAAGAAACGACGGCCTGCCAGAAAGCAGCTGGCTCTTTCTGAAAGCACATGATCAGGCAAAATTACCTGAAATGGTTGCCTATGCACCAATATTACTATAACTAAAAAAAAGTACACTTGCTGGTTTAGGAGTTACAGTTTATATATTAGAGTGAATTATTTGCAGTGTAAACAGTGTTTAGAAAATGGAAACATCATAAAAATCGAAATGGAAACATCATAAAAATCATGACAGAATCCCAAAGGGAGCCAGCACATATGGATGGAACTGCTTTCTGGCAGGCTGCTGTTTCTCCTACTCAATGCAACTGAATGTGAAGCAGTGGAACCTGGGTTTTACTACTTAGTACTGTTCTTATATCTACCTGCAGCTGCTATCTTGTGTTAGGGAGTTGCTATCTTGTTACCTTCCCATTGTTCTGTTGTTAGGCTTCTGGGGGGAAAGGGCCGTTGTGATATCACTCTAACTTGCAGTACAGCAGTAAAGAGTGAGTGAAGTTTATCAGCACAAGTCACAGGCCTAGTGGCAGCTGGGAAATGTACAATATGTCTAGCCCCATCTCAGATTTCAAAACTAAATATAAAAAAAGCAGTTTGCTCTTTTGAAAAACAGATTTCAGTGTTGAAGTCTGCTGGAGCAGCACTATTAACTGATGCAGTCTGAATTATTTTTTTCCTGTGATAGTATCCCTATGAAAAATTACTAGCCTACTTGTTTCTTTAACTTATCTGCATTAGCATTTCAACCAGATTTAACACAGCTAACAGATATTCTAGGTAAGATCGAATATTTAAAAAATACGGTCTCTGTCAATTCATAATGAATGAACTGAAGTATGTATTATATTTGTAGTTATGGAGGTTCCTATAATGATCTCCTGGAAAGCAAAGCAATGGTCCTACTTTTAAAATAAATGTCTCACATTGCGTAACTATGGCAACATCCATTTGATAATAAGGTCTATCGTCTTTACAAAGGCGCAACAGGCAACATTACAAATTTTGGCTTAACATACCACTCCTTTGGATAAGATAATTCTGGAAGCAACATGATCTCTGTACTTTTTCACACCAATTGTAAGCAAAAAGCAATAGATGCCGTTTTATAAACCTTAGGGAATGTATAATTGCTACACAAAGGCATGATAATCAGTGAATACTTCTATGGTTGTAAGCAGGGTGTTTTTTGTTTTACTTCTTCTAAAAAGTTAAACAGATGGCTTGTTTTTTTTAACTGTTTTTTTTTTTTAAACTTGAAATATTTATTATAATTATGGTGATATGCTTCAGAGACCCATACAGCTATGTGTCATGTTCAGAGTAGCAATGTTTATGTAAATCTATGCAAAACTAAAACTAGAGACAAATGCAGAGCCCAAAATTTAAATCATGGGTAAAAGCAAAAATGTTGTTTTAGAGGGGCATGAGTATGTGTGGAGCTTGCGAAAAGAGCTGTTAAATAGAGGTATAAATTAAACACAAGTGGGGAAAAGCAATAAAAGTTGGTAATGGAAAAATATTAATTTCACTGCTTCTTTACACAAAATTTGAAATCAATCAATGAGTTTTGCATTGCTTTGCCTAAAATCTAAATATAAGGCCAATTGTTAGCCTAAAATCTATATATAGCATGATAAATACACCAGATTTACCCTGTGATGCTTTGGCTCTAAGTTTTGTAAATATCTCTTTTATAACCATTTTGGAGATTTTTTCCAAATGCATTTTTCTATTTTCTTTAAAGGGATTTTTGTTTTTTAAAACATATCAGTTAATATTGCCCCTCTAGCAGAATCCTACACTGACATTTGTTTCTCAAAAGAGCACACAATACAATACATTTGTAATAACTTTGACATTCAAAGTTTATTCCTATTTTAATATATAGATGCCAAACCATCCCATTATGTTTCTCTACAGATACATGGTGTTGCAGATCTATGGTTTTTTCTTTTAATTTCTTTTAATTTGCTTCCTGCTTTGAGACCAAATGTTTTCTTATTGCTTTATACAGATATAAATTACCTAACCAAGCATTTACAAGTGTTTATTGAGTTATTATCCAGAAACCAGGTTGACTGATCGAATATTATGGTGGAAAAAAACATGATTGTGAGCAAAAACTTGCACGCGTTTGTTATATTTTTGTAGTCGAGGATGAGCAGCGTGCTACAAGGCTTTATTAGCAGATTCATGCAGCCATTACACTTCAACAGAAACTTGAACTCTAACCCTTTTAAGCAGTATAGAAAGTACAGTGTATGCACAGTATACTCTTGTGCACAGGGACAACTACAGGCACCTTGCACAAACACCACATATTGCCCCTATAGTAGGAAAGCATTTGGGTAAATGTAATAAACAGAAACCATAAAACTGTATGCATCTTAAAACAATATTATGCATTCTTTAGAACACATAGTCCTTGGTCCATGCAGGTAGTTTTCTGATTCTCTCAGTACTCCTCATAGGTTCACTTTCTTAAGGCCTATTGCAGTTGACATCAGGAGTAGGGAAATGTCCTTCATCAAATGGAATGTCTCCAAAGTCATATCTAGCAGGAGCATGATGACTTGTATTTCATATGCATCCATCAGATAGCTCATTTGTGTACAGTCCTTGCTGGCGTCTCACTTTAAGTTGTGTAGTAAACTTAGATTGACCTTGTTTCAGTAGTCCTGGTTTCTTAATTCTGACTAAAGATCCAGGCTGAAAGTGCACCACGTTTTCTGTCAGTATAAGCCTTGCATTTGGCTTGTTGATGTTTGACAATGTCAGCAGTAGACAGATTTTGGAGGCACAGTATTTTGTGGTAGTTTGATGTCTGCAACATGTAACGTAGTGCACATCTGTCTGCCATGTAATAATTCAGCTGGAGATGCTTGGGTTGTTGCATGGCATGTTGCTCTGTAGTTATGTAGGAACTCTGTTGTAAATACTTTCCAAGATTTCCCAGTAAGGTTTGCTGTCTGTAGTTCTTCTTTCAGACTTCGGTTGAATTGCTTGATTTCTCAGTTTGCTGGTGGATAATACACTGAAGATTTTCTATGCACAAAATTCCTTTCTCTTGGTAAGATTTTAAACTCAAATGAAACAAACTGTGGCCCGTTGTTTGATATTAAATCCTTGGATTATCTTCTCTGCTGAAGACTGTAGGCAAAAATTTTATTACTGTAGCTGATGCTATATGAGAAACAAATGCAAGAGAATCTGCACTCTAAAGGAGCATCTGCAAAAGGACCCACAATTTCAATAGAAGGTTTTTCCCATGCTGAATCAGGAAATGGTACTGGCTGAAGTGGTGGTGTATGTGTGCTAGCTGTTTTGCCATGATTCTGACAAGTAACACAAGAATGGATGGCAGTTATCACATCGGCATCCATTGCTGGCCACCAGTATAGTTCTTTTATTGCTTTTCTCTCAAGGTCTCTGATACCAGTAAGTCGTGAGCTCCACGGACAACATAGCCATCTACTAAGTTTGTATCTAATCCTGTAGTAAGGTTGAAGATCAGGACAGAATTTCTCAGCATTTGGCCTTTTGCTTTGTAAGATGTCCTGTAGTTTTACTTGAATTGGACATGTGAGGCAAGCTTGCGTATGATCAGCAGCTGTAGATGATAATGTATCAGTCAATGCTACAACTTCTATGTCCTCATCCAGTGTATCAGAAGCTGCAGTTTAATGTAAATGTGACAAACAATCAGCAGTAAAATTTTTAAAACCTTGTTTGTATTGCATTATGTAGTTGAAATTCAGTAGCCTTGCGGACCATCTAGCTATACGTATTCCAGGTCTTCCTAGTCCCTTTGTTGTAAGCAGTGTAGTTAAAGGGCTATGATCCGTGCATAAGGTAAATTCTCTACCCCATAGGTAGGTTCTCCATTTTTTTGTTAACCAAACACATGCTAGAGCTTCTTTTTCAACAGTTGAATAGTTACGCTCTGCCTCTGTAAGTGTTTTGGATGCAAATGCAACAGTTTTCTCTGTATGATCAGCATGAATCTGTGTGAGGACTGCACCAACCCCATAGTCTGAAGCATCTGTAGTAACCATAGTAGGTAGTGCAGGATCAAATAAAACTAGTGCTGGACTGTTCATAATTAACTGTTTCACTATTTCAAAGCTATTTTGAGCAGTCTGTCCAAACCAGACTTGAAGTTCCACGTAGTAGTAGTGCTCTAGGTGGCTCCACAACTAAAGCATATTTGGGAATAAAATTAGAATACCATGAAGTAAAACCTAAGAAAGCTTGTAAGTTCTGAAAATCAGATGGAGTAAGTGCTTGTGTAACAGCATTGACATGGCCATTACGTTGTCCATGTTGGAGGAATTTATATCTTTCAGCAATCACATTTACGCTTGACACAAAAAAGTTATTTATACGTAGCAGTAAGCAGTTTCATAAGTATCATCGGGTA
Organism: Xenopus borealis; assembly: GCA_024363595.1. NCBI lineage: Eukaryota > Metazoa > Chordata > Amphibia > Anura > Pipidae > Xenopus > Xenopus borealis. The sequence goes on from CM044432.1 coordinate 107,666,744, forward strand.
ATGGTAATATGTAGAATATGCGTTGTCCCTCTGCTCCCTGGCAGTGCATAAGTAAAGCACACTTTCTAGCAGCAGAAATCTCCACTTAGTCAGCAGAAATAATGTAGTTTTCAAACATACGGATCCAAGCAGTAAAAGGTATGGTAGGTTCAATAGAATTTGGAAGAAAAGCTGCAGGCTGCTGCAGAGGTAAAAGAGACATCTCGTTTTGGTAGCTGAGGATGAGCAGAGTATTACAGTGCATTAGTAGCAGGTTCATGCAGCCATTACACTTCAACAGTAACTTGAACACTAACCCTTTTAAGCAGTATAGAAAGTACAGTGTATGCACAGTATACTCTTGTGCTCAGTGACACCTACAGACATCTTGCACCAACACCACAGCATTGTAACATTCATTCTCAGTGAAGCTGAAAATCGCAAATGTAGATTTTTTATAAATTTGCTCAAAGTGCTCAATTTGAGCAAACAATTTTTGCATTTTCTCTGTAATAATAAGACTGAAGGACAAATTTAAAGTAAAATATACTCCCAAAATGAATACTTAAGCACCAGATTTATATCAAATTAAGTGGCATATTGAAGACTCTTACCAAACTTGTATATATATATATAAGTAAATATTGCCCTTTTACATTTTTTGCTTTGAACCACCATTTCTTTATGGTATCTGTGCTGCCTCAGAGATCACCTGACCAGTAATACTGCAGTTCTAATTGTAACAGGAAGAATTGTGGGAGCAAAAGGCAGAACTCTGTATGTTAATTGGCTCATGTGACCAAACATGTTTGGTTTGTTTGTGTGCACCATGATGCCTAGGATACTAGAGAGTTGTGGTTTCTGTACATGAAGCAGGGTTTTACATACAGTATGAGCTGTTTTATGCAATATATGTTATAGAGACCTACATTGAACTGACCAGACGCTTGAAATCCACAAAAGTGCTTTATTTGGGGTGGATTGACAAATGTAGCAGTGGATGTATAAGTGCTGCAGGTCAAAAAATATGAATTTCACTAACCTCAGAGTAACTCCTCATGGAATAATCAGAGAGGATTGAGTGGATCAAATCAGGTTGCTTTAAGCCTGCTGTTTCAACAC
>CM044432.1:107686845-107766734 GCA_024363595.1 Xenopus borealis
GTCAGCAGATGAGATCTGAAGCAGGACAGCTGCCCACTGCAGCTACAGAGCACTGCAATATGCAAATTTGGCCACTTCAATCATTGAATACTGAAAATTCGATAAATCGAATAGATCGAATGATCGGATATTTGATCATTCAACCATTCCATGATCGAAGTACTTTAACTTTAAAATTTTCGTCGACTGCCTACTTCGCCAGATTGAACCTACCGAATTGCAATAGAAGCCTATGGGAATCCCCCCATAGGCTTTTTTTTCTATCACCTGCTCGAATACGATTCTTATGATCGAACTCCTCGATCTTTCGAATCGTACGATTTTATCAAGGAATCGAATATTGAGGTAAAAATAGCCTAAAACTCTTCGATAGTCGAATGCTTATCGAATTTCTGACGAATTTGAGGGCTTTTAGTAGTATAATGTTAAATCTGCCCCATAGTGTATATATATATCTATATATATATATATGTACAAATGAACAAAGCTGCTGCACTTCAAAATAGCAAAAAAGATTTATTTAAACAGAAAATACATGCAGAATACTCAAGGTTTCGGTCCTATACAGGGACCTTTGTCAGGAGAATGTACACAAGTAACTTACAACTTAAAGAAGAAGTTGGATGGCTTTTTAGCAAGTGAAGGAATACATGGTTATGGAACACTTGATGGACCTGTGTCTTTTTTCAACCTAACTTAATATGCAGCTATGTAGATTATATCTATATATTAAGTGGCGTATTAAAGAATCTTACCAAACTGGAATATATTTTTAAGTAAATACTGCTTTTTTTGCATCATTTCCCTTTAACCCCCATTTTATAAAATTCTCTGTGGTGCCTCAGATATCACCTAACCAGAAATATTTCAACTCTAACAGGAAAAAGTTTGGGAGCAAAAGACAGAACTTTGTCTGTTAATTGGCTCATGTGACCTAACATGATTAAAATAACTAAATTCTTAAAATGGTAATTTTCTATTTAGAGTTACCCAAAGGCACATACTGCTAAAAATGTATAGAATTCTAAAATGTTTATTTTAAAACTGTAAATGTGTATGAAAATAGTTTATTTACATGAAGCAGACTTTTTTGTGCAATATATTTTTTTATAGAAACCTAAATTGTGGTAGTGCAGAGACTAGCTTTATTTAGTTTTGGGGAATTTGGTCAGTCACTTTACACAGGCCTGTCTTTTAAAGAAAAATATCTACTTTCTATTTGTTCTAAAAAGAGCAGGATTATAGGTGATGGAACCTATATTATTTCTACTTGATCACTGTTATTAAAATGATAGTTCACTTAGTGCTCATTGACCGTATGCTTAAAATACAGTGTCATGAAATCAGAGAAACTGTTAGAATTTGCTATTTTAGTGCAAAAGCATTCACATATTTGAGATTATTTCTATAGCTGTCTACACCTTGATCTAGACCATGACAGTTTGACTTATCTTTAAATAGAAGTATATTTGATTGTGTGACTTTACCAGATGAAGAAACCTAGGTTAGAAGTTTCATAGCACAGCTTTTTTTTCATTTATTTTAACTTGTCTATCTAGATGTTACATAGTGAATACACATTTGTTTCACAGTCAGTGCATTTAGGAAAGATAAGTGAACATGCTGCAAGCTAATACTTTCTGTTTAGGTTTCTGTACAGGGTTATGAGATATACACAAAATGTATGCTTTTTTTATAGTGATCATAACCATGGGGGGGAGGAGCTGCAGATCCTTAATGCAGGGGTGACAGAGGAAGAGCTGAGTGCAGCAATTAAAGCAATGCACACCTCTAAAGCTCCATGACCAGACGGTCTAACATATAGTTACTACAAGACAGATCAACAACAGCAATACCCCCATTTTCTACGGTTATTTAATGCTATTCTAAAGGGCCAGTCATCACTCTTATCCCTAAGGAGGGAAAGAATCATACTAGATGCTGTAATTATCGGCCAATTTCCCTGTTGAACTCTGGTTTGTAAAAATTAACGTTTTAACCCGCCTGATTTATCTATTCGATACCCTCCCGATAGCGAATCCCAGGTGAATTCTGGAAAATTTCCAAAGGGCAATCATGCGATACATTTGGGGACACAAGAGGCATCAGGTGCACAGACAGGTACTATTGGCAGCAAAGTCAAAAGGGGGGCTTGCGGTGCCTAGTATAAGCAATTATCTGGCAACTCAAGTGAAACAGATACAGGGTTGGATTACATAGTCATGGGCGAATTTGTCCCATTTAGCTTCGCGGAAAAATTTGCAAATTTCCCGCATAATTTGCAAAACTGAATAAAATTCACAAAACTGCACCAGTGTCTTGTTTTTGCCACAATTTGGTGCATATTCGTTGGTGAAAATGCGCTGGTGTCCAAAAAACGAATGCCGGCATCCAAAAAATGGACAAATGCATATAATTTATTCGCCGGCGGCGAAACGCGGGAATTCGCCACAAATTTGCTCTTGGCAAATAAATTCACCAATCACTTAAATTACAGAAGTGCCATTAACAAAATGGGCTCCAATAGAAAGAACATATGGATACTCCCACCTGTACCCTTTGGATCAAGTATGACCAAGCAGGCCATGCCCTCCCCTTAGAAGCCATGAAGCACACAGCTGGGTGTTGGAAGAAGGTGGCAGGGTGGTGTAATCAGGGCAACTCTCAGGGGAACTCTCCACTAATCCAGTTGGTGGGAATTCCAAAATTCGATTAACCCCCCCCCTCCCCGGTTATGGGAATATTAATTGGAGCCAAGCTAAAGTTCCTTTTTAGTCGGATGGCAAGATGAAAACGTATGGGGAAGTAGTGGAAACAGAGGGTGCAAGTCAACTCTCTCAGCATTTATACCTACAATTGAGATACAATCCACAGTCACTCTACCCAGATCTACTGCTCAAACCATTGAATCATTTTCTGAAACTATGTCAACTCACTTCAACATCACCTCAGCAAAAAGGACTGATTACATGTTGGTGTTATGCCACCAATAACAATAGCACAAATTTTACGGATGGAGATTACAATCCCAAACTGGGAGAGGATTTGGGAAAATGCTTTGAAGACATTAGTATGTGCTTCAGTTAAAGAAAACATCTATAAGATTATCCTGTTTTGGTACCATACCACAGTATTGCTACAAATATTATTACCAAATACAGATGCAGTCACTTGGATTTGTAAGTTAAATGCGTCGTGACTTAACTCATCTAACTCATTTATCCCACTTAGCACAGAATATTGTGTCACAGCATCCCATCCAATTAAAGAGTTCACCATTGAAAACAATGGAGCTTTGGTATGCTAATGAAAAGGTTAAATGCATTAAATGAGTTAAGATAACTTTAGATAACACAGTTTCTTCAATTAGCCCTGAGTCACGACGCATTTAACTTACAAATCCAAGTGACTGCATCATTACCTCTACCCGAGTGTGCTGGAGATGCAAAGAAAGTGAGGGCTCTCTGCTACATATGTTCTGGGGTTGTCATAAACCGGATAGATATTGGAAGATGGTTAAGCGATACATAGAAAGGGTAACGATGATAATAATACAACTCGACCCACTGGTATTTATCTTAGGGGAGAGAATCCCGAAACTGAAAAACCCATCCCAGATGATGGTGGCCTCTAGACCTCCCTCAGAACAGTTTATAGACAAGATATGATTTGTACGCAGGATGGCTTATCTCACAGCTTTGAAACATGATAATATTGATGGGTTTGATAAGATATGGAATAATTGGAGCTTAATAGAAGTACATATGGGGTATGAGTGAGTGATGAAGGGAGAGAGTGCTAGCAGGGGTGTCAAGGAGCCGAAAGCTCCAGAAGAGGAGGAAGGGAAAAGCAGAGAACATGGGGTAGACAGAAAACAGGTACCTGCCCAGCGCCCATATTTGGTTGCACCCTAGGCAGGTGCCTCTTCTGCCTACCCCTAGTTCTGGCCCTGATTAGTGCCATTTACTTGTTACTGGATAAGGGATTACATTTATGTGCCCCTGGCCAGCTGTGACCCCCACTAGTCAGAAATGAACTGGTAGCAAAAATGTATTCATTCTGAAGAAACTTCTTTCTTTTTATCTTTTTTTCTGTATTTGGTATTTAATTCAAAAATGTAGTAGCATTATCCTAAAAGAAACAGTTATCTTCATTCTAATAAATTCTGCTCTCTTATTTTGAGTAATTTGTTCATACGTTTACATGCCCTAGCAGAATTTGATTTCTTAAAGGAAAACTACACCCCCCTGGACAATGTAGGTCTCTATAAAAAGATATTGTATAAAACAACTCAAATGTAAAATCCTGCTTCATGTAAATACACCATTTTCATAATAATATACTTTTTTAGTAGCATGTGCCATTTAAAAAAAATAAGGACAGCCTCCTGGGATTGTATGATTCAACGCTGCACACAAACATACCAAACAAACTATAAAGTTAGGTCACATGAGCCAATTAACAGACAGAGTTGTGTCTTTTGCTTCCACACTTCTTCCTGTTACAGTTAGAGTTTAAATATTTCTAGTCAGGTGATCTCTGAGGCAGCACACAGACCATCACGAAATGGTGGTTGAAGGCAAGAGTGTAAAGAATGTAAAATGGCAATATTTACTTAAATTATTGGTAAGATTATTTAATATGCCACTTAATTTGAGATAAATTACCTGTTGCTCGAGTATTCATTTTAGGGGTATAGTTTACCTATATGAATGATAACACAAAAACTTTTCTTTCACCCATGGTTAGTGGTTGACTGAAGCCATTCATTGTCAAACAACAATGTTTTAAATCATAATCACTACACAAACTACCCAAATGACCCTGATCAAAAGTTTACAGTCCCGGGTAATTTGGCCTGATAACATGCACACAACTTGACACAAAAGGGTTAGAATGGCTATTAAAGGTAACCATCGTCACCTCTGATCTTCTTGCTTGTAATTAGTGGGTGTGTATAAAAGGTCAGTGACTTTCTGGACTCCTGACAGAGCCTTACATCTTTCATCCAGTGCTGCACTGATGTTTTCTTGGATTCTAAGTCATGGGGAAAGCAAAAGAATTGTCAAAAGATCTGCGGGAAAAGGTAGTTGAACTCTATAAAACAGGAAATTGATATAAGAAAATATCAAAGGAATTGAAAATGTCATTCAGCAGTGTTCAAACTCTAAGAAGTGGAAAATTAGGGGTTCTGCTGAAACCAAACCAAATAAAATGAAAATTTCAGAAATATTTTTCGGGATGCAAGGCAATACAGGACTCTGTGGTGTGGTTGTTTCAAGGTGCCCAATAAGGAGGCACTTGTAGAAAGATGGGCTGCATGGTCAAGTTGCCAGAAGAAAACCATTACTACGCAAATGCCACAAAGTACTGTATCCCGCTTGCAATATGCCAGACAGCACAGATACAAGCCTCAAACCTTCTGGCACAAAGTCATTTGGAGTTATGAGACTGGCCACAACCATAAACGCTACCTTTGGAGAGGAGTCAACAAGGCCTATGATGAAAGGTACACCATTCCTACTGTGAATTCCCATGAATTCCCGTGATTCGCGAAACGCCAGTGAATTTTCAAAATTGTCAAAAAAAAAAACGAGATGCGAACCGAAAACAAGCCACGACTCGTTTTGCGAATTTTTCACCAATTTGCAAATTTCGATGGAAATTCGCAAATTTTTCGGCGAAGCGTAACGGGATAGATTGTGTAGTGATTATGATTTAAAAAGAGTAAACACAGTTGTTTGACAGTAAAAGGCTTTAGCCAACCACTAACCATAAGTGAAAATACAAGAGGTCCTCTGCACAGAGACATTTTGTGCATACTGCTACTGAAAAATATTGCAATATATTTAAGCTGGCCAACTTCAGTATCTCAAAGTCATCCCATATCTGTCCAGTCCTATGCTCAATTTTCATCTGATTCATTAAGAATCTGTAAAATGTATAATGAAGCAATAGAATTCTTAATGAACTTATATCTCCTTGTAGAATTGGGACTTCCACTCCCAGAAACCCCTTTAAGCCTTATTGTGTACCATGTGTTCAGGTTGGCGTGGCGTGGCGTGAACACGTAGCATGAACACACAGCGCCAGCGCAATGGTGACTTGTGTCACCTATGAATGCCAGTCTCCAAGAGATAGCGTTTCCAAACCAAACCAACAGACCAGAATCAGTTATTGTCCTACAAAAGCTTTCATCCTGCAGCTGTTAGGAAGTCAATCCCTACTAGTCAATTTTCCAGAGTACATCATATTATTAATGAACCCATACAAATGGAACAAGATTTAGCTAAAATGAATGACAAACTACGGGATAAAGGCTACCCACAGGATATTCTGGATAAGGGTCAGATCAGAGCTAGAGAAAATATCAAAAGAACTGGCAATAACACTCTAACGAAAGACAAACTTATAGTTTTTGTTGGATAATATCATTCAAAAAGTGACAATTTTCGTCACATCTTTTGAGAGATGCCTATCCCACAATTCCCGAATTTAAACAGAATCCCATGATGTCGCTCAAAAGGGGTTGTAAAATAGGCAAAAGAGTTACACAGGCGGACAGAACACCGTCACTGATACAATATACCTTCTTGGGGCCTCCAATGGAGGGTATGTTTCGGTGTCGAGGTTGTGCACAGTGTCGTTTTGTTTTAACTGGAACTACTTTTTTCAACCCGACAACTAACAGAGAATTCAAAATTCGAGGTCACCACAGTTGTTACACAAGTTTTGCAGTGTATATGTTAATTTGTAACTATACCTTTACACGATCATGCGCATATTCAGAGACCTCAGGAGTCCGGTGTTTGAATCATCAAAATGCTCGGCTTTATTCAGACGCTTTTAGGGATTACATGAGGGGGTTGTGAGCACCTCTAATGCGTTTCATGCCCCAACACTGGGCACTTCATCAGAGATGTTAATATGTTATAAGATGTTATGATGTTATGTTAAGATGTTATATGTTAATATGTCCCTGCAATCTTGTGTAGATTGGTGAAACCACCCAAAAGGTGAGAGATAGATTCTCTCAACATAGATCCACAGTTAATACGTGTAATAACAGCTTACCAGTTTCCAAACATTGCATAGAAAACGGACATTCAGCGGAGGATTTGAGATTTAGGGTCATTCAACAAGTTCCTCCACCTCGTAGGAGCGGTGATAGGGTATTACATTTGAAAAAAGGTCCAATGGATACATAGATTAAGGACCCCGAGCCTTCTGGGTCTTAATAGAGATTTTGACCTCCATTTGTTTATGAACTAACTGGGTCCTTATAATTAGTTATATGTCTAAGGGACTAGAGTTCTGATGTCATTATTTAGTTAATGCTTAATATTGTCCATAAGGTCTTGTTTTTGTAGATATATTGGTTTTGTGTATGTAAATATTGAGGATTGACACCATTTTCCTCTGTTGTATAATGTTTAAATTGTATTCAAACAATCATGCCTATTTCCAAAATGGTAGCTTTGGCTCTGACATACATTGAGGGGGATAATGTGCCGTCACGATGACGCAAGTCACCATTGCGCTTACACTGCGTGTTCACGCCACGCGGTTGCGCATATGGATGACGCTAACCTGAACACATGGTACACAATAGTATAATATATATAATATTTATATATATATATAGTATAATATATATATATATACAGTATAATATACATATATACAGTATACGGTATACTGTATATACACACAAAGATATATATTTTTTATATAAAGTGACATACAGAAAAATCTAAGAAGACTTGGATATCAGTCTGCTCCTCGATTGGCCCAGGTGGAAAATTTTGATTGGGCTAGGCACTTTTGAAGTCACCAAATCATCGCCCACAGAAAACTTGATTATGGCCCTACAATGTCATATCAAACTGTATTCACATTATGCCAAGGCCCTGCTGCCAGAAGCTACAGGGTTAATATCAGTAAGAAAAACAAGATAGAATTGTAGCTAACAAAATTGCAAGTACACATCCTGGCTATATTTTAGTAGTGTTAACCACAAGGCTTGCAAACCATTGGGCACATTATATTGCTACTTTTGCAACATGTTTTGCAGTAGTGTTTACACATGCTCAGATGTAAGTACTTTCTTGATCATGTATGGCAATTCTGTATACTATTTCCTAATAGTGAATGCTCTGTAAAATGTACATAAACTTGGTCAAACAGGCGTGATATTTGATGCTCTCTGTACCATGCTAAGTGTAACATTGTGACAAGCTCCTCAAGATTCCAATGTTTTGTCTAATAAATAAATAATCTATTCTAAAGAACCTTCTTTGTCTCGGAGTCTTGTAAAATAATAAGGTTCTGGTAAGCAAATTACCAACAAAATACTAAAATAGCACATTAGTCAGGATCCTTTCTTGGGCCTTTACATTCCTTGCCCCGAGAACTACTGGGTCTTCTTTATTGTTACTCCCCTGGTGCGGCAGAAAATGAGAACACATTACAGAATGCCTTTTTTTCTACCAAACGTCAATGCTATTCTTTAGAATAATCTTTTGCAGCTCGAGGCAGGCACACGGTCTGCTCAATCTATCTACAGAAAATGAGGCCGATTCACACAAAAGTTGAATTTTCACCATGCAGTTTTCTTCTGCTTTGATTTTTGAACAAGTGAAATCAATTGAATTTGACATACTTTTATAGGTCTCTGTATGTGCAGGGTTGTAATTCAAAAACACACAGCTTTATCTGCAAATACCACAAATACCAGTCTTTCAGTTGTTTCTTGATATTAAAAAAAAAAAGAAAATAATTCAGTAGCTTCCTGCAGTTTTAAACATTATGGATAAATAATGTATCTTTTTAATCTTTGGTAGCCTTTTTATATACTGCTTATTTATGGTATATTTCTGGTTTCGAATCGATGCAATCTTTGTCACTGAAAAAAAATTAATATTTATACCTTTGTTTAGCAGCTGCTGTTTTGTAGCTTCTGGCTGTTACTGTGATGTCAGATTTCAAATATTTCCCCACTTTATAGTTGTGAGAATAGAGAAATATTATATACAGTGAATTTAAGGTTCTGATACATTTCCAGTGGTTTTGTGGGTAAACACATACTTTTAAAAGCCTAACAAATTTCCAGATTGAACTGACCCCTAAACAGTTCTTATATAACATGACACATTTTGGGGATGTAAGAGTCCCTTCTAATGATGCGCATTGTCCTACTATCTAACAGTAGGGCACATTTATCAGTAGTGAGAGAGTGAGATTTGTTTCTGTTTTTAGCAAATTCTCAAAGGCATTTCTCACAAAGCCTTTTTTCTTTTAAATTCAGAGGTATGGGGACACATTTAAACCAATTGGAGCCTTTTTCGCAAACTCCACAAGCACACATCCCCACTGAAGCCCACATGCTCAATTGCTTGTTTTTGGCAGAAGTTAAAGGATAAGCTGTGGGGAAACCATGCAGACCATGTAGGGCAGTATACAGTACAGGCCCATTTGTTCCCTGGACTCCCCTCAGAAGTCACTTTAATGTAAGAAATATATTTGAATGCCCAAGACCTAAGGTGCATGTGCATTTAGCCACCACATTTTTTCATTCCCTTTCATGTACAAATAATGGAAAATGTCCAGTTTTTCAAACTATTCAAATGGCTGGTATGTGGTCAGCATGGAACAACCCACATTTTAGGCAGAGAAAACATGGTACAGGAATGGGATCCATTATCCGAAAACCCGTTAGCCAGAAAGTTCCGAATTACAGAATGGCCTTCTCCCACAGACACAATATTTATCCAAATATTTAAAATGTATTCCCTCTTTCTCTGTAGTAACAATAAAACAGTAGCTTGTACTTGATCCAAACTAAGATATAATTAATCCTTATTGGAAGCAAAACCAGCCTATTGGGTTTAATTAATGTTTACAGGATTTTCTATTAGTTTTAAGGTATGAGGATCTAAATTACAGAAAGATCCATTATCTGGAAAGCCCTAGGTCCCAACTATTCTGGATAACAGGTCCCATACCTGTATAGACCATGTATATATATATATATATATATATATGTATACTGTATAATAAAAATATTAAAAAAACATACATTATTAATATTTATATGTACAGAAAAGAATATTATTTTACTGCAATAAATGTTTTTTTTTTTTATAAATCTGTTGATCCCTCGGACCCATGTGTAAAACCAATATCTAATTATAAAATAGGAATTATCCTGATTAACCTTAATTAAGAAAGATATTGGAACAGCTCACATGCTATATGCACATATACTAGTATCTTGTACACACTTTGTACTATTTCATTAAACCCTAAACTGCAATCAACAAGATACTTTAACATTTTGACTACTGTGTACAATCAACTATATCTGTTGAAAATTAACTGCAAGATTGCCCTGACTTTTAAAGACGCTCTGTGAGTTTCTCATTAGCCTTATTATCATATTTGAATCATAAATATGTAAATGACGAGTTTCACACGGGAGATTTAATCTGTGCTCTTATTTCTGATTAGTTGGAAATACGCTCTGGCTCTGTCAGATAATTGGTAACACTGCATACCAATAAGGCATTTCCCTATGCTTCATCAGAGGTGGTTGAAATTAAAGAAGGCAGAACTGCTACATTTTTGACAGTTTTGTAACATAAACTTGTTAAAGTTTTAACTCCGCCATTAATAAAGCTTATGCATTATTAATGCGATTTTTATGTCAAGAAATGTAAAAGGCCAGAAAAAAGATTAAGATCTGATTTGTGGACTTAAACGTTCAGGGAAAGTGAATCCCTCACCTTTACCTTCCTTAAATGTGACCATCTGATCAAAAGAATTTGTAGAACCCTCTTAACAGAATAAAAATGGGGTTTAGACTCCAGCTAATTCACATTAAAATATTACCTACACAGATAATGACTTTATCCGTAGTTGTATTTTGCCGTCTAAGCCGCGTGGATGCATTATGGTTTAGATTAAAGTAATTGCTTTTACTGAGCGAGCAAATGACCAACACAGAAATTTGCACATTAAACTAAAAAAAGCTATTACATATTATTTTTATTACTACTTTGCTGGTTCAACACAAAATTTGCAGCAGATTAGTTGTCAGGCAAAGTCAAAAGCATAATCATAAATTAAATTACATGGTGAATTTTTCTATGCATTTGCAATATCCCATTCTTCGGAAAGAGCGCACATTACCATTTTAAAGGTTTTAAAGATTTTTTTTTTCTTCCAACTTTTCTTTTGTTAAATAAGTCTTTAGTGTTTCTTTCTTTAGTATTTGTAGGGCATATGGGTAAGTAATTGTATGTCTAGAAAATGTGTGCATCTCTCCTTAATTGCAGGACATATTGTTTGGGTAAATTGTTTTATTTAAACCAGAACGAGGTATCCAAGGCCACTGGGCTCCAAACTGTTGCCTGTTTCCCTCTATCTTTCTTCTGATCAGGGATACTGAACTCCACAGACTTTCAACACATGGGTAATTGTACATTCGAGGTGCTAGAAAGCACTTCACTAGTCCCTCTTCCACTCGTCCCTATATGGACGAGGTACAGCCAAGGTACTGCCCCCTCTATATTTCATTGAGCCTCAACTTCTCAACTAACTATCCTCTCACCAATTCTTATCACCTGGACATATTTCCAAACTGTCCCTTTTTTTGTGTTCTTTTTTGACAGCTCAGCCCACAGTCCTGGGTTCTTACTGAAATGTCCAGAGTTTCTCTTTGATCTCCTGCACTAATGCCAGTGCAGGAGAAAGTAATTAATCAAAAGGATTTTATCAGAAATTCCAGAATACTCAGCAAAATGAGACTAGCATCTTAAAGGCTATTTTCACATTAATTAGCAAAACTGTAATAACATATAAAATATGACCCTAAACTAGAGTCCTGCGCTGGTCCATTTATTGCAACCCATACCCGACCTGTACCTGCAACCTGCAATCTGCAACCCAGACCCACGACCTTCATTCTTACTCGCCTGTACCCGCTACCTGACCCAGACCCATAACCCGGACCAGCGACCCGCTTACCATCAAGAATCAGGAAGTGCTGTCATGTTGCCAATCAAGAATCAGGAAGTGCTGCAATTGTAAATGGAATTGACATCATTGGAAATAGGTGTGATCAGAAAAAATTAATAATAATCCCTATTGAGAAGACCCGCTGCCCGACCCGAAGATCCGCCCACCCGCGTCCATACCCACACCTGGAACTTCTTTCCACAACCAGCAGGGTACTGCAGGACTGTACCCTAAACTCCAGAAATGTGTTTAAACTTTCCATAACCTGCCACATTATGTAAAATGTATTTATCTAATTTAGCCTAATTATGATGACGAAAAAGGATGTTATTCACTTCTTCTTCTAATCAATCAAAGAGAAAGTACCTGGCTAGTACACTTCCTTAAAAAGACTTCTGTACTCCTTATTTAGGCTCCTATAGGGGAATACCCTTACAGGCCTATTTTAAGGGTTCAACTGAATATTGCAAGGGAGGACAACTGATATAGGACAGGCAGTAAGAAATTGGTGACACTGAAGTCCATGGCTGCCTGCATTCCCTAACTTACACATCTGAAAGAAAGTTTTAAGTTATAAACTACATTTTTGTAATGGGCTCATCCAACCAGCAGTGCTGTTTTCCAGCTGGGCATTCCAAATCATTAGAAAAAAAGTTTGGTAAACCAGGATAAATCACAGCATGAGAGATTTGTTAGAAGCAGGACAAAAAATATTTTAGGAATGTACAAATAAAATATGAACCATGTAAAAAAGCTGCTAAGAAAAAAATAATGTGAAATTTGTGAAACAGATTTATGAAAAATCCAGTGCAGCTTAGTATATTTTGCAATAACAGGACCTCATATACTGTAAGTTGCTCTGTATTAACCTACAGGGATGCACAAAAGATTTCATATCTTTAATATGTATGAGCATTACAATATATACTGCAGCTTAATGGAATAATAAATAAGCTTAAACTGGGACACAATTACAGAAAGAAATAATAAAACACACAGTACTTTCTAGAAAAGTTCTGTGGAATTACTCATAATTCATGAGAAATCGTGAACTGAATTAAGTCCATGGCTTTACTCTGCAAATGACAGACATATTGAAAATTATATCTGACATGCTTCACAGAGTCTTTATGAATGCCATTCTGAACCACCCTGCACTGACTAAAAAGGAAAACATTTCTGCAAAAATATATAAATCCATCAACTCAGTCAAAAGTATAAAGTATTATATACTGTCATAATCAGTTTATATCTGCAAAAACAAATATATAACAGTGGTTCCATATTCTGTGGGTTCATAAACATGAAAGGGATTGGAAATTCCTGCGAAAAGGTGCCCAAAAAGTCTGCAGATATCGGAATTCCTACTAAGTTCTGAATTCCAACTTCTAGTTGATTCACACATTGCTGCATTTGTAAGTTGGGTTGTCACCTCTGGGGCCAGCAAAGTTAGGGCAGGAGGGCTGGGTGGTGACATCACTGGGCAGAGCAGTGGCATTGTAGGGTGGAGCCAATGACATCATGGGGCAGTAGGGGAATTCTGCCCATTTTCCTAATTTGGGAAACTTGGCAGGTACATTTGACCTGGGCAGCCATCTGAAATCCATCTGTCCAGGGAAAAACCAGGGCAGTTCTCAACCCTAGATCAGGAACCTTCAGATCCACTTATATAAGGAATACATGTTCATCCTTAACATGGAATGGTGTTGGATAATAATATAATAAATAATTATAGGTGGGAGACCTATTATCTAGAATGCTTAGGACCTGGGGTTTTCTGTAATGTGGGTCTTCATAAGATAATTCTACTAGAAAATCATGTAAACATTAAATAAATCCTATAGGCTGTTTTTGCTTCCAGTAAAGATTAATTCTATCTTCGTTTGTGTCAAGTACAAGCTATTGTTTTATTATTGCAGAGAAAGAGGAAATCATTACAAATCACTAATAATTTGGATTATTTGGATAAAAGGGAGTCTATGGGAGATGGCATTTCCATACTCCGGAGTTTTCAGGAGGAAGTGTATCCGGATAATGGATCACATATTTGTATAACCCAACCACCACCAATACCAAGTGGGTGAGGTATAATTAGGAAACTAGGGATTTCCTTTAAATTTTCCCCTTAATTCGAATTGGATATTGTGATGTCCATACCTGCCAGCTGGATGACATAGACAAATAACATATATTTTCTAGGCAAGAAAGTAATTTTTCTCCAAGAAAGTCTTTATTTTTTTCTTTCAGAATTAGATTTTTTGGTATTCTCTTTGAGACTGAAGCACATCATTTTTTCTTCAAAGCATTTTTATGTTTGAAGATTTGCCGTAATTTACCTTGCTATTACAGAGCAGTCATATATCAGTCAGCTTAAAAAGCAGGGGAAAAGGAATACGCATAAGTGAAAAATTGCTTTCTGCTAGATGGGGTTTTATGAGAGGTCTACATATGTAATAGCAGCTTCTTTGTTTTTATACACAATAACTGGGACAGCGTCTGTTCAAATGTGTTTAAAAGCATACAAATGATAAATACACGAAAGTGTAAGCTGATTTTAGCATTTAAATGCATTTGCTTAAGCTACAATATAACTGAACACGTTACGATATATACCATAACAGTTTGTGATACCAGTTTGCTATTATGCACAAACTATACAACTTCATCCTTACTTACGAAGGACTTGACTAAGTTACTGTATGTGTATGGATAAACACAGAAGTAGATCTTAAATGTGGCAAAGTGTGGTGTATTATTTTTACAGCATTATAATATGCCCCTAGGTGTTGCAGTACAAGTATGGGGGGGGGGCTCTTCAATTGACCCTTCACTTCCAGCCATCCCACTGAACACCATTGCAACATACCTTAATGAAACATCAGGACAGGGCTGGGCCAAGGGGTAGGCAGAGTAGGCATTTGCCTAGGGTACCTGTTCTGTTGCCTACCCCCTGTCTGGTCAGCTCTGCCAGGTTTCTTCTTGCACCGCCATGTCTTTGCGTGCTGGCATCACATTGCTCATGTGAGTGCTCAACCAGAGCCATGGCCGGCTAGGTTGCCCAGGGCTCCTGGACGGAGTGGCCCGGCTCTGCATCAGGAGCCAGAAATGGTGTAAAATGGCCACAGCATTCATTCACATTTTATCAAATAAATAGAACTTTGCCAGCCTCACCCCAAGGCAATATTCAATCCCTGAATTCCATCACAGTGCCAACCCCTCCATGTCACAGCCCCCACCCCTATTGATTCACAGCGAATTCCCGCAATTAGCTGCAGGCGAATAAATTTGCATTTCCATTTTGGAAGCAGGCAGTGATGGGCGAATCTGGGGCGTTTCGCTGAGGCGAACTTCTACTAAAAACGGTAAAACTTTTGCGAAAAGCCGCCGCATCTCGTATTGGATGTGGGTGTCCGTTTATTCCCCGATGGCAATGGGCGCCGGCATCCAAAATGAGATGCAGCAGTGTTTCACGATTTTTTCACCGTTTCTAGAAATTCGCTAAATTTCGGCAAAACGCCCCAGATTCGCAACCCTAAAGAGATCATTACTAGGGATGGCGCGAACTGTTCGCCGGCGAACTTGTTCGCGCGAACATCCGCTGTTCGCGCTTGCCAAAAGTTCGCGAACGTCGCGCGACGTTCGCATTTTGGGTTCGCGTCAATTTGCCGCATTTTTTTTTGCCGCTTTTTTTTGCCCTCTCACCCCAGACCAGCAGATACATGGCAGCCAATCAGGAAGATCTCCCTGGACCACCCCCACACACCCCCTGGACCAAAAAAAAAAATGTGCATACCTCCCAACTGTCCCTTTTTTGGAGGGACAGTCCCTCTTTTGAGAGCTCAACCCTCTGTCCCTCATTTGTACTGGAAAGTCCCTCTTTTCTCTGCACTGAACAGCCAGAAAAAGAAGCAAAGATTTGAACTTAATTGGCTTTTGGCAGAGAGTCCAGAACAGCTAACAGGTGCAGATAAGATACTTTGTAACACTTTTGACATAAGAAAATAATGGATTTTTCTTTTCCCTTGATCCCCCTCTGGCATGCCACTGTTCAGGTCGTTGCACCCTTTAAACAACTTTAAAATCATTTTTCTGGCCAGAAATGTCTTTTTTAGCTTTAAAAGTTCGCCTTCCCATTGAAGTCTATGGGGTTCGCGAACCATTCGTGAACCGTTCGCGATTTTGCGCAAGTTCGCGAACGTGTTCGCGAACTTTTTTGCCGCGGTTCGCGCCATCCCTAATCATTACTATGCTCTGCCGTTATTCTGTGAAGACATGAGATCAGCACTATGGCATTATATCCACCACTGAGTATTACAAATAGTCTCTGCAGACGCTCACGTTTATACTGTGTAACAGTACCAAAACCACAATAAACCAGTGCATGCATGAAAACATCCACATTAATTTATTACAGGGGCGGTTCACCTTAAAGGTAACTTTTATTATGATATAGAACTGCCAATACTAATCATCTTTTCAATTGATTTTAATTATTTATTTATTTATTATCATTTATAGTCATTTGCCTTTTTCTTCTGACTCCTTGCAGCTTTCAAGTGGATGTCGCTGACCCCTTCTAAAAAGCAAATGCTCTGTAAGGCTACAAATTTATTGTTATATCTATTTGTTATTACTTATCTTTCTATTCAGTCCCTCTGCTATTCATATTACAGTCTCTTATTCAAATCAATGCATGACTGCTAGGGTGATTTTGGACCCTAGTTACCAGATTGCTTAAAATGCAAATTGAATAGCTGCTCAATAAAAAGCTAAATAACTCAAAATGCACAAATAATAAAAAATGAAAACCAATTGCAAATTGTCTCAGGATATCATTCTCTACATCATACTGAAAGTTATCTCAAAGGTGAACAACCACTTTAATAGATAATATGAGAACATAAAGAAGAAATATGAAAAAAGACGGAGGGTGGGTGCATATCATATGCACACCTGATAAGATAAAAAGATAAGGAAGTGAACTGCTTCTTCCCCTGCAATCACATCCCATTTTTTTCTCCACCCACATCCCAGCCTTGCATTAAAAGGCACCTGTTGGGCCCAAATGTTATCCCGAACCAAAGGTGCGGCTAATATAGCCCACACTCCGGTTTGGTTTGCCAGTAGTTTTTTTACAAAAAGTTTACTCCCGCCAAAGCTAGGAGGGAGTCATAGCGTTTGCGTGAAATGCGCAATATTGAAATGCCCTATTCAATATGTGCAACTGAGCATTACTGCATTATATGAAACCATATCAGCTTCATTGTGGCTGTGCCTTGAAATTGTATTTCTAGTTTTTACAAAGTCTAACAAGCAATAAATCCTATATTGCCTCTGAAACAATGATTTTGACAGTTTCCCTTGTAATACGGGCGTTTCAACAGTTTAAATTGCAAATCCATGAAGAGTACTGGCATTTCAGAAATATGTCAGTAGATATTTTAAAATAAAAATTGTTCTCATGTAGAACAAAGGGCACAATTTATAAATGTTTACTTTTAAACTTTGGCAGTTTCCAACAAGTAGGAATTGCCTGTCTGTAAAACTTCAAAAACTTTTTCTGTCGGTTAGGAGAATGTTAAAACAATTGTAGATGAAGGAATTTGAAGGAATTTGAAATTCATCAAAGTAGTAAAATGTAAGTGAATCACTTTTCAGAACTGTTGCATTTCAACATCCTCAGCAATATTGGCAATGGGCAGTAAAATGTAAAGTTTCCTACTATATTTTCTAAAACCATTCTTCCCATAGAAAACAATTATAATTTCTACAGGTCAGTGCTGCAGTTAAATTAATTGATATTTGTGTTGCAATGGTTGTTAAAGTTGTTGGGGTAAATTAAGTACAAGACAGCTAAAATAGAAATTCACTGAGATAAATATGTACAATTAAAAAAATTACCAAATTTGATTTGAATATTTTTAAAATATTTCAAAATATTTTATCAATGAAAAGCAAGCAGGTTACACATCACAAACTTTGTCAGGCACAAGTCGTTCTATCATTGTTATTGAAAAATGCCTCATATAAACTAATTTTATTGACTTTGTATTCTAATTATGTCCTATTAGCACTTGGTACTTGCACATATACACTTTGGAAAGTGTTCGAGAAGTGGTGGAGACCCATGAAATGCATATGGTTGGATGATTAGGCTTCTCTAAGGCCAAGGATCATGGCCAGAACTAGGTGTAGGCAGAAGAGGCACCTGCCTGGGGCAAAACAATAAGGGGGTGCTTGGCAGGTACCTATAAAGTGTCTTCTGCCTATCCCTAGTTCATGTTTGCTGCCCTCCTTCCTCCCCATAACAAACAAGGGAAAGTTTGTTAATTAGTGCAATATATTTACGCTGTCCAACTATGTCAAATTCATCCCCAATATGGCCAGGTCCTACACTCAAAATGCATCGGATTCATTAAGAATTCTATTGCTTCATTATTCATTTTACAAAGGAACTAAGCTTTACCTTCAAGTTATTTGCTGCTTTCAAAGTAAAACTCCCAAATGTGGCTGCCCTTTTATTATGGGATCATCCGACTACAGCTGGGAAAGGTGGGAGCTACAATATGGAGCTGGCCAGTGCTCCTGTATAAACTATAACAAATAAGGGAAAGTTGTGCTCACCAGTAATTTTTAAAAACATTAAGCGAGGGTACAATGAGGTTGTGACCACAAAATTCACATGGACAAATACAAGAGGTCCTCTGTAGTCATGAGCGAATTCCCGCGATTTGCCTTCGCTAAACGCCAGAGAAATCTTGCCCTAGCGTCTGTTTCGTGGCGCAAAAAATTCTGCGAAACGCCGCCGATTCACCCATCACTAGTCCTCTGCACTCAGCCCATTATCCCTACCTCTTCCCTGCCTTGTCCCTTCTCCTTCCCCTCCCTCATTGACGCTTTGTTATTGCGAATACTCACAGTCTTGGTCAGGTGCAAGCATGTTCTGGGTGCATGCACTAGTTCATGGGCATGCTTGAGGAGGGGGGCAACATAGTCGGCCGGGTTGCCTAGTGCCTTGGTCCAGCACTGTTGATCAAATAATTTGTATTTTTAGCACCTTAAATTGTATTACACTAAGGAGGGGGTCTATATTTTTGTATGGTAACTGCTACATTGTAGGAAATAAGATGAGTGATATGGATACATATAGTAAGTGGAAACAGCACTTTTCTTTAGGTCAACAAGTACTATTGAAGCTCAAATGAATCATAAAAACTAACAAAGCACAAATATAACCACACACACATTCACAGAAGAAAACAAATCGAATTCGATTTGAAATTGATTCAAATTCAATTCAAGTGTGTGGGTCGTTTCCATTCAACCAAGTTTTAAAGATTTAAATTATTTACTAAATTGCAGGTGGTCGAATTTCGAGTTCATGGGGGTTTTAAATAACTCCCATGAACATGAAATTCGACCCTTGATAAATCTGTCCCTTAATGTATAAAAAAGAAACTTTTTCCACTAAAGCTCAAACTGGAAGTTTTGCAAAGTTGCGATCTTAAACTTTTTGAAAAGGCAAGTGTTCATTCTAAAATAGAGCAGCAGTGGCTCAGCAGCAGATAGATAACACTTGAAATCATCAGTTATAATAATTATTTTTTTGCCTTTTTTCTAATCTTATATTTATAACAAAATTCGTTCATTAGCGACTTGAGCCATCTGGATGTTTCCAGCAGAGTGCTAGCATGCTACCACCTGCTAATAAAAATGATTATTAAGGTCTTTGATAAAACTGTATTAACTTCAGAAAAAGACTTGGAGTAAGGCCAAAGGAAGGCATCCTGAGTGTCGAGATGTATGTATTACTATTTGGAGATAGTAATTTGTGCCATTTTTGGTATGTTCGCTAATTAATGAAAGTAAATCAAGTATAAGTGACAAAAATGTAAGATGAAAGTGCCAATATGAAAACATAAAATTTCCAACATACTTTTCCCCTCATTAATGTTTTTTATTATTATTATTATTATATAAAAATACAGGGGTGATTCTCACCTGCCCTGTAGCCCTGAGACGACTTCAGTGTTCCCCTGTGTGCTCACCTTCCTGAGGGGGGTCTGGAGGGTCCACGACACTAGTGTTGAGAGTACAATTGCGCTTTCTTGCACCATAAAGAGGATCACCGCACCAGAGGCCACCGCTTCAGACTAGAAGAAAAGGACTTTCATTTGAAGCAACGTAGGTGGTTCTTCACAGTGAGGACAGTGAGGTTGTGGAATGCACTGCCGGGTGATGTTGTGATGGCTGATTCTGTTGATGCTTTCAAAAGGGGCTTGGATGATATTTTGCACAGACATAATATCAAAGGCTATTTTGATACTAAACTCTACAGTTAGTATAGCTATGGGCATATATGGTTTGTGTGAAAGAGTGGAGATGTGTGTGTGTGTGTGTGAGTATACTGGGGTTTAATTTGGAGCAGTTCAACTTGATGGACTTTGTCTTTTTTCAACCCAATTTAACTATGTAACTATGTATCTATGAAGTGCAGAATTTCTGGTTTATCTTTCTATATTACCACTCAGCAATAACAGCAATGAGTCATAATTGTAAGATGATAATTTCACAGAAGGCTCGACTAATGTCAATTATGATGTTGTTTATGAAAATGTTAAAACAATAAAAAACCTTTGAATAAAAAAATGGCTAATCGGCTATCAAAGTTGTTTATGGATTTTTTTTGCTGCCCCTGTTAATCCATGGGGTTCTGCCACCTGAAATAGTTTCTCAATTTGCCTCATTGGTAGTGATGGGCGAATTTATTTTCCTGGGGCGAATTCGCGGCGAATTCCCACGATTTGCCGCTTTGCGAATAAATTTGCGAAACACCAGCAAAAATTCGCCAGCAAAAATTTGCCAAAAAAACGAGTTGTGCGTCAAAAACTGACGCGACGCGCGCCGAAAATGACGCGCCGTGCGTCGGAAACGATGCGACGCACGTCAATAACGACGCGCGACTCATTCCGCAAATTTTTTCGCCAATTCGCGAATTTCGCAGGAAATTCGCAAATTTTTCAGCGAAGCGAAACGGGTGAGATTCGCCCATCACTACTCATTGGCGCAGCACCCCTGTGGAAATATAATACAGATATTGAAAAGACAGATATTGAAAAGACATACCTATAACTCTCAAGATTAGATGAGCAAAACAAGCAGGTAGCCTTTAAAAAAAACAAAACACTTTAATATACAGTATGCACTGTAGCTGCTTTAAATTGTGCAGGCCTTCTTTTTTACTTGATTGGTATCCTTCATAGGCGCTTTCATTTCAATGCATAACTCTTCTTGAAAAGGGAATTGCTCTTTCAAAGAGAAAATGGTCCTTTTATCACCGTTTCTGTGCATCAGTAAAAAGGAAATTACAAATGACTGTTTTAACACGAAATCATGTTGAAGTTAGGTGTTTTTTTGTCCCATAAAAGAGGTTTCTGTGTTATAGTGTGTACTTTTTTATACTGCACAAATATTCTTTACAAACATGCTTTATGTTTCATCTAATAAATCCTATGACTTTCATTAGCAGAACCATCAATGTATTTGGCCCTTCAGTGTATCTGGAATTGTAAATAGGCTTCAAGAAAGGGACAAAACCACTGGGATGTTCCACAAACAATCTGCCCTCTGGATGGCACCTCATTCAGGTAGAGAAAGTTTACATGCTACTGTTAGTGCCTTCTAAAAGTAAGTATTACACAATCACTTCCCTTCAGAAATTCTGACACTTATTGCATCATTATTTTTCTTAACTGTTCTGGCATCTATATATTTCCATTTGAAGCTTTTGCTAAGATTTTCTATATAAACTTTATTTATTAAAAGGTTGTATTTTTCCACATGAGGGCAATACCACATTTTTATTCTTTTGATCTATTGCTAACACAGTAATTTTTTTTAAGCACAAGTTGTACAGCATGTTAGTAGAATGTGGAGAAGCATTGCACATTCCCACTCTTCAATGATTGCATATATTTGTGCACTTTGTAGTAGGAAAGTTAGTTTTAATGCACCCTTAAAAGGTATATCTGTTAAATACCATTTACCTTGTTTATTTAAAGGGATGGGCGAATTTATTCACCAGCTGCAAATTCACGGCGAATCCCCGTGATTCGCAAAAGTCCAGCGAAAATTTGCAAGGCAAAAATTCGCCTGACAAAAACAAAACGAGACATGCACCGAAAATGACGTTACGCGCATCAAAAACGATACGTGCGTCGTT
This sequence comes from Xenopus borealis, assembly GCA_024363595.1. Taxonomy (NCBI): domain Eukaryota; kingdom Metazoa; phylum Chordata; class Amphibia; order Anura; family Pipidae; genus Xenopus; species Xenopus borealis. The sequence continues at coordinate 107,709,086 of CM044432.1, forward strand.
TCACGAATTTTTCGGCATTTCGGAATTTGGCTAGAAATTCGTGAATTTTTCAGCAAAGCGAATCTGCATACATTCGCCCATCACTATTTATTTACAGAACATAATTAATTTATTTGACCTTTTCTTGACTTAATTTTTTAATTCAATATTAATGCTACCAAAATCATGTTGTTTGCAGAAGGGAGAACTACAAGACAAAGAAATACTTATGTATAATTCTTTCATAGAGCACGCCATGTTCCATGTACATGTTTCTGTATATTTTTCAACATATTACAGTTAATGAAATCGTTAACCTGTACTTCACTTTTTACAAATATACATTTTTTCACACACCTTACAGAATGCCAGTAAAATTACCCTCTCCATGACAGTAATGAAACTTTACTTATTTTTTCATTTTCCTTTTCTTCTTAATACAAGTAGTTCTTTAGAATGAATTAAAAAAAATCTCAGTGGATCCCTTGGCCCAAGGCTATCACAATTAACATAATTTATTTGGACTGGCATCCATTGACTAACATTTTAACATTATTTTGTAGACGTGTGTACATTTGTACAATCCTAAACTAATAATGACTTACAACCACTGTGAGAGGTTGTTGTTATGACCCTACATAGCCCCCCCTCCCCCCGGGCAAATGCCCCTAAGTCTTTAATTACCCCTCGGTGCAGATTCAGGGATTGGAGTTCACAGCAGCCATTTTCCAGGTCTTCCGTAATCTTTGGTCATTTCCATCAATTTTCGTGCTTGTGCAGTTGTCACAAACTGTGAAAATGCTCCAACTGCACATTTGCTGATTTGCTGCTTGCATTCTCAGATTACCAAAGACCTGGAAGATGGCTGCCTTGCACTTTGATCCCTTAATCTGCACCAAGGGTACATAAAAACTTAGGGGCATGTGCCCAGGGTAAACAAAGTATGCCAATGAGGCAATGGCGGAGCTTACCCTGTGCATTCCTCCTCTGCGCAACTGATGCTCTCGCGATGAACCGGTCACTCATCAACAAAATCACTACAGAGCGCTGGTTAAGATGCATTCAGGAGTCTAATAGATTTAAGATAAATCCTCGGCTTTATTTAAACGCATTATAAATTAAAACGGTGGGTTGTACAAATCTTACGCATTTCGTGCCCTTAATGGGCAATGATGAAGTGTCAAGCTTAAGGGCAAGAAATGCGAAAGATTTGTACACCCACCATTTTAACTTACAATGTGTTTAAATAAAGCCAAGGATTTATCTTAAATCTATTAGACTCCTGAATGCATCTTAACCAGCGCTCCACGGCGATTTTGTTGACATGTGCCATGGGTAGCAGCTAGGCTGAGGGGGGAGGAGGGAGAGGGGTTTATATAGGGCAGGAGGGGGTACATTTTTTTTTACTTTAGGGTTGCATTCTCCGCCACCAAAGTTGTGGTGTAATTCAAATGCAGGGTGTGCGCATATATAGAAATTTCCAGCGTGAAAAACAAATTAACAAATCAGTTTGCACACTCTTATTCAGCTTTATAAATATAACCAGACGCTGGGCAAATATATTCACTGTGCAAACCAATCTGCCCTGCGCAAAGTTTATAAATGAGCCTGAGTATTCTGTTTATAAAATTCAATGTTGATAATAAGCCCTATATATTTTGTTAATCAACAGAAGCTTGGGTCATAATTTATTCACAATGTGGTTTTTCCAGCCACAACACAAAATTTGTATAATGAATGGTCAGATAGCTTTTAAGAAAAAGAAAATAATGAAGAACCCATTGTTGGGCAAGATAACCAAGGCACACGTTTTACCACAAGGAATAGAAATTGAATTTATGCACATTGGAATCTCATTTGGATTTGGTTACTAGGAAACAGATTTTTTTTTTCACATTTTATCATCAAAAGAGGTATTGCAGTGACACAAAGGGTAATAAAAAAATGAACATTAGAAACAATTTAGCACACGGTAAGAGAAAAATGAACACACAGTAATATAATTATACAATCTGTTGTTATAGTACATTTTATTTAAAAGAATATTTTAAATAATACTTAAAATTATGAAGTGTATTGCTTATTTGTTTTATCTATCTGCCATTGTTTGATTAGAGGCATAAATGAAGTTAACCTAGGATCCCTTACCTGGAAAGTCATTATACATAAAGCTCCAAATTACAGGAAGTCCATCTCCCATTGAGTTCATTATATGCAAATGATTTTAATGTTTAAAATGATTTCCCTTTTCTCTTTTGAATGTATTTAATGTTTAAATAAGAATTAATTAATTGTTAATTGATCGATTGTCACAACTCTCACCTCAGAGATGGAACAGGGAGCCAGGGCAGTGGAGAGGAGATGGTGCTCGAAAGACAACAGCAATGTAGCAGAGAAATAAATTATAAATAATAAATAATAGATAGTTTGTCATGTGTCTTTGGTAGGGGTGAAAAAAATGGAGATATAGTGGAATATCAGATCTCAGTGATATGTACTCTGTATTGTACATGCAGGTAGTATCCCTTTATAGCATCCCACAATAAATCACCTCTGGGCAGTTTGGGAGTTCCCAAACAATTTTGACCTGCTGTTGGGTCAGAAGCATGAGATGTATCAATGTCTCAGTTAGTTCTCTGGTTATACAGTCAGGACTTAACAACAACAACAAAAAAAAGATCAGTGTAGAGGAGAGTAGCCACTGCCATTTTGAGCCAACAGAGGGGCAAATTCACTAAAGCGCGAAAATGCACAGCGTTGCCTTCGCCGGCGTTTGCCGCACTTCACCAGGCGAACTTTCACCAGCGCTACGCAAATTCACTAAGATGCAAATTTGCGCTCAGGGCAGCGAACTGAAGTATCGCTATTGTTACTTCGCCAGGCAAAGTGCATTTATGCTAGCGATGCCTAATTTGCATATGGCGCAAACTTAAGCGTATAATAGAGGTGTATGTTGCAGCCACTACATTACACTACACAAGCCCAGGAAACCTTTAATAAATAAAATAAAGTTTTCCTAATGCCCAAAACATGTGCCTACTGTATAGAGTTGCCATATGGTAGGAAATGTAGGGGGGAAGGAGGGTAACCCTAAAAAATGTTTTACTCTTTTTCACCCAATAAAAGGTAAAAGACGCCAGCGTTTTTTGGGACTTAGAAAAAATGTAAAGTTTTTTTTTCAAACTTTGTATTGAACGTCTAACGTTATGTCTAGCGTAAGAGGTAATGTTCACAATACCACCCATATAACCATATAAACCATATAAACCGTTGAGTGCTTCATCTTTACTTTTGATCACACAAGTTTTTTAATGTCTCGCTGAAAGAAGACTTTTCTTTTAGTGATAAACTTCTATGATACCTTAAAAATATATTGTCATTGTAAAAGTATACACATTTATAATTGTGATAATTTTTTTTAGGGTCTAAAATACCTTCAGTATAAATACAACATGAATATGAGCTCTGCAATATATTCTTTCTAGCCACAGAATAATAATACCAAACCTTTAAATCTACAACAAAATATGAAATGTAGAGATTTAAAACGCTATGACAACAAAAGTATATTAGGGTTGCTAGTAAGTGGATAAAAGGTGTACATTATTATCAAGAGACCATGAATAAATGCAGAGTTTGCAAGCTCCAGAAAATAAAGATCTTTAAAATGTAGATCAAATGGAACAAGCAGACTAGTTTAGCAGCCTTATAAAATCTTTGCAACAAATATTATCCTCTATATTTACTTGTCATCTCCTCTCTCCTAAGCAGAAACCAGGGCAAGCACCAATTTAAAAACTAGGAGGCTGCAATCAAGAATGTTTTTTTTTACATTTTGAGCAGTATAAAGGTTAGCAATAAATATTATATAACAGAAAGGGCATAATAAACTCCTTGAGGGACTCAAGGAACAAGCAAAATAATCATGCTGCTTTTATTTTTATTTCTGGTGGACAACAACCCCCAAGATTCCTTTCACAAACCCACATCTTGCTCTCTTACATTCGTATTCAATGAATAAAACTAATTTGTTCTGGTAAAATAGTTCAATAAGCAGGTTAAACTTATTTAGTCGGAATTGATAAAAACTTGAAGAGGATCTCATTAGAACTAAATTCAGATAAAACTTTAACATTTACTTATTATGCCACCAACTGGCAGACGTTTCATAGTATGTTCCACAGTCCATGTGTAACTAACCTCATTGTTTCTTCATGTTGCACAGATCCAGTAGGGCTAATGGATCCAAAGATACAAAAGGGCATTTAGAAAAATTAATGTTGGTCACTGGGACATTACTTTAGTAGTGAAAGATGGTTAAGATTCCATAGGGTGTCCCAGCTGCTTCCATGTCTCCCCACAAAACAATACACCTCTCTTAGAGCAATACAATTCTATCTCATCGTTTTGTTCTAATCCCCATTCAGGGCTGTATGTGTGAAGCAAGGGGCATGAAATTCTCAATGTAGGGGATTCAGCTTACAGTAAGGAATGCAGCAGACAGAATGGCACCAGTCCCTTTAAGTAGTGATGAACATTGATTCACAGCAAAAAATTGCTCAAGAAAAAGCACCTATAGCACCTTTAATGCATTTGGACAAAAAGTTGCAATAAAAATGCTTGTTGAGTTGAATGCAGTAGGAGTGGGGTAAAAAAATGTTCCATGCATAAAAAAAAATTACACAAAAGAAAAAAATTCAGCAGTTTCACCAATTTTCCAGAAACAGGACAAAGTCACTCATCACTAGCTCTAAGGGCTGTAGCAAGTTACTAGGCTGATTACAGAAAATTTTAACCCTTTATAGTCTCTAAATCAAGGCACTACAAGATAAATGGGCATACTAAACCATAGACTGTACCGCACTTTCAATGGTGATGTGCAGCTCAACTAACTTACACCATACCCTATCACATCTGCTCCCAATCGACACCCAACCTTAGTTGGTAAGATCTGCGCCCACCCCGCCCCACCTCTGATGTAATTAAGGGGTGGGACGGGCAGGCATGCGGATAGAAAAAGAGGCTGCCAGAGGTGGAAACTGTATCCACAAATACTGTGTGAATGTTGGCCGAATCGGGTTTGGATGGTGCACAGATCACTAGAATGCAGAGGTGACTTAGGGGAGGGAGTGAAGTGTTGTCCATACCTAGGACAGAAGGGAGAAAAATTCACCGGCACAACAGGATATTTCAAGTAGGGCAAAACCCTTACTCGTTTATTTGCGGATGCAACGTTTCGGGGAATAGCCCCTTTGTCAAGCATGCTTCGACAAAAGGGTTACGCCCGAAACGTTGCATCTGCAAATAAACGAGTAAGGGTTTTGCCCTACTTGAAATATCCTGTTGTGCTGGTGAATTTTTTTCCCTTCTAACCGATTTGGAGGCTGCCTATGCCTCTGTTCTCCGAGCACCAGGGCTCATGACATTGGACGGCCAGGAAATGTGAGCGCAATTCTCCTTCATACCTAGGACAGCACTTAGTACAAATCTCAGACCATGTTAATACTGTGAATGCAGCTAACTGTGGATGGGGTGCACTTTTGTTTCACTTACTATTCTAGGACTTGTTTCATAGGACCACTTATGTAAAAAATGCTAGATGAGGCTCAGTTTTGATAGATGTAATGTCATTCACATATCTGCAATAACAGGGAATCATGATATATACGCCACCCTAGACAAAGGGAACAAGCTGCAGGACCCCATCTTTGTTGCATCCATTGCAACTAGAGAAAAGTTTGACTCACAGGAGAATTCAATCATTTCTTAAAAAAAAAACCCTACCCCCCTACCCTACATAGACCCCCCACCTCCTCCCCCCCAAGCCTAGCTGCTATCTAGCACAAATGCCCCTAATGTTTTACTTTCCCCGTGGTGCAAGATGCAGTTCACAGGCTCTGACTCTTTGGGTCTTTTTCCTTCCCCGGCAAACTCTGTGACTTTCAACGCATGCGCAGTTGCTCCAACTGCGAATGTGCCGATATACTGCTTACTTCTCAAAGATTTCTGAAGAGAAGAAGATAGCGCCCATGAACTCCGATGACTGAATCTGCACCGAGTAAAACGTTAGGGGCGTTTTACAAAAACAGAGCTGATCCTGCTCTTATTGAACAAAAATATAATGATGCAATAACTGAAGGTCAGGTGTGAACTGTACTGTGCATATTAATAGAAAGTGATCTATGAAAAATAGTTAAGCAGATTGCAGAGAACTGAAGCAAATAATTGAAAATGGAAGGCAGGGGCGAGTGTAAAAATATGGAGAATTGTACCCACTTTTTGGAAATGCCTATATTTACCATAAAGCTTATAATAGAGATACCTCTATCAATATCAGATGGGAACATTGCAATTATTAAGAGTAAATACTGCACATAGGTGTTTTCTATTTGTGGTAACACTAAGCAATATGGAACTGACTTTGGGTGCCACAGCAGATCAATACCAGATCTCAATGCATATTTGATCATTTCTGCTGTACGTTTTATGCGCATCATTTGCCAGCAAGTAATTGGTTCAGGTACCACTGTGCTTGTTCTAGCCCAAGGCTGAGCACCATATTACTATCTGAGCATTACACATTTTTATCAATGTGCTACATAAAAGTTGGCATTGATCATAAGCTGATCACAAGTTGATGCTACTGTACATGGGTCAAGAATGTCACTCAGTCTTGCATTTGAATTGTTGTCGATCTGAAACCTTACATTAATATTATCTATCCTCTATCTCTTTGTCTGCCTGAGTATCTATCTGCTTGCATGCTCTGTAATGTAATTGAAATAATGCTTTGTTCATTGCTGTGTAAAATCAGTAGCTCTACTGAAGTTTATATAAACTTGGTTTTAGTTGAATTACAACAACATTATTTTGTGTATAAAGAGAAACTAATATGCTAGACTATCAAACAGTATTTTCTGAAGAAAAAAGTGTTTTCCTTTACTATAAGATGTAACATAAGATAAAAAGATATCAACACACTTATGTTTAGATTTTTTTTTTCAAAGTAAATTGCTGTCTACAAACTCTCAAAAGACATGAACAGTCAGGAGAAAAGGAAGCCTTTTTCCCTAAAGTGGGTCATTAGTGTGCATTAGCTCTTTAGAAAATACTTTGAGGCATCACATTAAGGTCTATTTAGTCCAGTGGTACACACATATCTTTGATCTGCAAGGAATACTGGGATCAAAGTGCTCACTTGTTTTAGATTGAAATGAAATCAGATGATTACAATCCTGCCCAAGAAAAATGTATAATACAAATGCCTTTGAACATATGCTGACCAAAGTCGAATTCATTAGCATTTCTTTGAACTTAATGCATGGTCAGGGGAGATTTTGCTTATTTAGATATGTCAGCTTTTTCAAATCCATTTGTCATTTTATGTATCATGTCAGCTATAAAATATTGAGAACCGCATACATTCTAACAAATATGGGATCCTTATGTTAAATGACACATATCTCAGAGGGTTTTCTGTAAAAGGAAAATTCAGGTAGTCCAATAAATAACATTTAAATATGTGCATCTTTTTTTCTTTCTCTACTTAATAGTTACATAGTTACATATAGTTACATAGAATTAAATTTGGTTGAAAAAATACAAAGTCCATCAAGTTCAACCCATCCAAATTAAAACCCAGCATACACACACACCCCTCCATTCTTTCACACAAACCGTATATGCCCATAGCTATACTAAGGAGCAGATTTACTATTGGTTGAATTCAGGGGTGAATTTACCCTCGAATTCGACCAATCAAATTGTGGTGGAATTTGAAACCTTCAAATTCAAATATCGAATTTGAAGGTTTCTACCGCAATTCGATCAATTGAATAAAAAAAATTAGATCGAACGATTAAATCGTTTGAATCGAACAATTTGATAGATTTTAACCATTCGATCAAATTTGTTTTATTCAATCTAAAACTGCTTAAAAAAACCCTATGCAAGCTTCCCATTGGGTTTAATAGCAATTTGGTAGGTTTAATCTGGCGAACTAGGCAGTCGAATAAAAATTTTAAGGGCAAGTAATTCGACTGACAAATATTCGAATGGAATTTTATTCAAATTATTCGAATCATTCAATTCAATCGAATTTTCAAAAGTCGATGGTCGAAGTGGTCTTAAAAAATATTAGAAAATTAGATCGAATTTTTAATCATTCATGTGAATTTAGTAAGTCTGCCCTTTACTCCAGATTTTAATATCGAAATTGCCTTTGATATTATATAATGTCCAAAAAATCATCCAAGCTCCTTTTAAAAATATCAACAGACTCAGCCATCATAACATCACCCTGCAGTGCATTCCACAACCTCACTGTCCTCACTGTGAAGAATCACCTATGCTGCTTCAAATGAAAGTCCTTTTCTTGTAGTCTGATATTTGTCTATAATGTCCTCTATTGTATTTGTAAAGTGTAATCATGTCCCCTCGCAAGCACCTTTTTTCTAGAGAAAACAACCCCAACCTGGACAGTCTACCCTCATAATTTAAGTCTTCCATCCCTCTAACCATTTTAGTTGCACGTCTGTGCACTCTCTCCAGCTCATTTACAGATGCAGCCACTTGGATTTGTGTGTTAAATGTGTTGTGACTCAGGGTTAATTGAAGAAACTGTGTTATCTAAAGTCATCTTAACTCACTTTTTCATTAGCATACCAAAGCACCATTGTTTTCAATGGTGAACTCTTTCATTGGAACACAATATTCTGTGTTAAGTGGGAAAAATGGGATATCTGAGTTAAGCTATTCTGTGTCAAACACACAATCCAAAGTGGCATCATCTGTGTATCCCTGGAGTCCAAAACTGCACTGCATACTCCAGATGAGGTCTTACTAGGGATCTATAAAGAGGTATAATTATGTTTTCATCCCTTGAGTTTATGCCCTTTGTTTGGTATGTATATTTGTTATGCAAGACATAACTGTATTTGCCTTAGTAGCTACAGAATGACACTGCTCAGAATTAGACAATTTGTTATCTATAAAAATCCCAAGCTCCTTCTCACTTAAGAAAACTCCCAACACACTGCCATTCAGTGTATAACTTGCATTTATATTATTTTTGCCAAATTGCATAGCCCTGCATTTATCAACATTGAACCTAATTTTCCAGTTTCTGCCCAGTTTCCCAACTTAGACAAATAACTCTGCTCCTGAATGGAATATATAGTTCTGCACAATTTAGTATCATCTGCAAAAATAGAAACCGTACTTTCAATGCCCACATCCAGGTCATTAATAAACAAGTTGAAAAGCAAGGGACCCAGTACAGATCCCTGCGGTACACCATTAACAACACTGATCCAATTAGAAAATGTTCCATTTACCACCACTTTTTGTAGTCTATCTTTTAGCCAGTTCTCTATCCAGGTACAAATACTATGTTCCAGACCAACATACCTTATTTTAACCAGTAACTGTCACGGGTTGGCCTTCATTAGGCGCCCAGGGGAAGAAGTGGACCAAGGAGGAAGCTTTAGGGGTTCAATAATGTAGCACAGCAAGGATCAAGCAGGAGTCAGACAGGTCCAGGCAAAAGTGTATTCACAGGAACAAAATAAACAAAGTCCAAGCAGTGGTCAAAAATACAGGAACAAGGTCAAAAAGTACAGGAAACAGGATCAAAAGCAATAACAGGATCAATAAACAATACCCAGGATCAAGGCAATGTGGTCCTATAATTGGGCGCCATAATGGCGTCCAATACACCTTTAAATATTTAAATTTCGCGCCAAAACGAGCGCGATGACGTCACTACCCGGCGCCGCATATCCACGTGGCGGCTATGGGCGCCGCCATTGTGGATATGCTGCCGAGGAAGGAGGACGCGCCGCCCGGAGCTAAGGTAAGCCTCTGGGCGGCGCGATCCTGACAGTAACCTTCTGTATGGCACTGTATCGAATGCTTTAGCAAAGTCTAAGTAAATCGCATCCACTGCTATCCCAGAAGGTCCCTGTTTACCTTCTCATAAAAAGAAATCAAGTTAGTCTAGCAAGATCTATTACGCATAAAACCATGCTGGCACAAACATAGTATTGTTATTTGCGATGAAATCCAGTATCCTATCCTTTATTAATCCTTCGAAAAGTTTTCCTACCACCGATGTCAGACTAACTGGCCTATAGTTTTGAGGCTGAGAACAGGATCCTTTTTTTGAGTAGCGGCACCACATTAGCAATTTACCAGTCTCTCTGCACCATACAAGACCTCAATGAATCCTGAAAAATTAAGTAGAAATGTTTGGCAATCAGAGAGCTAAGTACCCTGGGATGAATCTCATCTGGCCATAGACCTTTGTTTATCTTAACATGTTCTAGTCTCTTTTGAATTTCATCATGTGTGACCCATGCATAATTATATGTATTAGAATTGGGACTATTAATTAGGAAACCTTCATTAGCTGGTTCCTCATTTGTGTAGACAGACGAAAAGTATGCATTTAGAATCTGAGCTTTTTGCTTGTTCTCATCAACCAGCTGACCCCCCCCTCTGATGATAAAGGTCCTACCCCTTCCTATTCCATTTTTTTTACTATAATATACGTATTAAAAAAATATTTTGGATTCTTCTTTGGATATCCTTTTCCATATTGATTTTATCTTGCCCGATGAATTGTTGGCCTCCTTGTAGCTTATAAATGATTCGGCTGTCCCAGCTAACTTGAAAGCCTTAATTAGCAGAACGTTCAATAGAGCATCTAGTACAAAAAAAAAATCTATATTTTATACCATGGTCATTGTTTTGGGAGAAATGTTTTAATTATAAAATACGTCCTTTTACATCCAGCAATGTCTAGTGGAGTTTCCTTTGACAGACTTTTGAGAGGAACTTCATCTGGGGGACCCAGGGCCAAGTACAGTGAACTCTCAAAGCTAGATCAGGCAAGGTTCTACAAAACACTTCTGCTTGAAGATGACATCTTGAATCCCCCTATACTGAGTTCCCTTTTCATACTAGTGTAACAATGAAAAAAATCAGTCATACAAGAATCAGCTTGAAAAAGGTACTAAAATGTTCTTGCTATGATTATATTATTATATTATTATGATTATAAGTCTGCCAAGGGAAGCTTGGAAAGACATCATGTAGCTTCAGAATATTTTTATTTAAGGTGCATCTCTAAGACATTTCACACCATATCATCTTTGATATACAATATCTTGCAGTGGAGATAGTCTTTATTCTTGTTAGTGATATGATGTTTTTTCTTTTTGTGGATGTGTATGGTGTGGCCAAGAGCCACACCATAGGATACCTACTGTTTTTTCACAATATGGTGATGTATGATTTCATTTCTTTTGTATTTGGAATACTGTCAACAAATAATCAACCTGTTCAATTAGACAGAATATTTACTTTTCAAAAATATATGTTAAATATGTTACATTACTTTTTGGGGCTTTTACTACACAGAAAAACTTATCAAACTTTCAATTTAGTAGAAAAAATACATATCTATATATATATATATATATATCTATAATTTCATTTATGCTGATTTCTGGTGATGTTGACTATCCAGTGTTGTATTGCTGTGGGGTACTGATCTACTGTTTAAAAGTTGGAAATCTCCATAAAAATTACATATTTGCTATTGGAATAGCCTATACAATTAGCTGTATTTTTGCAAAATATGTAAAACATGTTGCATTTAAAATGTTTGTAGGTTTAAAGAGTCTTATGTACTAATAATAAAATGGAAGTACACAAAAAGTTCTCCCTTTGCCCCCTAAAATTTTCTTAGGTTAAGTAACAGCCCTCCTCCTTATATTTCCACTTAAAAGAAAGCACAAAATATGAAAAACAATTGGCTGGTATTTAACACAAATGAAATGTGAAACGCAGCTGGCACTGGAAGAGTTGACACAATTCTAACATGCAGTATGCACCAGGATAAGAGACCATGGTACATTTTGTTTATGTATAGAATACCACCAATAGGGGTTAAGCAGAAATAAAAGCACAATCTGTCACAGTCCTATGACACAGATCTGTCAGTCCCAAGCTATTTTTTATTGGTTTGGAATGGTTTAGAATAATAAACTTGGTTGCTTGGGTGGGGATACTGGACTACATTCAGTTATACCAGGATTCATGCTTTACCTACTGTAAGTCTGAATGTTGAAATACACTAAATGGAATTTCAGTAATCTACCACAACAAAATTGATAACAGTCATAATACAGAATATTTTAAAATTAAGTATAATTTATAGTACTGAGTTATTATTTTAATAAATCATTTAAGGATAGGAAATAATTCTATTAAATGCCTTCATTTGCAAAAAAAAAAGCACAATTTATAAAAATGAAAGTAAATTAAGAAATGTAATCATATTTGAATACTTTATTCATGTATTCAATAAGGTATTTTTGTAGAACAGGAACAACATTTAAGAACAGTCAGTAGTAATTTGTACTACATACAGTCGAAGAAGCTTCGGCAGCACAGAGAAGCATCAAGAAATATGATGGGGTAGTACTACAGGAACCCATTCTAGAAAGGTTTTTGGGCACAAAACTAAAACAACACTGAAAATGAATTACATCTTCATATGGAAAACATAGCACAGTAATTGAGTATGTGTACCAGAACCATAAGATGTAATACATATTTTTTTTATATACAGCTTAAGTTAAAATACTCTGTCCCATAAAAACAAAGCCCCATAACAAAGCCATAACAAAACTCCATAATCTATTTTAAGGAGAGTGTGAAATTTAGCATCTTGGATTTCTAGGATTTATTCATAGGTTTTTTTTTTTCACCGCAACCCCTCATGTTTTTAATTACTTAATAAAAGGTGTTTTTTAACTTTTGGGATAAGGCTCTACATGTTTTTTTCTTTTTCTATATTTATCCATACACATAAAACCCTTATGTCATGTATTGTATTTAGGATGAGGAGAAAACTAAGAATTTGTGAGCGCAACAAGCAGAGGAACATGCTGGTAGACTGGGACCTGGAAGCTGCTGCACCAAAACGTTCTGATGTTGCACATCACTTGTTTAACTTGTTTATTAATGACCTGGATGTGGGCATTGAAAGTACAGTTTCTATTTTTGCAGATGATACTAAATTGTGCAGAGCTATAGGTTCCTTGCAGGATGCTGCCACTTTGCAGAGTGATTTGTCTAAATTGGGAAACTGGGCAGCAAACTGGAAAATGAGGTTTAATGTTGATAAATGCAAGGTTATGCACTTTGGCAAAAATAATATAAATGCAAGTTATACACTAAATGGCAGTGTGTTGGGAGTTTCCTTAAATGAGAAGGATCTTGGGGTTTTTATAGATAACAAGTTGTCTAATTCTGGGCAGTGTCATTCTGTAGCTACTAAAGCAAATAAAGTTCTGTCTTGCATAAAAAAGGGCATAAACTCAAGGGATGAAAACATAATTATACCTCTTTATAGATCCCTAGTAAGACCTCATCTGGAGTATGCAGTGCAGTTTTGGACTCCAGTCCTTAGGAGGGATGTAAATGAGCTGGAGAGAGTGCAGAGACGTGCAACTAAACTGGTTAGAGGGATGGAAGACTTAAATTATGAGAGGCAAATGTCCACGTTGGGGTTGTTTTCTCTGGAAAAAAAGGCGCTTGCGAGGGGACATGATTACACTTTACAAATATATTCGAGGACATTATAGACAAATATCAGGGGACCTTTTTACACATAAAGAAGATCACCGCACCAGAGGCCACCCCTTCAGACTAGAAGAAAAGGACTTTCATTTGAAGCAGCATAGGTGGTTCTTCACAGTCAGGACGGTGAGGTTGTGGAATGCACTGCCGGGTGATGTTGTGATGGCTCATTCTGTTGATGCTTTTAAGAGGGGCTTGGATGATTCTTTGGACAGACATAATATCAAAGGCTATTTTGATACTAAACTCTACAGTTAGTATAGCTATGGGAATATATGGTTTGTGTGAAAGAGTGGAGATGTGTGTGTGTGTCTGTGTATGCTGGGTTTTAATTTGGAGGGGTTGAACTTGATGGACTCTGTCTTTTTTCAACCCAATGTAACTATGTAACTATGTAACTATCACCCACCTTCTTGATGTTCAAAAACATAAATGAACCAGTAGCTAAGTAATAATGTACTAGAAGAAGTAATATTGCTAATTTAATAATACTCTGAATTATAAGTACTGTGTTGTTATTGTGTAAGGATATATATGGACATAGCCTTCATGGGACATATGGTACTAACTGCTACACTTGTTCAGTATAAAAATAAAAACCAGATAAATAGATAGGCTCCGTAAAATAAAAAAAAGTTTCTAATATAGTTAGTTTGCTAAAAATGTAATTTATAAAGCCAGAAAACTACTTCCTGCTTTGCAGCTCTCTTGGTTTCCACTGATGGTTACAAGGCAAAATTATTTGGACCCCGTTTACTTTAGTACATTTGGACAAAATATTGGACAGTACTATAATAAGTTCATTGATTACCTAATGTTTTCCACTATCATGGTCAAATAAAGACCTCAGGCTTCCTATAAAAGCAACCACTGCTATACTTTAATCCTTCCCCCCCCCCAGACAAATATTTTGAAAACATTAGCAGTAAGATACTTTATATTTAAGCTAGCTTAGTTACCACAAGGAAAAAATAACACTAATAAATATTGCCTCACATGGCAGCTTTCTAAAAAAACAGATCTGAAACCTGCCTGATTTCAAATTTAATTAGCAAATTAAGTGTATCTACTGCATGCTTTCAACACTGTTTACATGCAGCTATAACAGAACAACATTCCATTAGCTTTATTAACATTTGAAATGGTGTCACTTCTTATAGAGGCTGATTAAAGTTTACGTATAGGTGCCATTTCTATTTCACAATAGTTCTGCAAAGCTAAGGAGTAGACTTCTTAATATTTTTTACACTAGAGATTCAGGGTTCAGCTGCAAAAAGCAGGAGGGGTTAGCGCTGACACCTCAGCAGCGAGGTTACATACTCCATTAGTTGCAAGCCACTGTTTAATGGATCATTACCAAATGAAGAATGTTATTGACCAGGCACTCACAATTAAGAGAGAGACATTACCCAGATTACTATCCATTATAAAGCTACAGACAGGGGAGGATTAAGCCTTTGAAACCAGAGTTCTAATGTAAGCCATATCTATCCTTTATAAAAGTTTATGATGGGGAAAGATTAAGCCCTAAGAAACCAGCCCTTGTATCAGTAGACATTTATATGAAGAAATGCTACCATGCAGGGAGGTACCAGCCTATGAAAAATGATATAATTATGGACCACCATATGGGGCGATTCTAACCCCTCTGCCTTCCTAAGGCAACTTTCCTGTTGTCCCCCCACACTCACCTTTTTGGCACTGAAGGGTTCCGGGGGGGGGGGATCTAAGATGACAGTGAAATTGTGCTCTCTGCTCTCTCAAGAGCTGAATTTTCCAGTCAGAAAACTGGAAATTTAGCTCTTAAAGTTACCAGAAACAGTTTTTTGCCACTCCTGGTAACCCACAGATGGGCTGCCGTCTGATGCGAGTTTCTCAACTTGCCCTATTGGCACAGTGCTACTGTTGATGTAGTATGGAGGCTTAGGTTATATCTAAGTCTGCAAGGGAGTCATTCTTTCTTTTTACTAGTGGTGTGGTATGAAGGCTTGTAAATTTTATGATCCTAACTTTATAATTAAAATCCTCTGGTTTCCATAGGCATCCTGGCTAGTTTTGTTACTCCTCCTTCCTTTGCGTGCATACATGAAAGAGCAGGGATGCGATTACTACCTAGCGTAGTAGGGGACTAAGTAAAATGAAGTGGGATCAAGGTCTCGGACTAGGGGTGGGCTACAGAAGCAGTACGTATTTGGGGCTACCCTCTTCTGCCTACCAGTAGTTCTGTGTAATGTAAGGATGATCCGCACACACAATTGTTTGCAGTCGGAGAATATTCCCCTTTTATTTATACTACCAGCATATCAACGTTTCGGGGGTTATACCTCCCTTCATCAGGATACAACCCAAAGTGCACAGTGTTACTTTATACCCCTCAGCCCCTCCCAGCTCACAGAAACCTCTTCTCATTGGTGAAACAATTAAAGCAATTAGTCCAACCAAGTCCATTATCAAAGTGCTTATGCATACATCTGTGTGAATAGTAATTACATATTAATGCTTTACTCAGTGCCCATCAATGTGACTATTATATCCCAAAATAGAAGTACCACAATGATTCTTATCTGTGGAGGAAAAAAAGGGGGTTCAATCAAACAATCACTAAAATGTGTTTAAACACCTAAAACTGCTAAAAACACACATTACAAAAAACAATTTTCATTTACCATTATTCACCTTTGCATTAAGAGTGAGTTAAGAAAGTGATATTCTGAGACAATTTGCATTTGGTTTTAATTTTTAATTATTTTTGGTGTTAGTTATTTAGCTTTTTGTTCAGCAGCTCTCCAGTTTGCAATTCCTATGCACTGATTTGAATAAGAGACAGGAATATGAATAAGAGAGGTCTGAATAGAATGATGAGTAATCAAAGCTAGCAATAACCTTACAAAGCATTTGTTTTTTTTAGATGGGGTCAGTGAACTCCCCATTTGAAAGCTGGAAAGAGTCAGAAGAAGAAGGCAAATAATTAAAAAATTATAAAACAAAATAATGAAGACCATTGGAAAAATTGCTTAGAACTGGACATGCTACAACATACAGATAGAGTCACTTGGATTTGTAAGTTAAATGCGTCGTGACTCAGGGCTAATTGAAGAAACTGTGTTATCTAAAGTTATCTTAACTCATTTAATGCATTTAACCTTTTCATTAGCATACCAAAGCTCCATTGTTTTCAATGGTGAACTCTTTAATTGGATGGGATGCTGTGACACAATATTCTGTGCTAAGTGGGATAAATGGGATAGATGAGTTAAGTCACGACGCATTAAACTTACAATCCAAAGTGACTGCATCTGTAGTATGAAAGGTTAACGTAAAGGTGAGCCACCCCTTTAACACTGACTACAGGTAGAACTACGCGAGCATTTTTCGTTGGATCAACCCCTCATAAAAAATAATTGGACTGAAGGAAAAGCCGCAGGTGAGAACTAGATGGTCCGACTGTTGGATGAAAAAGCTGCTTACTGCATCCACATCCGACAGTTGCGTTGTGTCGGATGTAATGTAGGTCTTACCTGCTGCTTTTCATGTTGCCGGGCATCAATCCGACAAAAAACGCTTGTGGAGTTCTACCCTAACACAGTACTTTCTCTATCAACTAAGATAACACATTGGTCTTATTGACGTGGATTTTATGTCATATTTCTTTATAATTTTGGTTGCTGTTCTGCCTCTTATTTCTGAAAGATCCAATGGCACTGATGAGATGGCTTGCACAGAGACTTTGTAATACATGTGTTTTTTTTTCGTATATATAAAATATAGTGGAATAATATTTGAATGTGTTTAGTCCAGGCAGAAAATGATTTGATACAATATGAATGCTGTTTCTATCTAAGCTAGTAAAAGAAGCATTTTTATTGTATAATAGACTATATGTGAAGGATGTGTATGTTAATTGCAGTTGCAGTTCTGCTGAGTGCTTGTGCACCGTGCCTGCCCTCACAACAGGAACACTAACTATATAAAAACATTTCATGCTCAGAGCTCAGTCAGGTGCACTCTGTAAAAAGAAGTCAAATTACAAACATTTATATATATCTGTTTATACACAGGTGGTTGATAAAACAAGCCACTGCTATTTGCCATAATCACTGTCACCTGAATAGGCAAATCATCCCAGATTATATTCCATTTCAAATGCACCATTTCCTTGAATCATTAAACTGCTCCTAATTATGATCTCTTGCAAAGGGTGGAAGATTACTTAAATGAACATTCTAGCAAATAAGTTGCTAATTGGGTAAGTTTTAAGTTGCCCTATTACCAGTACTTTTTAAGCCTTGAGGGGCTTACATGAAAAGACTTGCTGTACAATAACAATTGTGTTTCTTTTACTAGCAGATGCAAATCAACATGTACAGATCACTACATTTAGGAAATAAGTCAAATATACCAGAAAGTAAAAGAACATTATAGAAGTCCTGGGAACTACAACTTTCACTTCATCTATAGCATTTATATATGGTGTAGTACCTTATTATTAAAGGGGACCTGTCACCCCAAGAAATAATTTCACATTATTTCACATTATTCTCTTTTGTGGTTGTCAAACAAATTAAACTTTAGTGGCACTATACAAATTGTTTCCTATATTATTTTGTAATCCACATTTATTGCACATACTGTAGGCAAGCACCATTTTGTCAACACTGTTCTTTAGGGAAGCTTGGCATCATTTCAAAATCTTGTTTTATGCCAGAATGGCTACAATTATAGATGGTGCAGAGAGAGGGGAATGTAAGGCAGTGTCCTTTAGGCGGTGCACAATGGAAAGCGAAAGTAATTGCCTGCCCCGCCTCTATGCCTGAGGCTAGCTATGTCTCTAGTCTGTCACATAAAATTGCCATAATATATTGCATGGAGGAGTGGATCCTGAATTAGGCCTATAATTAAGTACCAGAGGGTATTAAACGCATTAGGCGGAATACCATGTGGTCTGTATGCCTATTTCTTTTAACATTATTTTTGAATAAAAACTAACTTTTTAAGATATTATCAAGTTATGGGATATTTTCTTGGTTTTTGATATATGTGTGTACCCTTGGAACTGGGGGCTTTATCCCAGGAACTATGGCCCTTCTTGGCAGGCCCTTTAGACTTTAGCATCCTATCACTATTTGTCTATAAAGAAGCTATAAAGGCAAGCAATGTTAAAGAATACTCAGAGGCTTTGTGCCAATGTAATGTTGTACATTAACTCCCAACTGTGCATGAATGTACCAATACACCTCTCAGTCTAACTGCTGTTTTTCAAAAAAATGAAATGGTGTTTTAAACTCTTTTGTGAATCTGTATTAGGAGCTTGCAAACTGAAGCAATTATATTGAGGCACACAATATAATTTCATTCAGATGCAAAAATGTTCCAAGGAGAAATTAAACACATGCTTGTGTATATAAATATATATATTTCCCCACCCCCAGTGTTTATATTTCTCTTCTTTCAATAATTATCCAAGCTGAGAGCTTTCCTTTTTAGATCTATTTATTGGATGCATGGACTTATTCCAAAAGTATCAGACGTCTGCAGTCATATAACAGAATGTATAACATATAAAGGGTTTGGGAGGGATGTAAATGCAAATGAGCTTATGTTAGGAAATGTGTCACTTTGATAGTTACTTCCCTTTTTCGAGCAATATTTGGGTTTTTACCAAGTAGCAGCAGCACAGACTTGCAAGCCTGATGGTGTTTTTTTAAAACTCCAGATTTGTTTTCTGAGAAACATAAAAGACCAAATGCTGTGGGTAATTACCAATGTGCAATTCTGAGCTGAGGTGTACATGCAAAGTTTGCTTGCAAATATGATCAAAGAATGCTAAGAAAAAAAAAACTTGCTATATAACATATGGTGTATGATGATGTGATGTATTCAATCTAATTTCATGTTCATCTTTAACAGTCCTAGTGTTTTGTCTCTCGGTGTTACACCTATTATAACACCTTAGCCACAGGCAGAGCAGAGAAATTGAAGGACTAGACGTCCTGTCCCTTCCTTACTGTTATTATCTTCCCTGGCATTTCTTTATATTTCAAGAGAGCCAACTTTGCTCAGCTGCCAGTCAGTCTGTATTGCTGGAGATACAGTAAAATTACTTGGCAATGGTACATCTGCTGATTTTGCAGTGGGTGTAATAAAGTGTATCTCAGTTGTTTACTCTGCCTGCTAATTCAATTATTTACAGCATCATAGTTAGATTCAGAATATGAAATGACATTGAATCTATTCCTGTAGCCCTGCACATACATATTTCATCTACTTTCTGTCATCTTTTAGATGTCTGATGCTGTTTTTCCTGCTGCTACACAGATAATATGCAAGGATAGTTTTATATTCTCATACATACAAATGAAAAACAAACTAATATTTATTCATGTTTTAGGCAATCTCATTGTGTTTTGTAGCTGGAATTATTTTGATATGCTGACCCTGTCCGTATTCAGAATTCCAAATGCTTCCAGCACAAAACATGTGAAAAATTCCCAAAGGCTATTTATATGGATTTCATAATAATGGCAAAGAAGAATGAATACATAGATATATTTTTTATACTTTCTTATAATGATATGCTCTTGGCTTTGTCTTGTTATACTTCAGCAAATATTTAATGCAAAAATGGTTGAACTTGATCTCAATATATTTTTTCCCCTATTTGAACTCCATGTCAGAACTGATAGAGATAACCCTCTCCTCCATTTCCATCAAAAGGACCCTCCCCAAACCTTTAAAAGGCCAACCACACCCACTTACAGACGTCTTTTTTTGTCCCTTGCTTTTGGCTTTTGTTCTCATTGGAAGAAAAAGTTTCTTTTTAACCTTGGGAAAGCATTAGGCCTGTCCATAAGGCATCCTAGGGACAAGAGTTTTGGTCCATGGGACCTTTTGTACCCCAGCACATTACCTCATATCTTGGAGTCTCCTGTGCTTCAGCACCGGGATCAGGTAAAGCACTGGTGTGCAATGTTTGCTACGCCTTGTCTGTCTGTGTTTCAGTTGCCTTCCTGAATTGCTTGGAGCATTTGGTGGTAAGTGCGTGTCCCCCCCATCTGTGTGCCCTTCTGGCCTGTCCAAAAGACGTCTGGTGGCAGTGATGTATGTGGCCCCTACACCCCATTTTTATGGATGGGCGAGGGATGTGGCAGTTAGTTTAGGCATAATTAGTTAGGGGCCTGAGCCTTACTGCCTCCGGTTACTTTTGTTTTCTTTGTGTTTAATGGATGCAGGTTTTTCATGGACAGCTGCCTCCCTCCGCAGACTTTACCAAGGTGGAGGTAGTTAATTAAAAAAGTTTCTCTATAGGCTTCAGCCAATATGGCCGCAAACTTCCTCCCTTGCAGGAGGCGCCAACACTAATTATTCAATTTGCCTCTGTGTAACCTCAGCAGTTGCTTTTGGTTACCTGCCTATGCAGACAGCATCTGAATATAATCAGCAGGTTCCACTGGTAAAGTGACCCCTCCATTGAGTACAATTAGGTGATTGCTCTGTTTCTGCAGACACCAGCTGGGTATAATCAGATGATTCCTGTGTAACTACCAGCTATAGCAAGTGGAGATTGCATCTGTTTATCTCTTACTCCTACCCAGTGTGTCTTACAGGTGCCTTACAATCTGCCCTGAAACTAGGTATACATGTGACAATTGTTTTTCTGGTGAGTAGGAGAGTAAGTATTTCAGCTTGCTGAATTTTCCATGTGTCTTCATCACTCTCTCTTCTGGAAGGGGGAAGTGGTTATGTTATTGAACTCACTTGTTCCTCACTGACAGTGGGCTAACACCTCTCTTTCTCTCTGTAGTATAGAGTCTATTCTATATGGCTGTTCTTAGCCTTGTAAACTTATTCTGGGGTTTCACCTGGTGTCTCTATATTAACGTATAGAGGTTGTGTGATCGTGGGCTATCTAGTCAGTGTTATTCCATTCCTGATTACAAATACTGGTTAAAGCCTATTCCCTCCCATTTGGAAAACCGTAGCTTGCTACATCCTGATGAGTACTGACATGGAGTTTGACAGGGGAAAAGGGAAGATTGTGTCATACTTACCATGGTCTTCCTTTCCTTGGTCAACTCTATATCAGTACGGCCCACCCTTTTCTGGTGGGTATGGTTGGCCTTTTAAAGTTTTGTGGTGGGTCCTTCTCATGGGAGCATGGGGGAGGGGCTATCCCGATGATTACTGACATGGAGTTCACCAAGGAAAGGAAGATCATGGTAAGTATGACACAATCTTCCATTATTTTAGGCACTTTGGGATATTTGCACAAGTGGGTAAAAAAAAGGAATGAACAACACCAGCATTAATTTCAAATCATTAAGGGCTTTTGGGCAGACAACTGTGGTCTACTCCTGTTTAAAGGAACAGTAACACCAAAAAATGAAAGTGTTTTAAAGTAAAGAAAATATCATGTAGTGTTGTCCTGCGCTGTTAAAACTGATTTGCTTCAGAAACACTACTATAGTTCATATAAACAAGCTGCTAAGTAGCAATGGAGGAAATTGAAAAAAGGCTACATGGCACAGGATAAGTAATGGATAACAGACAACATTATATTTTACATAGCTTATCTGCTATCTGCTGTGTAACTTGAGCCCTTTCTCCTTTGAATGGCTGCCCCCATGGCTACACAACAGCTTATTTATATAAACAATAGTACCGTAGTGCTACTGAAGCAAACACTGAGGTTTTACTAGTGCAGGGCAACACTGCTTTATATTTTTATTACTTTAAAACAATTTCATTTTTTTGATCCTTTAACTGCTTCCATTTTCCATTGAAAAAGGGCACAACAATTGAGTTCAGTTTTTTGTGTTTCTATAAGACCTGCTATAACTGTTAGTTGATCCAGGGGAAGGCAAAGACTCTTCTGAAGTTTCTCCAACTTGCCTCAGAAGGGGAAGAAATCCCTTCCTTATTCCAAGATGGCAATCTGACTAGTTTCTGGATGAACTTTATACTAAGAACTATTTTCAACAACCCTTTGTTTTCTTACTAGCTAAAAGGCCATCTAACTCCTTCTTAAAGCTATCTAATGTATCAGCCTGTACAACCAATACAGTAGAGATTCCACATCTTCACAAAAAAACCTTTTCTGAATATTAAGATGGAACCTCTTTTTTTCTAATTGGAATAGATGCCCTTGTGTCTTTTGGAAGGACGTAATTGCACACATAGTTACATTTTCTCCAGCATAAACAACAGCCAGTCTTTCTTCATAACTGAGACTTTCCATATCCATTACCAACTTAGTTGCCCTTCCTTGGATTCTCTCTCTCTAAGATGACTGCTGAGGGTCTTTAAATCATCACTCTTTGTAAGCTAAGTCTACACAAATTTTTCACACCCTTCCAGTACATCTCTGTGCCTCTCAATGTCTTTTGTCCATGTGGTGGTATGAAGACTGCTGTATCAGGGAATCCGTCTATAAATTAAGAAAATTATAGCTGCAGTAAAACCACTAGCCCACATATCCATGAGGTAAAAGATTCACTGCTAAATCATATAGCACATATTTTGATGTAGAGGCTTTTTGTTGCACATAAAAAAATTGACACTTACTGCACAGATTCGCTCATAACTATTAATTACATGAATTTTAGTCCATCAGTATTTTATCCTTGTGACTTCAGTAACTAGGTGGCATGCCAATGCCCACTGTCTGTCTGAGTACATAAACCCACAAACACACTTGAATATATTTTGAACACAATTTAAAATACTAACTTATGAATCCTTTGTATGCTTATTTTGTTCATTTGGTTATTTAAATAGAAGTTAAGGCTTTTGCTGATAATAAATGTTATCTTAATATTTGCCCTTTTCATATTAGCTTAAAAAGTATATACATATACAGTATATTCTTTCCAATGTCTGATGTAGGTTAAAATCTAAAGGAAATAATAGGAGTTTTATCTAAAATTTTCTTCTAACTCAGTTTATAGGAAAGCGTGCAATTCCCTTATGTAACCTTTGATGAAAGACCTGCTTTTATCACAAGCTCCCTTCTGCTTCATGCTCATTCATGTTACATTTAAAACTTCCAGAGGGATTGTGGTGGCCTTGGTAACAACATGATATAGGACTTCTTTAGAAAGCTGATATTATTGATCTTCTCTTTTAGGAATTTTATAACATATCTGCAACAAGAACATAGATAGATCAAACTTCCTTGTATAATGAGAACAAAATTTAATTTAAATACATTTTGGAATGTTGTTTAGGAGAGTCACATCTACAAAAGTATTGATTAATTAATGTGGAAATATATGACCCTGAAATTATTCAGTCACTGTCATGCGTAATGTAGTTTTTTTTCATGCAATATAAATCAAAAAGATTGTGAGGTGGATGATGATGTCATGTGAAAAGTGCAGTGTATGCTTTTTGTGTGTGTGTATATATATATATATATATATATATCCTGAAAAAAAGGGCTTGCACTCGCAGGACTTACCAACAGGTAAAATGGTTTTATTTGCAAACAACGCCTAATGTTTCGGCTAGCAATATAGCCTTTCTCAGGAAAAAGGCTATATTGCTAGCCGAAACGTTAGGCGTTGTTTGCAAATAAAACCATTTTACCTGTTGGTAAGTCCTGCGAGTACAAGCCCTTTTTTTCAGGATATTCATGTGACTCCATTGGCTCTGTTGCACGCAGGCAGATTTTGTTTTTGTACAAGAGTGCCGGCTCCTTGGACTGTGTATCTATATATATATATATATATATATATATATATATTTATACGATAACTGCGGTAAAGGTGCCTGGGTGCAGAGACAGCAAAATAAACAAAATCTATCCAGAAGAATCTGCACTAACATGTCTTAATAATTAAAATTTAAGTTTTTATTTTTAAACACGGACTGACATTTCGGCCGACCCATGGCCTTTCTCAGAGTTGGTTCTTTCCACCAGACGGGTGACATCATTGCACCGGCAATGAGACGCCAGTGCCACTACCCATGTGGTGGCCATGGGCGCCACCATCTTGGGAGCAGTGCCGATGGAGACTGACGGGGGCGGGGCAATGGACCACCACATCCAGGTGTCTTCAGAAACTGTTTGTAGAATGCCTGCACCAAACAGGGAGCGTGTTTTACCCAGGAACATTCTTTGGGATCAAAACCTTTCCAGTGAATCAAGAACTGAAGGGACCCTCTGGAAAGATTTCTCTACCTTGTATTCCTGCTGGCCATCCACAGTGACAGAAAAAGTTGGTGTTTGCTCAGAAGAGAAGTGATTAGCAATGGTTGGTTTCAGTAGAGACACATGGAACACATTAGGGATTCACATCTCAGGGGAAGCTGGAGTCTGATAGCCACAGGATTAATGAGCTCCTCAATAGGAAATAGACCAACACATTTTGAACCCAACTTGGGGGAAGGAACCTTGAGATGAATGTTTCTTGTTGAAAGCCAAACTTTTCCCCCAACTTTATATTACTTGTGGGACAGGAAATTTTTTCTCCAAATTGGCTTGGGTAGCTGACCAAATGGCAGACATGTGGGCTACATGATCATCGTCTGCTGGAACATCAGCCAAGAGGAAGTCTTGAGGAAAGGCTTACAGATGCTTCCCATACACGGTCAAGAAGGTAATCTACCAGAGAAGGCATGACAAGCGTTATGGGAGAATTCCGCCCAAGGGAGTAGATTATCCCAATCATCCTGACAGAGGGATACATGGCTTCTCAGAAACTGTTCCAGCGCTTGGTTTACTCTTTCAGCTGCCCCGTTGGATTGAGGGTGATTAAGGATGATAGGCAGAGGAGAATTGAAGAGCGATACCCAGGTCTTTACACAAAGAGCACCAGAACTCGGACACAAACTGGGAACTTCTGTCTGATACAATCTCCACCGGGAAGTCATGAAGACATAAGATAAATTGAATGAACAACTGAGAGAGCTCAATGGCAGAGGGAAGTTTTCGACTAGAAATAAAATGTGCCATTTTACTATAGACTGTTAGGATGAGAATGACTGCACTTGGAAGAGGCACAAATGGCAAAGGCCGCCACAAAGTCTTTGACATCCTTCCAGAGAGTTGGCCACCAAAGGAGATGACTGACAAGCTCAAAGGTTTTTTGGGTACCCGAATGTCCAGCTTGCTTGGAACAGTAGCTTTGTTGAAGGATAGGAATGTGGAGCTTAGGTGGCACATATACCATGCCTATGGGTGTCTCAGCAGGGGGAGGACTGGGCAGATAGGATCTGGTTTGCCAGTTAAGGAAACAAGGAAGCAACAATCTTTGTGGGAGGAACTATTGGTTCTTGCTCTTCACAGATGTGCCCCTTAGGAACAATGCTTCTGGGTAGGGCATCTACCTTTCGGTTTCTGGAGCCAGGACAATATGTAAGAATAAAACAGAACCATGCAAAGAAGAGCACCCACCGAACCTGATGAGGATTTAATCTCGTAAGAGTCTGAATGAACTCCAAGTTTTTATGATCGGTGTAAATGGTAACAGGATGAGGGGCTCCTTTCAGGAAGTGTCACCTCTCTTTGAGTGCAAGTTTACCTGCCAGAAGTAAAACCAAGGGTGTAGTTTCCCATCTGTGATCTGTCTCTGAGAGAGCATAGCACCCGCCCCGACGTTGGAAGCATCTACGTCAATGAAGAAGGGTTGCAGAAGGTCAGGATGTCGAAGAACAGGAGCAGAAACTTGAAAGACTCATTAGTGTTTCAAGGACTGGAAGGCCTCCAAGCTATGTGGGGGCCAGGCATTTAGTTTCCCTTCATTCCCAGATGAGACCCAAAACAGGAGCGATACAGGAGGAGAACCCCTTGATAAATTGTTGGTAGTAGTTAGCCAAACCAACAAATCTTTGGATGGCCTTGGTACTAGAGGGGAGAGGCCAGTCTTGGATTGCTGTGAGCTTGGAAAGATCCATTTTGAAACTCCTCATGAGAGATAATGTAACCAGGAATTTAATCTTCGGTACCTCGAAGGCACACTTCTCCAGTTTGGCAAAAGGGAGTTATCCCTCATATGGGAGAGAACTTTTCACCCTGGTTCAGTGACTTTCCCAGTCTTTGGGGAAGATTAAAATGACGTATATGACTACAGATTGCCCCAGATGATCTCTGAAGATGTTGTTCACAAATTCTTGGAAGACAAAAAGCATTACCATGTATTCATAGTGCCCATTTCTAGTGTTGAATGCTGTCTTCCTTTCGTCCCCCTCTCAGATGCGGATTAGGTTGTAAGCTCCTCAGAGATCCAACTTACTGAAAATCTTCGCCCCTCTGAGTTGGCCAAACAGCTCAGAGATCAGAGGTAGTGGATATTGTTTTTTCACCATGATTTTATTGAAGCCCCTGCAATCAATACAAGGATGCAATCCCCCATCCTCCTTTTCCACAAAGAAGAATCCTGCCCCAGCAGGGGAAGAGGAAGGTCTAATGAATCCTTGGGGGGCATGGTACCAGGAAGAAGTTCAATGGGACAATCATAGGGATGATGAATAGGGACAGTCTCTGCAGACTTCTTGCAGAAGACATCTACAAAGTCCTTGTTTACTGTGGGCAAAGACTGAAGGTCTGCTGCAGCAAGGGACACCCAGTGAATGGACTTCACAGGTAAACAGTTCTTCTGACAATGAGATCTGGTTGGCAGACCAGTCAATATAAGGATTATGCAGACGGAGCCAGGGTAGCCCCCACACTACAGGGGCTGAGGGACTATTAAAAGATAATACAGTTTCTCCTGATGTAGGGATCCGACGGACGATGGAATTTCCGCTGTTGTCTCTGAGTAGTGATGGGTGCATTTATTCGCCAGGGGCGAATTCCCGCGATTCACCGCTGGTGAATAAATTCGCGAATCGCCAGCACAAATTCGACGAAAAAAATGAGTCGCGCATCGTTTTCGACATGACACGGCGAAAACGACGCGACGTGCGTCAAAAACGAGCTGCGACTCTTTCGCAAATTTTTTTGCCAATTCGCGAATTTTGCTGGAAATTCGCTAATTTTTCAGCGAAGTGAAACTGGGTAGATTCGCCCATCACTATCTCTGAGATTATCTCCAAAGTCGGTGGTCGATCGTCAATTGCCAAAAGCTTCAGAGGATTATAGGAATTGTCAGGAACTTGACAAAGGGGGCATCCATGAAATTTCCTGCAGCCCCGAAATCAAGAAAAGCAGGCAGCCAAATCTGCAATGGCAAAAGGAAACAATGAGAGTTCCTTTGGGTCACAGGCTCAATGCCACCCAGGTAAAATTCCCCAGTTCTACCTGAACTTGGGGATCCTCCCAACTTCAGGGGGGCAATGATTAGCAATATGAGCTTTTCCACCAGAATAAAGGCAGAGAGCAGCCAAGCATCTCTGGAGCTTTTCTTGTTCACAGAGATACATGCAACCGATTGGCATAGGTTCCTCTGAGGGAGTTACAGGAGGTGGAGTGACAGGATTGGTAAGGAGGGGTCTCTGAAAGTGTGGTGCCAGCCCAGGCAGGAATCTTTTGCTTCGTTCCTTATCAGACTGGTGCTCTCTGAAACAAGTTCTTCCAATAGTTCAGGACTCTCCCTGGAGACTAAATCGTCTTTTAGTCTGGTTGACAAGCCTTGGTAAAACACTAGTTAGTTTCTGCCATCAAAGTTCTGAAATCAATGGTATACTTACTGGCACTGCAGTTCCTGCATATCTGTAACATCCTTGGCATCAAAGGTCAGAGAGAGAATTCTTCTCCCAAAGTGGTGTTGCCCATTCTAGCAGTTTGCCCTCCAAACAAGATATCACATACCCCACCTTGGTGCGTTCACTGGAGAACAGCAAGGGTTGAAACTCAAACTGGATCAGACACTAAGTAACGAAACCTCTGCAGGCTTGAGGATCCCCATTATAGAGAGACGGTGGAGGAATGCAGGTCTCACCAGCTGATGAGACCACTGCAGGAGGAGTTACAGCAGTGGGAAGATTACCAGCAGCCGGAGACACCGAAGGCATATGGGAGAGAAGAGTATCAAGTACTTACCCAATGTGAATCTCCTGAGCATCATAATCCTGCATGCAGGACGCCAATCCTCAGAGAGCTCATCTGACATCAGGTGTAGCTTCCTCAGTGGGGTCCATGGCATGATAATATTGACAGGGGGCCTATCGGGTCCCAGTGGGAATAGTCTGAACCAAGGAGGTCCAAGGGGTTTAAGTCCACGTTCATTGTACAAATAGGGATCAGGAGTAATCATAGTCAATATCCAGGCAGAAGTTCAATGGGCAGGCAGATTAGTTTCAAGGTCAAGGTTCAGGCAGGGTCAGGAAGTCCAGGAATCAATAATACACAAATTATAAAACATGGGCATTGAACCCAAGACCGTAGTGTCTTTTTAATTCAAATCTTCGCAGCGGACAGGTGACATCATCGCGCCAGTGACAAAATGCTTACGGAAGCGGGAACACCATTGGGCACTCCTGACAGAACCGTGCTTGTGTGATCCATAATCTCAACAAGACTCAAGTAAAACTGACAGATTGATTGCATGCTGAACTCTGGAAATGACTGCAGAAAGACTTCAAAAATATTTTGTGCAGCTTTCCCTGATTTACTACAAAGATCGTGTGCTTTAATTTTGTTGAATTTGGTGCAGTTGTGAATGGGTAGCACAAAATGGTGCATTGTGAGAAAAAAAATGATCATTGCACACAAAATTGCACTTTGTTCACTGCACTTGCTGACATACATGTGCTCTATTACATTACAACCAAAACTGGTTAGACTGAAATGCTTTCCCAAAAACTAGATTAGATAAGGAGTTTGTGAAATTACCCTTGCAGAGCCCCAGCTGATATAAACTACAGCTCCCTGGCTTTTTGGCCAGTCCTTGGATTACTGAGAACACTTCAAGAGCTGAAGGTAAACCAACTTTGACATCATGACATTTCTTTTTTTAACATTCAGCAGCATTAAGCTAAAAAGTATAGCTACCATGGGAATAGCACTTATTTCAGCATTCAGAAAGTATCAGTGTTCAAGTTTTCATACTTTTATAGCTTCTTTCAAATATTTGAAATTGCATTGAAAAACTGGAAAAAGCAATTTCTGTTTTTATAGCTTTCTTTCAGAACAGTTACACAGCAGGAAATGGATAAATTGGCTCAAGGAATGGTGGGAAAGGGAGTAATACTTTTCCTGTACTGTGTGTGTGATTTCCTTTTTCCTTCTGAATGTATATTTCATTGATTGATTGAGACTGAAAAGAATAATATGCATTATGATACTTATCCAACTTTACAAGACATCAAATATTTTTAAGAAAACAGATCAATTAGATTCTCACTCATTCCAGATGATCACTTTTTCAATTTAAAATGTCAGTTATAGAATAGAATAAATGTATAGCAAGATGCATGTGTAACAGATATCAATCTAAGCAGTGCAACAAATATCACAAATTCTGTCAATAACAAAATATAAAAATATACCACATACGGTCAGGCCCAGATTTGTGGCAAGGCCACAAAGGCCCGAGCCTAGTGAGGCACATTTTTTAGGGGCAGCATTTATGTCAGACGCAAGATATTGTAGCATCACAGAAGACTCATTGGGTAACTAAAGGTTGTCCCCATATCTAAACATATCTTATACACAAATACAGTATATGCTACACTATATTGAAAAAAAAATATTGAGTAGCAATTGCTTTTGTTAGGCCACAGGTACAGTTTTTTTCCCACAAGTTATGCTCAAACCAGATAGTTGCTAAATCCTCTTAGTAGGTCCCCTACAGGGCAAACCATATACTTTTCTAAATATTTACAGTATGCACCCTGCTCTAACCATGGGCAATTTTTCACATGTTCTCTGTTACTTCAACATATCCAATGCATGGTTAATGATCACTGGGTGATTTCAAAAGGGTTCTTAACTATATTATGGACCTTTATTTATAGAGATACTTACAACCCACTGACTTGGAAATTAGGTATTATTCACCCCCCCCCAAAATTCCTATTCTAGAACTGAATATTTTTGATGACCCAACATACTCTACCCATAGCTAAATACCTTGTGATACATCTGACCATGGGTCCGACCATGCTGTAGTTTCTTTAATGCTAACGCCCCTAACTGCAATGTCTGCTTACTAATTGTGGAACTTAAATGAATCCCTGCTAACAGACCCATCAGTATTTTCTACTATACTGTAGCTGATGCACTGATTATTGGTTACAGAACTTAGATGTACTTAGTATGTCTACAATTTGGACTGCACATAAGGTCAGTCTCAGGGGGAAATCATTAAACTAGCTATGCACTTTGATAATGTGAATGATATGGAGAAGGAATTGGGGGGGCTTAGAACATTGTACATGCTCAAAACTACCTCATACACGCCCTCTAGTATGATGCAGGTGAGGCATACATTTATAGCCATAATATCTGCAAAAGTTGACAAAACATAACCATGACACAGGATATCACACCATCACAGAGATTAAATTCAAAATGGGTTATACAGTTGTGAACCCACTGAATATAGTTGCATTATTAAAAAATGACACTACTTACATGTGATTATGCCCTATAATCAAAAGCATTTGGACTTAAGTATTTCACCTGGCTACAAATACCCATTACACAATTATTGAGCATTCACCTGAACCGGCTTTAGATGTCTCCATTTAAAAAATGTTATATCAGACCGCAGACCCTTGTTGTTTCAGATACTAGCAGCAGCTTGATGGGTGACTGCCCTTAACTGGCTTAAATGATGCTTTTAGTGGCCTAAATGCAGACACTTATTTTTGAACTCCTGGCATGAAGGAAAGCTTTAGTTTAATTTAAACCATGTGTACTGCCAAACAGAACTTTCTGTAGGCTGACAATCCACATAGGGGCTACCAATTGCAAACCACAGCCCATATTTGCCACCACCAGGAAGTTTTGTATCTTGCTGTTTTACAACTTTTTTTTACATTAATGTTGTGGCTCACAGGTAAAAAGATAGTCTTAACTATAGCCAAAACATGTACTATTTGACAGCCTGGCTGGATGACATTTGGATACATATAATCATATTTGGTCAACTTGGGACAAGTATAAAAAAGTTAATTTATTATTATTAATGACAAAAAAACATGTAGAGTATATATTCTACAAGCATATTGAAAATGCATGTTGCCTTTATGAGGGTGGATGAAGCAAAAGGGATATTTAAGACCTGTATTACCTTTATAAGCCTTCATCATAAAATAAGTCAACGACAAAAGTTTGAAACCAAAATGATTTGGATGTCTACCTTGAGAAATAATAGGGAGCAAAGATAGAATGTTCTTCACAAGCACTTTTACCAGCCTAGCATGTAAATAACTAGTGAAAAATTTGCGAATTTCCAGCGAAATTTGCAAATTGGCAAAAAAAATTGCGAAACAAGTCGCGGCATGTTTTTGATGCGCGTTGCGTCGTTTTCGTCGCATCGTTTTCATTTCGTCGCATCGTTTTCATTGCATCGCACCGTTTTGTCAAAATGATGCGCCACTTGTTTTTTAGCGAATTTTCGCCAGGCGGATTTTTGCGGGCGAATCGCGGGAACTCGCCGCGAATTCGCCCCTGGCGAATAAATTCGCCCATCACTATAAATAACTAATTTTTACTGGTTTAAAACATATCTTGGTTGGCCACAGTTGTAATGTAGCCACATCCTCATTTGTGTAATACTTAAAGGAATATATAATCCTGCTGATACCTGTATCAGGTCTTCAAATGTGCCCCATGTCAGAGCTTTGAGCTATTTTCATATAAACCCCAGAGGACTGTATATGTTCATAGGAATTGGCATGCTTAATTTATTTTTAGGTAATGGTAGATATGGCATTTTTTCCAGCCAGTAATTTATTACCCTGTGATCAAAAATGCATCCTTAACCTCTGGTTTGCTACCACAGATACATCTTTATAGAAGATATTTTTGTGAAAAACAAGAATGTACCAGTGTTTTATACTCTTTTAGAAGCCAATGTTATAATAGATGTAAAAAAAGAGTTTAATTTCAGGTGTCAGAATCTCTTTAAATCTACTTTAAGATATTTAGAGTTTTAAAACAAACTTGCAGACAGACTGTATCAATCCTTTTGGATCTTCAAGATATTTAAACTGAGGGGTAGGACTTGAAGTGTAACCAGTGGAATAAAGCACAGATGTTGGGAGACACAAGGGAACAAAAAAGTCCTTGCACTGGTGACTTAAATGGCTTTGAATTGCTGTTCATAAGCCTACGATGCAGAGAAAAAATCATACAGCATCTACTAGGTTATTACTGATCCACATGTATGTTAAATAAACATAACATATTGGATGTAAGAAAACTAGTGAAATCTTATTTACTGGACCAAATTCATTTCTTCAATTGTTTAGATGTGTATTGCACTTTGCAGCAAAATTTTTAGAGATCACATAGAAATTCCCTCAAAGTTCATCTAAGGTCTGAGACAAAGCCACAAAATAAGTACTTTACACAATTACAACAATCAAGAAGTAGCAATTGGATGATGTGCTTCATCTAGGCTTCTTTCCATGGGATTTATGAAAAAGGCATTTTAATGGAAAAAAGAGAATACCATTCAGTGACATTTTCTTACAAATTATGACAGCACCTTTAAAATTGACTTTGTGATACAGTAATTGTACATTTTTACTGAGACTTGGTCTTGGCAATACTCAATCCTTTGATCGCTTTTGAGGATGTTTTATGGTTTTATGATACAGTACATGTACAGTTTTGTTGAGACTTGGTCTTTGATCACTTCTAAGGGTGTTTGTGGTTTTTGACTACTTTACTGCTAAATGTCTCTCTAGCCCTTTCAGTGAGTGTCGATTTGTTCTTCTTTCTTGATCCAGTTTTCCTTTTTTGTTAAATGACCCAAATTTCCAGCAATTTTCTTTGATTAATACAGTTTCTGTGACTGACACACCTGTAACAATCCGATCTCTTTCAAAATATCTTGTATCTTTCATGCTATTTAAAAATAAATATACAAAAGTTCTAGATGTCCTTCATAACAAAAACAACTGATAATTAATCAACTCAAAGCAGGAAAATTACTTTTACAGTATTTCAAATTCTAGATATTTTTCATAGCTGTGACATTTTCATTAATTCTTTACACAATATGACATAAAAAACAGTACAGATACACAGATAAAAAAAACACACACATTTAACTTTTGCTCATTTTATTTTTCCAAAGAAATAAATGGTAAACCTTATGCATAAAATTTGCAGAGAATGTGACAGGGTCATCTTAATAAATGGGCAAACGGGGAATGAGCCCATTAACCTACCATCAAATCTAGTTATCTGCTTTACAACATTTTTTTGCATAATTTGAATTTCATAATTTCATAATAGCAGTAGCCCAAAAGGATCTTTTCAGCAGTGTAACTATAGAGGCCATGGGGTACGCATTCTCCATAGCCAATCTTATTCCAGAAAAATTTGCACACCAACTGCAAACTATCAGCAGTCAAATAATATAACCTTTATGAAAGCCATTAATCCATTCCCCTTGCAGTAACAGGGCCACTATAATTACATTACATGAAACAATCATATAGATAAAACCACATATCATGTTTTACTTAAAGACCCTCAAAAAGTACTTCCCTTTCCCATAAAACATGAACTGGAGCATACAAGGAGGAAGATTTAAGTAAGAAGATATAACCCAAGTAAACTTTTAAATCACAATACTGAATTCAAATGGATAATTAGGCATTTTAGAATCCATGGGTTTGAATCAACTGCAGTGGTCAGTTGTACCAATGTCAAATGGGTTTAGAATAGGTGACATTGCTAGACCACGGTTCTGTATTGTGCAGCCTCCAAATAATCTTATAGTTCAACAATGCAT
This sequence comes from Xenopus borealis, assembly GCA_024363595.1. Lineage (NCBI taxonomy): Eukaryota > Metazoa > Chordata > Amphibia > Anura > Pipidae > Xenopus > Xenopus borealis. The sequence goes on from CM044432.1 coordinate 107,743,570, forward strand.
GCATGGGAAGTGCATCCCAGAATGTATGAGCGGGAAAGGGGTGTTCCCCTTTGAAGGGTTTTTTTGAGATATTTTTAATAAGAAAATATACATTTATTGACATGTTGTAGCAACTACCATAAAATACAGATATAAAATATGAATGTATTGTTTATTTCAGATAAGCCATTTGGATAATACAAGGGGGGGGGTGAAGACCAATGCTTGGACTTTCTCAAGTAAAACAAAAAATTATTTTAGATACATTTGAATTACTGTATGCATTTGGTACTAAAAGAAAACAATGCAGGTGCAGTAACCCCTAGCAACCAATAAGATATTTGCTTCTGAACAGGTGACTGTTAATTCTCCCTGGTGATTAGTTGCTGTACATGGTTAGACCTGAACTTTGCACATTTTATTACATAACCCCATTAGTTTTAATTTTAGGATATAGTATTCCAAACTAATGTAAGCACCCACAGCTATAATATGCCCCTATGGCATTAAATCCCTACACTTCCTGATCTCCCTAGTTGCTGGGCAGATACCCATGTATCTAGTTGTAATTAGCATATCAATGTTATTAGCCAGGAGGCACTGTAACCACTTCCTGTCATACTTTGTTATAGTGAGTGAGAAGGGGTGGATCTTCCTTTTTGGCTCCTGGTGTCTGACCCATCCTGATGTTTATTAGAAATTAAACAGTGATGGCTATGCACACCCAGTCAAAAAATAAATAATTCTACATTGTCAGCATTTTCTGAAAGTGCAAGAGACTAGAACGAATAATATTGTAAATGAAAAAAAAAGAGTCTCACCATGCACTCAGTAGATGTTTTAAAAAAATTCACCAAATTTTATTCAAACAATATCATTTCTGTCAATCACCATTACCCAATATGGAAGTAGTAGATCAATTTAATATACCACTTAATATATTTTTATAATATAATTGAACACCAGAGGTTGTCTAGCGTGGGAAACTTCACTAATGTCTATTAGACTGTGAGTCTGAAATATGGATGTTAACCCTGTCCTTGGTTACAACTAATTCCATGACACTGTAGCTTCCAATTTCAAGTTTGGCCAATACGGCCTTTAGATACAGAAAATCTTTTGTTGGAAGAATCAGCACGGGCACTTTAAAACCCCCCCTTTCATTTTTTTTCTATTTTTAACAGGAATTTAATCATAATGAATTTTTGATACTGGACTTTTGGCACTAATTATCAATTTCAAGTCATTTTAACTGGATGGCACTGAACTAGTTTCCTATAAACGTGGTTCAATTAATTCATTTAATATATGAAATGCTTAATCAATTGTACTTAGATGTATTTATATTAATTGAATTTTCATCATATGAACTGCCTCAATTTATGAAGTGTAGATGAACTTAATTTAAACTGCTGTTCAATTATACTTTCATATTAAATTGATCTACTTCCATATTGGGTAATGGTGATTGACAGAAATGATATTGTTTAAATAAAGTTTAGTGAATTTTTTTTAAAGACATCTACTGAGTGCATGGTGTCCATATACCATTCAGATGTTTCCAGGGAGCCTGGGTACACCAAGGCCTAGTAAAGCCAGTTTGCCCTAGAGGGACCAGTACCTCTAGAGCAGGGAATTCCAACCTGCGGCCCGAGGGCCATATGCGGCCCAGGATGGATATGCATACGGCCCAGCTTGAAACCTTTGGTTCCCAAGGAAACCTCATGTATCAAATGATATAGGAGTAGGCAGTAGGGGGAACGCTGCCCATTGCCCAGTTAGTAGTAATAATAATATAATAAGTCTATTTCATATCCAGGTGGCCCAGGGATGCCAAAAGGTTGGATACCCCTGCTCTAGAGAGATAAGTTTTGGAGCAGGGACCCCATGAATGAGGCTAGTTAGTGATAGGAATATAATTATTGTACTCACTAGGAGAGAAATACAGGGAAGATAGAAAGAGCTGCTGCTCCATCAAGGCAGGGAGTAGCTTCCCAGGCTGTAAGATTTGCCTACAGTGAAGGGACCACAGTGGATAGGTGGCAGGCTTTATTTTCTCGTCCCTGACCACTCCTCTGGGTGAGATCCAGATTTCTGCCTAGTGGGGCGTTCTACTGCCTTGACTACTTCCTCAGGGAATGCCCCTGCATCTACCTCTGATATGCTGTCTAAGTTGTGAGTCTATATATTGTCAGGGCCGGATTTACCTAGTGGGGGTCCCTATGCCCGCTTTCATTTGTCGCTACTCTGCACCTTCTATACTTCTCTTTTGCTAAGGCCCTGCCTTAAGTGATATAGTCCAGTGTAACCCATGTATACTAGCTGGCTGTTAATCCCGTTGGCCTGTATAGTCCAACAACGTGTTACACTAATCTTAGGAAGAGAGTACAATTCTCATCATATTTTCCTTGCATTACGTCTATTATAACTTATTTATAATTTCTTAAGCAGCATACAGTTACTATCCTTTACATTTGTGTTCTTGTGTGCCTTACACTAATAATATATTCAGCTCAGTGTGTGCTTGTAAACCTGCTTTATGAGAGATATATTAATGGAAAATGTGCAGCTTATCGCAGATACCATATTGACGCTCACAGAGGTTTGTCTGCTGATTTCAGGGTAGTTCAAACATATTCTTACATCTCATTCTTTTGCTTCCGGTACTAGTCTGCTGTTAATTAAATCTTAGTTTAGCATTGTCCTTATTGGTGTAGAAACTCGTTAACATTAAGGTTGTTAGCTACTTGCATGCATTAGCCAACACAAAGACCTGTATAAGTAGTTTGATAAGGAGCCCTAGAGCAATTTTAGTATCTATACTCTCCGAGGTACCGTTTTTCAAGATTATTTTGCTTATATGTGTTCAGGCAGGCTGGTGCTTTGTGCTGCATATTAATGTTTTTTTTTTACATTAGAGGGATTTAATATGTACCATAAATTTAATTTCTTTCCAGATTTAGATGTATTTTGTGTTCCCAGCTTTTAATTAACTCTCTGGTACAGCTGCTGGACAGGATATAAAACTCATTGCTCTCCCTGTGTTATGAGTACACCACCAATCATTTGCCACTTAGACAGTGGTTCAGCAGCTATTAGTTTCCATGGTAACCCGAGCCATGGTGATTGATTCCTTGCCAGTGTGGCACCACCACAGGGAGTACAACTTGTGAGTTTTGTGTACTACTAACATCCATCTAATTAAAATGGGATTATAGAATCATCTCTCTATCTGCTGAACAGACACACTGCAATTCATTTATGCAAATGTAAACACTATTAAGTAAATTGTCAGTATAGTTAGGACAAAACAAACATGCTCTGCTCCTTTTATTGAAAAACATTAAGTCATGTTGGGCCACCTTGATCTGTGCAAAACATGTACAGCAATACAGAAGGGCGGCTGACAGATGGTGAATGTGAATCACAGAGAGGAAACTTTGATCTATTTCTCAAACTACTATCTCAAAGAACATGAAAACCTGATTCCCTGCAGGGTGTCATTTATGAAAATCGAACTCAAACTTTTTGAATATTGATGCCATTTTCAAACACGATCATCGCCATTCCGTAGTCAAAAATTGTACTCGCCTACACAGGCATGAGTCAAAGAATGCAACTATATAAGTTAGAAATTATGGCAGTATGACGCATGATTTTTTTTTTCCCCCGGGTAGCCTGAATTTTTTTCTAACAAAAAAATGCTTTCAACAAATGTTTTTACATTTATAACATCAATAGCATTTTTCAGAAGCTTTGTGCAATATTTGACAATGTAGAGTAGTATTACCATGTAACTTATATCTGAGACCCCTTTTGGATAACTCAGAAGCTTATCCTGAAAAAAAGGGATCACCTGCATGTTTCTACATATAAAATATATAACTAAATTCCATGATATGCATAAAACAATTTTATATTGTCTCCTATATTGTCTCCTATACCCTTGACATTTCTACCTGGTGTGCTTATATACTGACTGACCCCCCCCCCCAACTTTACAATGATTTGCAAAAGTACACAGTTTCAGCCATAGAGCCTAAAAATGTAGATAAAAAAGGTGGCTAAAAATGCTATATTTAATATACTGAACTTATTGCACAGCCTAATCTGCTTCTCAATAGCAGCAATGATCCAGAACTTCAGACTTGTCACAGGGGGTCACCTGACATCAGTGTTAGACTGGGATGCCAGGGGCCCATCAGAAAACCTTAGACCAGGAGCCCACCAGAAAACCTTAGACCAGGGCCCCACCAGAAAACCTTAGACCAGAGGCCCACCAGAAAACCTTAGACCAGGGGCCCACCAAAAACCTTAGACCAGGGGCCCACTACAAAACCTTAGACCAGGGGCCCACCAGAAAACCTTAGACCAGGGGCCCAACTTACCAAACTATTATTCCTTCTCTCCTCACTTAACCTCTTTATTCTCCTGTTCTTTTAGATCTACTTACTATACTCTATTCTTCCATTATTAAGCCTCTTTTTCCACATAAATAAATAGGGAATGAACATGAAATAGGCCAAATTGTTAGAAGCAAGAGGGCCCACTGACACCTGGGCCCACCGGGAGTTTTCCTGGTATCCCTTTGGGCCAGTCCGACACTGCCTGACATGGACACTCACATGCTCAGTGGGCTCTGAGCAGCTGTTGAGAAGCTAAGCTTAGGGGTTGTCACAAATTATCAAGCAGAAAATGAGGTTTGCCTGTAATATAAGCTGATGCTACAGGGCTGATTATTAAATTCTGATGCTAGTTGCACTGGTTTCTAAGCTGTAGTAATTATATGTATTAATTTCTAATCAGCCTTATATTGTGACATTTCTATTCTATGTGTACTTTATATTGTGAGTGGGTCCCTAAGCTTAGTAAGTGACAGCAACACAGAGCATGTGCAGTGAATCAGTAGAAAAAAAGATGGGGAGCTACTGGGGCATCTTTGGAGACACAGATATTTACTACTAAAGGTCTGTTGTTGCCTTGGGCTGGTACAGAAGCGCAAAATATAATGTACAACATTTCTAACCTATTTCTTTAGTTAGGCTTTAGTTCTCCTTTAAGCACCCAATATATTTTGCATGCAACATTGTCAAAGGTGGCACAGCACTGGAGGGGAGAGAAGGTTTGCTACAGTCTTTTAATACATCCTTGCCTGCTAGAAAAGAAAATGAAACTAATTATTTAAAAAAAAAAATAAAGAATATTTCATTATATCCTATTTTTGTAAAATGAAGCTTTGTTGTATAATTGCATTGGGTAGTATATGAATGCTCTTTTTTTTTTTATCAGAGCATTGCTACCAAGAGTCTTTGTGTTTGTTTGTTAAAAGCTTTTCGGCAAGAACATGGTGTAACGTAGCAGAATCTCATTGTATTCCCTATTATTACTGCGAATTACCAGCATTCTGCTCAATAAATTATCTCCCATGTTGCTTCCACGGGGTTTGAGATTTGACAGATTTTGTTTGAATGTATTCTTTGTTATTGCTCAGTGAACACTCTTGTTTTTACACATGTTGGTTTTCTTCCTTAAAATAAGAAACAAAAAAACAATTAGATTAACGTTTACAAAAAACATATGAAACAAAAATATTAAAAGGAACATGGTTTAGGAGATTATATGCACAATGTGAACATTCTTAAAGTCCTTATTTCCCCTTACTTTCTATTTCACACTGTCAAAATAATCTTTTCCATGCATTATGCTTAGAAGAAAAGAAAAGAAGTTGATATACTGCAGCAGTGTTGTCTATAATTCTGACAGCAGCTATAGTCAGGATAAAAATATGCATCTTCTTATCTGTAGGTTGTGATCAGTTGATGATAGTGGAAAATGCCCTGTACCATTTTGCTTCAGTATATTTCCTCTGCAAAAGGGTTGAATGATGTTCCACTGCTTCTCACTTATACATTAAAAACATAATTTTTATAAGCTCCAGACATGTTTCTTTGTTAATGAAGTGAGAGATGACAGCTGGCTCATAATACCTTTCATTTAAGTGTCACTCTGCTTCATCTTTCTATGCCTATTTTGTAACTAGTAAGAAGCAGTGTCACAATTCATTTAAACTGCTAATTAGCAACATTGCAACCTACTTATAAAGGTGATTCTATTTTAGAAAGTTATGCAAAAGCATTGGAGAAGTGAGTCACAATTTTTGTGAAGAAGCAGAAATGGGGAAAAGCATCAAGGGTTTTTTTTTTACATTGAATGATTATTAATTGAATTCATGCTGAAAAAAAACTTTCAGACATGATATTTTCTGCTTTTTACCATCTGCATAATGCACTAATCATTTCCCCACCAGTACCAAGAATGTAAAAGGAGGCATATGGGATTTTTTTAAATGGAATTTTAATAGGATGATTACCATGTTTAGATGTTTCTAGTTCTGTAGGTCACTAAAGGACTCATGAATGCAAGTGTTGTGTAAAGTGCTATTTTAGACATATTTTGCCATGCAAGTTTTGAGGTTGGGCTATTTCTGCGGTAAGCTGTTAAATTTGAGGCACATTTGTGCACACTTCAAAATAGGAGATGGGAGACAAGCACATCTATGTCCAAGTGTAAAGTACAACTTTCAACAAAGAATGAATAGTGTGAACACAACAGTAGCATACATTGCTTGCACAACCAGATTGCGCATCTGAATTACATACAATGCAAAACAAATTGAAGTCAATGGATGTTTTTGCATGGCAACTTTTTCCAGTCAGTGGCTACTTTTTTCTTGCAGCACATTTTTCAGAGCTCAATACATTGGAGTCTATGAGTAAAACAAATTCACTCATCAATATGTATTACAGTAATACCAAAAGAATCACAGATAGAGAGTCTATGGAGCATATTCAAAGATATTTAGATTTTTTTTTCATTTTATTTTTTTTATGGTTATGCAGAATACATTTGCTCTGACTTTCATTCACATACACATTCCAATGTTTACAGATGATTGATGTGCAGTTGCAGTAATACAATTTAGTGCACTGTATGGCTTTTTGATTCTATTATAGAAGGACTGCTCTCTAGGTCCAGTAATCTTGTTAGTTTCTTTGAGTTAAAAGCCTAACTAAAGTAGGTTAGAAATGTTGTACATTATGTTTTGGGATTCTGTACCAGCCCAAGGCAACCACAATGCTAAAACAGTAAGGTTCTGTCCCTCTAAAGGTGCCCCAGTAGTTCCCCATCTTCTTTTCTGTATTGAATAGGTGACAAAAAATTTTACACTAGTGACTATTTTTTCCCCTCACTCCAAATGCATTAAAGTCAAAGGGTGTTTTTTGTCATGGTGACTTTTTTTTGTCTCATTGACTTTTTGTCCAAATGCATTTAAGTCAGTGGGTGTTTTTTTTATGGCAACTTTTTTATCATAAATTTTGTCTTGGCGACAAGACAATGCATGGTGAAAAAAATCACTCATTGCTATGTACAAATAGATGTATATGGTATTATCCTTAGGAGTATATTATTGCTTGGCTCTATTTCAGTTTGAAGTAACCATCTGCAGTAGCATCTGATATACTATGCACATGTTGTGATTTAAAGTGAGCCACTGAATTTTAGAGTTTTGAGCTTTTCAGTGATGTGTTCATGTTTAAAATGTCATATGTGGTTTCACACCAATGGTGTCACAAAGATATTGAGGATTGCGACCATTTATGGTTGCAGCTAGTGATGGGCGAATCTCCCGCGATTCGCTTCGCCTAAAGATTCGCGAATTTCTAGAGAAATTCTCGAATCGGCGAAAAATTAGCAAAACGAGTCACGGGAAGCTTTCGACGCGCGTCGCGCCGTTTATGACGCGTCACGTAATTTTTGGCGTGTCGCGTCGTTTCCGAAGCGCGTCGCGTCGTTTATGACGCGTCACATAATTTTTGGCGTGTCGCGTAAATTTTGTCGCGCGTCGCGTAGTTTTTGACGCGTCGCGTCGAAAACGCCGGCGCAACTCGTTTTTTTGGTGAAATTTCGCTTGGCGAAATTTTGCTGGTGATTCGCAAATTTATTCGCCAGCGGCGAATCGCGGGAATTCCCCGCGAATTCTGCCCTGGTGAAATAAATTCGCCCATCACTAGTTGCAGCAACTATAAGAAAAAAGTCACTGTGTTTTGTATCTGTAAACAGAACTTTTAGGGACTGATTTATTAATGCTCAAGCACTTGGTTCCTAAAGCCACGTGTGGGCTTAAAACAAGCACATTAATATTAAATAGTGGAATAACGCTATACTTTTTATTTTTGGATTGTGCCAACACTCATGTCTGAGAAATTACTGTATGTAGAGTTTGTTAGTAAATATGAATCATTTCTCCTAAAGTCATTCTTGTTTATAATCCAGAAGACAAATGCCAGGGTTTTATAGAAATTTGTTTTCTGTGTTTTTCCTGTATTCCTAAATAAATAGAGCCTGGTTTTGGCCATTAATTATAAGACTATACTTCAGTTTCACAGCCACCCACACAAACATTTCAAAACTTATCTTCTCCCTCAACATAAAAATACATAATACAAAAAAGTGTCATTTGTAGGTAGATATAGCAAAGTACCTTCTCATTCCCAAGATAGCAACCAGAGGTACATTGTGAACTTTTATTGTCGGAATAAAGAAATTATCATTTTTATATAGAAGATCAGGGCTATCGGAGGAAAAAAATACAAATCTTGCATTCTGAGAAAATAAGAATTTTGCTTCACTAGGTAATATTGTGGGTTTTGTATGAGATATCTAATACAAGTAACTCAAAACAACTGGACTTGCTGAGAAATTTTAATGAAGACGTTTCACTGCTCATCCAAGCAGCTTCTTCAGTTCAACTGACTGGTGTAGGGGAGTTCTTAGCATATAGACTCTTCCAACAATCCAATCACAACAGCACATTGTAACTCTTCAGAGAGGTGACATCTGACATTCACAGATGTGTTGATTCTGTGTAGTTACCAATGTAGTCATGCAACTCCTAGACACAGGTGTTACTTGTGAGAGTTGCATGAATGGATGTGTTAAGATTTCTGAAACTGCCGGGGTACAGATGTTAGAACACCATTGTATGTAGCAGACAGGTGGTGTCGAAGGCCCCCACCTCTGTTCAGGGATGGTTTCTCGCCTCTTTCAAACCAGTGGTCTTCTTTATCCAAGATTTGGACATTGCTATCTTAAAATGAGTGTCTCTTGTCTTTTAGGTGTAGAAATACAGCCGAATCTTGTGAGCAGTTGTTTTGTCTCCCCAATGTATAGATCAGTGCACTCATTGCTACACTGGACTACATATACCACATTACTTTGTTTTCCTTTAAGAGTTGGATTCTTTGGGTGTACCATTTTTTGTCTCAGTGTGTTGCTAGGTTTGAAAAACACAGGGATGTGGTGTTTGTTGAAAATCCTCCTGAGTTTCTCCTACACTCCAGCTACATATGGAATGACTATGTTTTGCCTACTATGTGTCTCCGGGTGGTTATTTCTTTAGATGTTCATGTTGGGCTTGGTTGCTGCTGTTTTGACAAAGACCCAGTCTGGATAGGCACACACCACCACCTGTCTGCTACATACAATGGTCTTCTAACATCTGTATGCCAGTGGTTTCAGAACCATTCATGCAACTCTCACAAGTAACACCTGTATCTAGGAGTTGCATGACACACTGGTGATCATATCATAGTAACTACAAAGAATCAACACCTCTGTGAATTTCAGATGTCACCTCTCTGAAGAGTTACAATGTGCTGTTGTGATTGGATTGTTGGAAGAGTCTATATGCCGAGAGCTCCCCTACACCAGTCAGTTGAACTGAAGAAGCTGCTTGGATGAGCACTGAAACATTTTCATTAAAAAGTTTCAGCAAGGCCAGTTGTTTTGAGTTACTTGTATTAGATATACCATGACCTGGATGAATGAGAATCTTCATACAGTAGTCATTCTGTATGCATATTCATAGCGCTTTACAATAATTTGGAGCACCATATCTTATTGTTTATTATCAATAGCAAGGTATTCTCTCATTGCAAGAGAGGCAAAGCAAATCATCAAGGAATTTAAATCTACTCATGAAAGCAAAACACTGTAGGAAATGGCATTGCTGGTGAACTTTCTGTGTAATTGATACTAGACATATATTAACATTTTTAAGTCAATAGAATCCACTTTAATCTTTTGTAGTCTGGCTAGAATTGACTTAAGACGTCAATTATAGTATTTATAGTACCAACTTTTCACCAAGTTCAAAATCCAGCATATTTTTTCCATAGGCCTAAAAAAAGAACTGGAATAGCTTCTACCACAAACATGAGACTGGCAGTTTTATTTATTCAATCTAAAGAACTCTAAGTAAAAAAGTGTTTAGTGTAAAAGAGCATTTATACTGTAGGTGCTTCTTCATAAAAAATTGTGGGGAAAACAAATGCATGTTGGAGCAACAAGATCAAAAATGACATATGTTTCATGTTTAAAAACATGATTGTCAATAAAATAAAATATTATAGCATTGAGCAAAAGTTCAGTTGGCTAGAAAGCACTGCGGGTTGATTTATTACCTAGACAACCAGTTATCTAGAACACTCTGAAATCCTTTTTTATTTATCAAACAATTCTATGGTTTGGATTTTTTTTTTTACCTACAATAAAAGTGTTAAACAGGTATACGTCATGCATTACACATTACACAGAGACCCTTTATGCTGTGTATGTGTTTAATGTAGAAGGCTACCTTCCAGCATGCACAGGGGTCAGATGCAATTTGAGAGTAGGACTGTCCAGATATGGGATGACTTTGATGTAGTTGGCCAGCTTAAATACAGATGTAGCCACTTGGATTTGTGAGTTAAATGCATCATGACTCAGGGTTAATTGAAGAAACTGTGTTATCTAAAGTTATCTTAACTCATTTAATGCATTTAACCTTTTCATTAGCATACCAAATCACCATTGTTTTCAATGGCGAACTCTTTAATTGGATGGGATGCTGTGACACAATATTCTGTGCTAAGTGGGATAAATGGGATAGATGAGTTAAGTTATTCTGTGTCAAATGCACAATCCAAAGTGGCTTCATCTGTATATTACAATATATGGACAAGCAATCGCTGTTTATTTTAAGGGTGAGGCATTTTGCAGCAATTGTATGCACAAAATGTCTCAATGTCTTAAATATATTGATGATGGGTTGAGTGCAGAGGACCTCTTGTATTTGTCTATATGTAAATAGTTATCATTAGGGATCCTGTTGTTGAAATCTTGACACAACATAAAGCTTGGATAATATGGGACTACAATCTTAACAATACTATACCATTCCATGTTGATGCCATAACTACTGGCAACAGAGATGATGACTGTGTAAAATTATATTATACATGGGTGTGGTTATAAAAAGTGTATGGGGGGATTCCAGTAGGAGGACAGTAGGCTGCAAATACAAAACTCATATCTCAATTAATGTAAGGGTGGAGGCTAAGAGCACTTTTGTGCAGTTGTGAATTGTCATGAGAGTCAATAGTAAATTATATAATAACAATAGCATAGAGGACTTGTCTATAAATAACATATAAGAAAATAAATGCAAATAATTGTCCAGCAAATAAGTGTGAGGGGATTATGTATATTTGTCTCTCCTCTGAGGCTTCAGTCCTGAGTGCTGACAGGAAGGAACTGCTGCACAGGAAGTGCTGGGAAAGAAAAGCAACAGAGTGAAAGAAATGTGCTGCAGGATCCCAGAGAAAACTTTGTATGTAAAGCCATATGGGAACTCCAGTGGCAGAAAATCACATGCAATTTAGGGTGCAGAAGGAAAGTAAGGGCCCTGAAGAGCAAAGCGTGCATGGAAGCATGGAAAGCCAAAGGTAGTGCTTTTCAGGACTCTGAAGAAACTGCCACACCCCCACTCCAGCAGATCAGAGATAAACCCATCTGAAATATTATGTACAGTTGATTGCTTCTGTCTGGCAGGTGATATGTAACAAGGGAAATTAAGTGTAAATCATAGTAATAATATGCCTGTGATGGCCATAACAGTGACTGTGTGACTATATGCCAGAAAAAGCAAAATAAAAAAAAATAAAACAAAAAAACTGCAATTGTGCTAATTATGTGATACATTTTGTAAGATGTTACAGATTGTTGCCTTAATTATAACCAAAAAGAAATGGGAAAAATACCTTATACAACTGTATTTTTCTTTGTGGGCCCTTTGGTTTTTGTTTTCTCTTCAGTATATTCCATAAAATATGATTACAAGGGTTTTTAAGGGTTTCCTTCCATTATGCAATAGTTTTATTTCTGTGGGTTCAGTTAACATAGGGCATCATATTGCTCTACCTGATATCCTTCTGGTTTATACTGTCGATACAATCAGTGAACTTCCATTGAAGAAGAGTTGCAGTACATTACATTATCAGTTAAGGGTCAAGGTTTTCACAAAATTGTCTTTTAGAACATGATGCCCTTTGCTTGTTTTAGATTAAAGGAAAGAGATTGGAACTGACTCCCAATGATTTGAGGGTTACATTTGATCACTGTTGCTTGAATTGCACCAGCATTTTCTGCAACTTGAGTTCTATAAATACTAAGCTGTTTTCGGCCAGTAGTGACATGTTTCTCACACAGATACCAATAAAGCTTAAACCAGGTAAAGTAGCACATCCAGTAATATATAGTACTTACATGTACTGAATAGTTCCCTGCAAAATGAATAGCTAGCTTGCTTGGGAAGCTGACATATTACTGGTTTATGAACAAAGGGAAATCCTATGCCTGACAGCTGTAAAACATATTTTCCCAGACAAGCGGTTCTTTTGCATACAATCATTGAATCATTAAAGAAAGAAGCCATTTATTCTTTTTTAAGCCTGTACAGATGCAGTCACTTGGATTTGTAAGTTAAATGCGTCGTGACTTAACTCATCTATCTCATTTATCCCACTTAGCATAGAATATTGTGTCACAGCATCCCATCCAATTAAAGAGTTCACCATTGAAAACAATGGTGCTTTGGTATGCTAATGAAAAGGTTAAATGCATTAAATGAGTTAAGATAACTTTAGATAACACAGTTTCTTCAATTAGCCCTGAGTCACGACGCATTTAACTTATAAATCCAAGTGACTGTATCTGTATGTTCCTTCTTAATATGATGCTACATCATCAAATACACTGCATTATGAATTCCATGTGGTAGTTTTTCAAAGATACTGTATAACTAAGGAAAAGCAATACATAGTGAATAAAGTACCCCCTCTTGTAAAATATAAGGATATTACAAGTTACCAAGGAGTTTCATGACCATATAAAAACACGAGGCCGAAGGCCGAGTATTTTTATACAGGTCATGGAACTCCGAGGTAACTTCTAATATCCTCATATTTTGCAACTGGGGGTACTTTATTTATTATAATACACAAGTTTCAGGGAGTCATGTGACAGAAAACTGCGCTGGCCTGGGGTTCTTCTCATCAAGCATGTAGACCCAGATTTAAAATCTTTGTGCCCTTAGGCCAGGCCATTTGTCTCTGCCCACACCCTGACAACCCTACCACTACTCATAACAACCACATACTGTAACCAGCTCAGCAGCAGTGTCCCCTCTTCTCTAAGGATTGACCCCCAAACCTAACCTGCGCATTGCGCTACCAAGAGAAAGAAACATAGAACCATGATAAGGACTGAAGATTTGATAAATAGCAGTGTCCTCAATGCAGCCTCCTTAAAAATATGCTGTCCTAGGTCCAGGTCTTTATGGCCTTCCCACAAATCTGGGCCTGTGCACACCAATGTGAAGTGGGAAGAGGATCACTCTGTGTTGCTTGCTGAGAAAAACTCTGGGCCAGTGCAATTTTCTTCAAAAAGGAGCACTGGCCTGGGGTATCAGGTAAGTGAATGCAATCTCTGGGGTGTGCCTAACATTTGGCACCTCCAGTGAGTGTTGATTTTCCTTCTCCTTTAAAGGGAAAAAGCTAAGAAACAAGATGCATAAAGGCAACAGCAAAAATAAGCAATTGACTCTTCTTTCTGAGTTTCAATTCCTGGTAAAACATTTAAGTTCTAATGTTTTGACAGTCTAGAAGCATGACAGGGAACATGCTCTGTTCTGCTCTATTTGTATGCAGGCCTTTAAATGCACAGCTTTATACAGAGGGAGGGGCAATACATTTTGGAACCACAAAGAACTGTACCATGATTAGTGACATACGTATATATATAATTCTAAATTAAGGATGCACACAGGTAATTTTTCGAAAAGGTTTAAAAATCTTACACTTTATTTATTACATCTGAAAAAGCAGTTTGACGTTTTGGTCTGTATCTAAGACCTTCAGCCGCTTAGGATATATACTTAGCATTTGCTGCACTCCATAAGCCCAAATATCTGTGTGCTAGTTGATAAAAATAAACAAGCAGTCGAAGTAACAGCACTCCAGGGATTTAAAGTCTGGCACAAAGTTCAAGCAAAAAGTGGGTTTATTGTATCCAACGTTTCAGTTCCTTCTTGGAGGAACTTTAGAGTTCCAAGAAGGAACTGAAACATTGGATACAATAAACCCACTTTTTGCTTGAACTTTGTGCCTGACTTTAAATCCCTGGAGTGCTGTCACTTCGACTGCTTAGATATATATACTGTATATATATATATATATATATATATATATATATATATATGGGTAGGCCAAACCTGTCATTTATATATTTGTTTTATATTTTTTTATATTTTGTCAGGAACTCATCATTTGGCATCCTCAGGTTTATGTACAAAAATACACTACGAGCAGTTTTACTGTGTAAACGTTATCATCACAGAACTATTTCCCTGCAGGCAAACATCGTTTCTAATTTTTGCATTTGAAAACAACATGTAAACTAACACATCCACAAGACATTTCGAGTTTTCACACTTTCATCCTGTCTCATTCTTGCTTGTTGAATATTCATCATGAACTAGGAGCAAAATGAAATTAAACTCTTCAGAGCCGCTTTAAAGTGGAACAGTTTTCTAGTGAAATTTTAATAAACGGCTGTGATCCGCTGTAATGTCATGCTGCTTTCTAAATATTTAACCACTTCAGCCATGTAGCAAAAGCTAGAGGACATCCATTCAAAGTTTGCGGAACATCAGGCTGGCAGCTTACTCGCCAGCCTCAATATGGTGGAGCAGGACAGAATATTTCCAGTTTACAGACTTCTACATCAGACTTTTCTGTAGCTGAAAATGAGAAACAAGACAAATATTGGCATATATATTGAGTATATGGATAACCAAATTAATGTACATGTTGTGTTTTGTAGCCGAGGATGAGGATAGTATAACTTTGCTTTATTAGCAGGTTCATGCAGCCATTACTCAACAGCATTAAGTCTTACTTTCACTTTCAAGCTGTACAGAAAGTCCTGTGTATGCACAGTACAAGTCCTGTGCACAGTGACACCCACAGGCCATTTGTATAAACACCACAGTACATATTCAATTACTGTTAATATTAATACATACAATCTGTACAAGATAGACAACATAAACTTTCCCTGTAATATTCCTAATTATGTTACCTACTACATTGAATGAGCATTCCAGACCTTATTACAGATAGAATAGGACTATCCACTAAGTATTGTGTCAGCAATCTCACAAACATGGTGAGATTGCTGTTACATAATATAACGATATATCAGAAGAGCAAATACAGTACATTGCTGTTCAGAGCTAGAAGCAATATGTGTAATGCCTCTAGTGATAACTGCAAGAATAAAGTACATGGAGCTGGGAGTTCAGAGAGATGGCATGATCCTCACCAAATAATTCACTTGCTTTAAAGGGGTTTCTGGCCCCAGGAAACTTTAAAATGTGTTGCTTGATTTAACCTTGACATGATTATATTTGCATATATTCTGGAGTTATTTCAGAATGTGAGACTGTTGTTTGTTAACGTATTCTTAGATGGTGGTGATGTGGGAGTATGGCAATCGATCAAGTACTTACCCCTGCCCCTTAAGTGACCACCATATTACTGAAATTCCCAGTGAGGAACATGAATAATGGGCTTGATAATTCAACTGAAGACATGATAGTCTATAGAGGAACATTGACTGATTTGTATATTCATATATTTTTTGTGATATTTATAGGGAATGAGGCTTATCTGTATGATTAATCTAATAAATTACCTGTGGTTGGCTAAAATTACTCTTTTAGTGATAAAGGCACATTTTTCCATTTAAATTATAAAATATTCAAGAGTATGCTGGATCTTGTAGTCTAGCAAAATGTGTTTTGAGCAAAACTACTATTGCAGGTATTTTGTCTGCTTTAAGGTGATGCAGGTCAGTCTTTTCCATGCAATGGGATATATGTTTACTGGCCTGAATAGGATATTATTATGATGTAATATAAAGAGATCAGTTAAGACTTCAGGTAGATTGGAAACCATAACAATTCACTGTTATTAAGCCACAAAATAAGTAATAATGGTTGCAATAAGGCTACTCCTTACTAATGCAGACCTACATTACATTTCAAGTATTTGGAGACCTATATGCATTTATAAAAACACTAATTGCTATTGGTCCCAGAAATGCACATACCTGTAGTCAAAAGATGTTTTAGTTTTCTAGTTTAAATATACAAGGTTAGGAATAGTGAGGAATTTATTCTTGACAGTACATGAAACATACATGAAACCATTCTAGCTGTATGATCAGTATTGTATTATACCATTGACAAGATAGACAGGCCTAGTCTTGCTGCAGATAGGTGTATATAATAATCAATGGCTATTGCAAACAACGTGCTTTTATGAAGGGCATGCTGTGCCAAACTAATCTAAACTGCTGCTATGAAAATGCAAATAGAATATGCAGATGGTTCAGCATATATATATATATATATATGCTGATAGAGGCAATTGGAATATGCGGGTCCTGTTGGGGTAAACATCGAACCATAGGGCCCATACTTTCATAAATTTAGTATGACATCCACGAGCTTCATATGTCAGCTTGATATTAGGTAACCCTTTAATAACCAGAGATAACCAGTGTTGCAAGGTTGGGGGGACATCCATCTCATCACCAAGGATTTCATAGCATAGTATAAAATTCTAGAGTTCTAGAGCTAACCCATGGAACTATTCCCAGAAGACACACTTCCGGTGTGGCATTGCCAGAAAAGAATAAATGGTCCTTTACGTAGTCTATCACCTTAACCAATATCGAGAAATCAATCTACACTCCCATACCAAGTGATAGAAAGTGGCATTAGGTTGCCTACACTTAGGACAGTTGGCATTAGGGGATCTGCCCATTCTCTGTAGTTTGACAGGCATAATATATAATTGGTGAGTAAACTTAAATTTAATAAGGCGATCTTTGGTTGATATCAGGAAACCATACATCTCCTCAGTGGCCTGTTCCCAGTAATCTGGGCTTAGTGAGGGGAGCTCCAGTTGCCATTTTTGTCAGGCTTTAATGAATGGGTCTGGAGAGCAGAGTAATAGCGACTTATAAATCCTAGATATCAGTTTTCCTGAGCTACCATCCCAAAGTGTACTTTCAAAACTGGGAGGGGCATATACAAGTTCAAGGGTGGAAAATTGCTCCTTGAATGCCTTCCTAAGTTGTAAGTACCTGTACCATTGAATCTCTTGTTGGCCCGATTAATCATGCATTTTTAGTTTCTACCTACTTCCCAACTAAACATGCCTGCACTATTTTTGCCTTAAAATAGTTCCACCTGTGCAACTATACCATACTTATACTGTCCCCATGGGAAGTAATAGGCTTTTACTATAATATCTAGTATTTGAGTTATGTCATCTAAACAATTATTTAGTTGGCTCAATCCCTCATCGCTGCTGCTAATGCGTACTTTGTCAAAAAGCTGGCATTTATTCAAGTCTTGCATATAGATATATAGTTTTTTTGCTGGCATCCCTGCAATAAATCGTTTTGCAGTTGCTGTTATTTCGAACTTTGAGTTTTGTTGAAGTATTGCAAATTCAATTTAGGAAATCAATTGTGCTGCTCGTTTAACCTTTTATATGAGGCTTTGTTTAATCAGCAACATTTCTGAGTTAACTGGCAAAGGAAAGGTTTTTGTGTTATTTAAGGCAGCAAGAAAAACGAAACAGAGCAAACATTTTCTAGCATACACATAAACAGATAATGTATGGGATTCTGCTATTTTCTCTTGGTAGCAAGAGATTTTATATATATATATATATATATATATATATATATATATATATATATATACACATAATATACACATATATATATGTATATATATTTATATTTATTATTATATACAAAAATGTTTTTCTTCTTGTTGTTCAATATGAACTTAGTATACGCTGAGTAGTGAGAGAAAGTCCAGTCTTGAAAGAAAGGGGCTATAAAAGTAAGGCTGCACCCAAATGATCAATTATCCAGTAAAAGGAGAATATTGAATGAAGAAATGCAACACCTTGTCAGTCAATTTCATACAGAGATTCAGAAACTCAGACTGGTCAGAGAAGCCTGGTAACTAGTGCTTGAGTTGGTGACCAGTACAAGTCAAGACGAGGGTGCTTCCCAAAAACAGCCCAGTTAGACCATTCACTAAACGCTATGAGCTTTCAGTATTTTTTTAAATGCACTGTATAATTAAATATATGTGATTTACTTATATTTCTCACTGAAACATACTATAATAATGCAGCTAAGATATTAAGATATTGAAAGAATAACTTTACACTATTCACTGTTAATGTCAAGACATCTCTAGGCTAGTTCAAGGTCCAATTCATTAGTGTGATTTTAGTTCAACTTTGTTCAATAAAGTGAGGAGCCACTTTCTTGTCATTTAAATTCAGAATTGTATTCTTTAGTTAGTAGAAGGCATACCTCTTTTTAATAAAGCCATTCAAGTTTTTTTTGTTTTGAGACATTAGTATTACCATTAGTTATCAAATAAGGTTAAATTTAGCCCAAACACAACCTTCCCTACACGCAGCTAAGGTCTGTTGTCATTTACTTGACAATTTTTTAGAGTTCTGTATTTATCCTTCAATGTATTTTTGTACATTTATCTTTACCAATATTGTCTTAAAGTAAGCCAAATGTAAGAATCATAATTCTTATCATTCACCTGAATTGTGTTAAGATTTAGTTTCAATGGTTAATGTGAAAACAAAAAGCTCCTTGTCTGGTAATCCATAGTAACCAGTCATATATCAATTTTAACACCTCAAGCCAATAAGTGCTGGTTGGTGGTAAATGATATAATTTTATTGAGTCAATGCTCTGATGTTTTAGGGGTATCTTCCTTTAGATATCACCTTCTGATTATGGATCTGGGAGAGAGAATGAGAGATTAAGGCCATCTTTTATGCTGGTCATGAACAGGAATATCTATTCATTTGGGATGTATGATCAGCTATGTGGAATAGTGCTGATGATTAATGGCAGTAATGGAAGGATCACCACCAGGGCACAGGTGCAGGCAGAACAGCCAGCCCCCCCCCCATCCAGACACAGTTTTCCAATGGGCCCCAAGGGGGTGTGGGCCCAGGTACAATCACACCCACTGCACCCCCAGACGTTCTTCCCCTGATTAAAATACAGGAGCAGATGTGTTGTGTAACCAACTCTTTTCATAAAGAAAAATTGCACACACCTCTGGAAATACATATAAATGGGGGGAGACTATACCAAGTCCTTGAAACAGGACAAGGGTCCTGGTCCTGGACTGGTGGCAGGCAAACTTTAATTAGGACACAGGCCGAAGGTCTGGACAAGCAGAGGCTTGTAGAGTCAGGAAACAGGCTGAGGTCAAACTTGGGAGCAAGAAACAAATGGAACAGGGACAGGAGCAGTAGTAACTAGGCAGAAGCAGAGTATCAGGAACAATGTTGCAGGGACAGGATCAGGAAGGATCACAAGAACCAGAGCAAAATCAAGATCAGGAACACAATCAACATGACACAAAGCAAGGAGAAGGCAGGTTTGCCAATGATCCAACATTGGGGAGACAGGGAAGGGGGCTTAACTAACCCTTTTATGAGCTATTGCCTGCAGCTACACAGGGGGTGTAACTGAGGAAATATGGGCTTGGAGGCATAGTCAAAGAAGATATTTTGTCAAAATCAGGCTGCTGCCACACTTCCTCCCTTTGTTCAAGCAGGAGGAGCAGAACAGGTTCCTTCTTCAAAAGTAAGTTGTTCCAGACATCAGCTTGATGCTGCCCATGCATGGCATCTTTTGGAGAGTTGGTGGGCCAATCAGGCTGATGCAATCTTCTTAGATATTATTATATAATATTCTAATATATATATATATTATTATTATTAACTCTGCTGACAGTCTCACAAAATGTGTTTCTGTCAATTCTGAATGAAAGATCATTATATATTTTCATTAGTACATGGCAGTAAGTACAGTACTAATGTCTACAGTATACTTCAGCCTTTACCTCATTTCAGACCTTGTGATTTTTATATGGATATTTTATTTGTATTCATTGGGGTCCCTAAGGCTCTGTATTGGGTCCATTTTTATTTAAATTGCTCATTAATGACTTAGGGTAGTGTATTGTAAGTAATGCATTAGTGTTTGCAAATTACACCAAACTATGCAACCAGATCAATTCCATTCAGAATGCAGCATCCTTGCAGCAGGAACTTGATAAACTGGCAATCTGGGCTTCTAGGTGGCAGATGAGATTCAATGTTGAAAAATGTGATGTCATGCACCTGGATATGCAAGTCACTTATACCATTAACTGGACTTCACTAGGCAAATCCATAATGGAAAATGACCTTGGCGTCCTTGTAAATAATACACTGGGCTATTGCAAGCAATTCATATAGTAGATCCACTGCACACCTGCAATTCACTCACTGCTTTGGTGGTGCTGGTTCTCCATAGACCGGGCAAGGTCCCTTAGCAACAGCAAAATTGGAAAAAACGGATCCGCACACACAATTCTCTTGCAGTTGGGGAACTTCCCATTTTAATGTGGGGGGAGGGGAGGGGTTCCTTCATCCTGATGTTGAATTCTTTGGTGGCACATTAAAAATGGAAGTTCCCCAACTGCAAGAGAATTGTGTGTGCGGATCCGTTTTTCCAATTTTGCTGTAGCAAGCAATTTCAGTAAGCAGCTTAAAGGGAAAATTAGTTCTGTATTGAAAGGGGCTTAGATTTGCAAGAAGAGGAGGTTATTCTTCCACTGTAAAGAGCCCTGGTGTGGTCCCATCTAGAATATGCTGTGCAGGTTTGGTCTTCAGCCCTAAAACAGGGCATTATTGAATTGGAGAGGATCCAGAGAAGGGCAACTAAGCTGGTAAAAGGTAGGGACAATCTCAATTATGAGGAAAGACTGGCCAAGTTGGAGTTGTTCACGCTGGAGAATATGATAAGTATGTATAAATATATAAGGGCATTGTATAATATTCTTTCTAATGCTTTATTTACCAGTAGGCCCTTCCAACTGGCATGTGGGCACCCATTCCAATTAGAAGAAAGGAGGTTCTGACTAAATATTTTTTACAATGAGAGTTGTAAAGATGTGGAATTTTCTTGGTGGTTTCAAATCAGGGACCTGTTACATTCCAGGCACTGCTCCTCTTGCTTGAGCCACAAGAGGCAGTGTGGTGGCAGCCTGGCTCTGATGGGATGCCTTTTGTTTTGCTGCCTTTGTGTTAGGGTGGCCATACACAGAGAGGTGGGCGATATCGGGGTGATCTGATCGTGGGCCCTAGGGATTTTTAATCAGCCAGATGTTGATCGGTAAAGCCCGTCAGAGGCCTTCCATACATGAGCCAATAAGCTGCCAACTTGGTCTGTTGGCAGCTTTTATCGGCCCGTGTATGGCCACCTTTAGTCTTCACGAGTACATGCCATCTATACAGCTGAGGGCAATTGCTCATTTGAGGGCTATTTAAGCCTGATTCCCAGATACCCCAGTGCTGGATTATTGGCGTTCCTGCTAACCCCAAGCCTTGTGGCATCTTGATCCTGTTTCGGTTCCTGATTCTGCTCAAGTTTCTGCTCCTGTTCCTGAATTTTATCTGGTAATCTTGTCTTGCTCCTAACTTGTTCCTGTTCTGCTCCTGTCTCGTTCTTGTTCTTTTGATATTGATCTCATGGTTTTGACCTTGGCATGTTTATTGACTTTACATGTACTCTGACCATCCTTTTGCCTGTCCCTGATAATCTCTGACAATTGCCTGCCCTTGACTTTTGACCTGAAGCTGGACTTGTTTTTGCTGCCTTGAAATATCACTCTGCAGTGGTGTGTGCCACATTTTTTCTGTATTAAAGATTAAAGTTATACAGAACATAAGCTCCTGTCCATCAATTCTTACACACCTTGAATCAGTCATACTGGATGATAAATTAAGTAGCTTTAAGAATGGGTTGGATGGCTTTTTAGCAAGTGAGGGAATACAGGGTTATGGAAGATACTGTTGCTCATAGAATACAAGTTGGTCCAGATTGGTCCGATTGCCATGTAGTAAGGATTTTTCCCCCTCTAAGGGAAATTGGAGAGGCTTCAAATGCAGCAGTCAGGAAGATTTTATATAGACTTAAAGGAGAACTAAACCCTAAAAATGAATAGGGCTGACGTTTCAACTTTCTCAATAATCCAGAACTTCAAATTTGTCACAGGGGGGTCACCATCTTTGGAGCTATACTCACATGCTCACATGCTCAGTGGAAGAAGCTATGCTTAGGGGTTGTCGCAAATTATCAAGCAGAAAATGAGGTTGGCCTGTAATAAAAGTTCATGCTACAGGGCTGATAATTAAATTATGATGCTAGTTGCATTGGTTTATGTGCTGCCATGTAGTAATTAACTGTATTAATTATCAGCCTTATACTTACTGTGGCATGTATATTCTATGTGTACTTCATAATTTGAGTCGGTCCCTAATCTCAGTAAGTGACAGCAGCACAGAGCATGGGCAGTTAATCTGCAGAAAAGAAGATGGGCCCCACTAAAGGCTCTGGTTGCTTTGGGCTGGTACACAAGCCCAAACCATAATGTACAGCATTTCTAGCCCACTTTTTCCTTGTCCTTTAAAAGGTTTAACTTGTTGAATTGCTCTTTTTTCAGCCTAACTTACTATGTTACATGGAGGGCAGCGTTCTGAGGCTGCTAATTTCTATGTTTAAAGGCTATTTACAAGAGTGCTTATGCTAGAGTTTTATATATATATATATATATATATATATAT
>CM044432.1:107767975-107790020 GCA_024363595.1 Xenopus borealis
TATATATACTGTATATATACACCCAGTATATATAATTATATGTACTGAATATGTATGTTTTAGATCTTTACTTGCTTCTTCAATTGCATTATCATCCTCACATTTATGGTCTTATTTATCAAAAATCTAATTTGTGAGGATTTAGAGTTATGTTCTTATTTGAATAAACTCCCAATATGTGTTCATTTATTAAATAATCTGACTATAAAAATCTTGATTAAATATAATCATGAAAAAAAACTTAATTAAAATTTGTGAGCTTACAAGCTAAATCAAATGTTGGTGTTTACAAGCTCAATAAGCAACTAGAAATTGCTAGAATACAAAAAGTAGCTTGAATTATGTCTAGGACAACTCCCACTGACTTCTACACTAACTCGCAAGGTTTAAGATGCAGAAGTTTCACATTCGAGTTTTTTGTGCTTAATAAATACCAAACATTCCAGTTTTTAATATAATTTCATATTTTAATATAATTTAAATGTGTGAGGTTTTGTGCAAAACAAAATTGGAATTGTGGCAAAAATTAAAATTCAAACTTTAATAAATCATCCTCTTAGAATACATAGAGAGTAAGCTCCACGGGACAGAGACCTCCTTCCCACTATATGTCTCTTACCACATAACACATCTCTTTGTTCTGGTATATATATACAGTATATATATTGCACTTTTATCCACTGTACCATGCTGCAGCTCCGTAGTGCTTTACAAATAGTTATACATGCAAACATACATATTGTATTCTATTTCAAATGTGAATGTAATTATGTTATGCCTTTTATAAAAAAAAAAGTTTCTGCAAATATTTAAATATGGAGAATACTATTCTATCAGATGTAAAGTCCTGATGGGGAACCTGTAGAAAGACATTTAGATACTACACTGGGTTATAGCTGGCACCCTGGAGTTATTCAATTATCTCATTCACTATGACACCTATTCAAGTTTAACAGAAGGTCTTACATCTAATTTATATTCAGAAACAGAACTGAAATTTCAGAACTGTATTTTCATTTTTTCACTAAATAAAGGACTTATTGGTTGGGGAAAGAAGTGCTTATGTAGGAGAAATTATTGTTTACGATGGGAAACAATTGGGATTTTGTTTATAAACAGAGTTAAAAAAATTAGCTTGGTGTCAGGCAATCTTAACCTGTGAACTAATTCTAGATGGCAGGAAACAGTATATAACAGCATATAAAATGCAAGTGAAACTTTCTCTACATGTGCTAAAAAACACATTAGAGAAGTCAATTAATAACAATAAATGTTATGGGGGAAGGGGCTAAAGTGATACAAAATATGTTGGCGCTATATAAACACATATTATTATTATTATTAATAATAATAATAATAATAATAGAGTGGACATGAACCAAGATGACAGGACATGAACATATAAATGAGAGCACCACTTCCAGCATCAGAACACAGCAAGGGGAATAAACAGCATTAAGAGACTGTAACCCTTCCAAGAATGAGCAGAAAAAAAAACAAAAGTTACAGCAAGAAACCAAAGGACTTGGCAAGCCAGAACTACAAAGATGGTGGAACAGCATCTGTTGATGCCTACCTCAAAACAAAACAGCCTGCATTAGGAACCTGAGTTGGACCTTGAATTGATTATTTAATCTATAAAACCATTAATGAACCAATTTAAAGTCACTAAGATCTGTTAGATTAGTACCAAATAATTAATGCTGCTTGCATGGGCCTGTCAGTGGCAATGCTTCAGTGCAGACTCTCTGACAAAAAAACATTCGGTATAGATGGAGATTCCTGGTAAAATTTTTAATTGTGAAGAATGGAATTAATCACATGATCAGCTGCTACTGCTGCTACTCAACTATAGCTATGGGGTATGACTACCCAATTACCAAAGCAAAAAAATGAAACACAAGGATCCCGAGTACCTGTAGAACAGGTACATAAAACAGGCTTCATCCAAAAAAGGATTGATCAACATGTATGGAAACAGATAAAAACCCCACTCGATATGCAATTCTCTGTTATACAACAACAACAAAAAATCTGATACTGGTTGTTACACCTATACATGCCTCAGAGTTCAGCCAAATTTATGGACAGACTAACCTTACATACAGAAGTCAAATTAGGTTGAAAAAAGACCAAAGTCCATCAAGTTAAACCCCTCCAAATGAAACCCAGTATCTATACATAACCTTAATAAACTGGCTCACAATTAACTGTTTATCTCGGTAGTGTAAAAAAGTTACACCAGGCCCCCTGCAAACAAAAAGCTTCAGATAGGCCGGCGTACTGCAACTTCAGACTGACACTCCCTCTCTCCACCCACCCAATTGCGTCTCCACTCCCTTGGCCAGTCGCTTCAGAAAAATGAGTGGCTAGGGAAGGGAGGATATTCTTAACTATAGAGTAAGCAGACCTGGGGTCCAGGCCCCCTTGTTCCCCGCCCCCCATGCGGCCATGGGTAAATAGACATATAACAAGATAACAGCTCACCTAACACTTCATCTAATAGATTCAGCTGCCTGAACTAATAGTGCTAACAAGTTACTATACTGCAGCTCCTGCTCTGCTTTGGGCTAAAACAGGTATAGGAACTAGTGATGGGCGAAACGGCCGCGTTTCGCTTCGCCGAAAAATTCGCGAATTTCCAGAGAAATTCGCAAATTTTTCGCCGATTCGGGAAACGAGTCGCGCGTCGTTTTTGACGCGCGTCGCATCAAACACTACGCGTCGCGTAGTTTTTGACGCGCGTCGCGTCGTTTCCGACGCGTCGTGTCATTTTCGGCGCGTCGCGTCAAAAACGACGGGCGACTCGTTTTTGCGCGGCGAATTTTTTTTGGAGAATTTTTTTTGCAGTTTCGCAAATTTATTCGCCAGCGGCGAATCGCGGGAATTCGCCCCTGGCGAATGAATTCGCCCATCAGTAATAGGAACCTGTTATCGGAAATGCTCAGGAGAGGGAGTTTTTTGGAAAGGGATGTTTCACAAATTTGGATCTCCATTTTTTGTCTACTAAAAAATCATTTAAACATTAAATTATCTTTTCTTCTTCCTGGAAAATGTCTGCTTCACTTCACTGTAGATAACTCTCACACTGCAGTAGAAGCAGTAGCCATGTTTTTGATTGTCCCAGATTTAGGGGCAGATTTACTAAAGAGTGCAATTTCACCAGCTACGGCTTCACAGCCATCACAACACTTTGCAAGGTGAAAATTCGCTTAGACAACGCCAATTTACTAATTAGTGAAGTTACGTCCCGGGCGACGAACGCTGGCGACTTTTCAAAGCAAAGATGCGCTAGTGTTCAATTCTGCCTAGCACAACTTTACTAGAGTTATTGAGCCCAGGCTAATTTGCATACGGCATTAAATTTAAAGATGAATGGAGCTATTTATGTTACATGGTGCATCTAATACATTACATTTACACTGATAACTAGACATGCCAAGGGAACCTCAATAAAGTCAATAGAGTTGTTATAATGCCCTACACATAAGCCCACAGTTAAATAAGGTGCCATTTTGTAGAAAATGAATGGAGCAAACTTGGTATTCAAAAATAATGTATTCCTTTTGCAGCCTATCACCCTGAAAAAACATAAGAACATATTCCACTCAAAAATTATGATGTAAGTAACTGAAGATTGAGGAAGTTCTATGCCCTCCAATGTACTTCACCAAGTCAGAGCTGGTAACATTCAGTAAAATCCACATCTTCAATTTGTGGAGTTATGTCCAATTGGTGTCAGTGGACCCTTATGCTGCTAATTTGGCCTAGTTCATGGCCATTCCCTATTTCTAGAGGCTAAATAGATGTAATAATAGAGTATAGTATATGTAGAAAATAGACTAGGAGAATAGAGGTTGAATGAGTAGAGATTTTTTGATGGGCCCCTAGTGTAAGGTTTTAGGGTGGGCCCGTGGTGTTCCAGTCCGACACTGCGTCCATTCGCCAGAGTGAACATTTGCCTGGCGTTAGTAACTTTGCCCTTTAGTAAATTTACCCCTTAAAGTCTCAGAGTTGTGCATTTAGGGAAAGGGCAAGTAACACTTCTCTACATGCATATTTACAGCTTAAAACAATAGTATAGTAATACAGTATATATGAACAATATCAGTAGATTCTAAATATATTATACAGTGAGAGGCAAGGGTATTGCCCCCTCCCCCCCAAATACATTAGGGGCCTATTTATCATGCTGTGTAAAACAAAGGTTGCTATGGGCAACATAACCGGTGAAGTTTAACACCAGTGTTTTAGACAGCAGGTTAAATTTGCTCCTACATACAGTGAGAGGCTGTGAAACTTTAGCCCTAAATTGATCCCAAAAACCCAGCCCTACCTCCTTAACTTTCTTAAAATCATGTGATCTAGGTCATAGAAGGTTTTAATAATGTATAGAACAGTGACCCCCAACCAGTAACTTGTGAGCAACACGTTGCTCTCCAACCCCTTGGATGTTGCTCCCAGTGACCGCAAAGCAGGTGCTTATTTTTGAATTCCTGCATTTTAGACAAGCTTTGGTTGTATAAAAAACAAGTGCACAGCCAAACAGAGCATCAATGTAGGTTTACAATCCACATAGGGGCTACTAAATGGCCAATCATAGCACTTATTTGGCACCCCAAGAACATTTTGCTCACTAGTTTTGCTCCACAACTACTTTTACTTCTGAATGTTGCTCACAGGTTCAAAAGGCTGGGGATGCTGGTATAGAAGGTTTTAATAATGTATAGATCAAATGAAATTGACTGCCTCTAGAGTTAGATGTGAGAATAGCACCCAAGGAATAAACATAAGGCAAGATTCATGACTATGAAATAATGATTGAATGGGAGAAATAATAGGTGCCTGGAAGGACTTTGGGGCAAATTCACTAAGATGCGGAAATTTGCTAGCGTTGGCTTCGCTAACGTTCGTCGCACTTCGCCAGGCGAATTTTAACCAGCACTACGCAAATTCACTAAGAAGCGAATTTGTGCTCAGGGCGGCGAACATTAGCAAAGTAGAGCCAGGCAAAGCGAAATTACACTAGCGATGCCTAATTTGCATACAGCGCGAACTTGAGCGTATAATATAAGTATAGGTTACAGCCACTACATTACACTACACAAGCCCAGGAAACCTTTAATAAATAAAATAAAGTTGTCCTATTGCCCTACATGTGCCCCCTGTATGGTTGAGTTGCCAAATGTTAGAAAAAAAAACCAATCTTTTTCAGACTATTATCCTAGAATGGTAAAATATGCCAGCGTTTTTTTGGGACTTAGAAAAATTTTCCAATTTTTTTTTTCAAACTCCTATCTATTGTATTGAACTTCGCCAGGTCTGACCAGGCGAAGTAAAGTCTACTGCAAGTGGTAACGTTCAGGAAAATGTTGATCTTAGTGAATTTGCGTAATTATGATCCTTCGTCAATGCGCAACTTCGCCTGGCTTTTTGAAGGATTAATTAAGGATAGGATACTGGACTTCATAGCAAATAACAATACTATGAGTTTGTGCCAGCATGGTTTTATGCGTAATAGATCTTGCCAGACTAACTTAATTTCTTTTTATGAGAAGGTAAGCAGGGACCTCGATTCTGGGATGGCAGTGGATGTGATTTACTTAGACTTTGCTAAAGCATTCGATACAGTGCCACACAGAAGGTTACTGGTTAAATTAAGGAATGTTGGCCTTGAACATAGCATTTGCACCTGGATAGAGAACTGGCTAAAAGACAGACTACAAAGAGTGGTGGTAAATGGAACATTTTCTAATTGGACCAGTGTTGTTAGTGGGGTACCGCAGGGCTCTGTACTGGGTCCCTTGCTTTTCACCTTGTTTATTAATGACCTGGATGTGGGCATTGAAAGTATGGTTTCTATTTTTGCAGATGATACTAAATTGTGCAGAGCTATAGGTTCCTTGCAGGATGCTGCCACTTTGCAGAGTGATTTGTCTAAGTTGGGAAACTGGGCAGCAAACTGGAAAATGAGGGTTAATGTTGATAAATGCAAGGTTATGCACTTTGGCAAAAATAATATAAATGCAAGTTATACACTAAATGGCAGTGTGTTGGGAGTTTCCTTAAGTGAGAAGGATCTTGGGGTTTTTATAGATAACAAGTTGTCTAATTCTGGGCAGTGTCATTCTGTAGCTACTAAAGCAAATAAAGTTCTGTCTTGCATAAAAAAGGGCATAAACTCAAGGGATGAAAACATAATTATACCTCTTTATAGATCCCTAGTAAGGCCTCATCTGGAGTATGCAGTGCAGTTTTGGACTCCAGTCCTTAGGAGGGATGTAAATGAGCTGGAGAGAGTGCAGAGACGTGCAACTAAACTGGTTAGGGGGATGGAAGACTTAAATTATGAGGAGAGACTGTCCAGGTTGGGGTTGTTTTCTCTGGAAAAAAGGCGCTTGCGAGGGGACATGATTACACTTTACAAATATATTCGAGGACATTATAGACCAATATCAGGGGACCTTTTTACCCATAAAGAGGATCACCGCACCAGAGGCCACCCCTTCAGACTAGAAGAAAAGGATTTTCATTTGAAGCATCGTAGGTGGTTCTTCACAGTCAGGACGGTGAGGTTGTGGAATGCACTGCCGGGTGATGTTGTGATGGCTCATTCTGTTGATGCTTTTAAGAGGGGTTTGGATGTTTTTTTGGACAGACATAATATCAAAGGCTATTTTGATACTAAAATCTACAGTTAGTATAGCTATGGGCATACAGGTATATGGTTTGTGTTTGAAAGAGTGGAGATGTGTGTGTGTGTGTGTGTGTATGTATGCTGGGTTTTTAATTTGGAGGGGTTGAACTTGATGGACTCGGTCTTTTTTCAACCCAATTTAACTATGTAACTATGTAACTATGTATGGCATAAGGGTGCGAAGTTGCGCAAGTCTATCTACTTTGCTAGCAAAAATTCGTGTTAGTGAATTTGCAAAGTTGTGACATGATGCTGGCGAATTACCGCTAGCGTTGGACGCTTCGTGCTTTAGTGAATTTCCCCCTTTGTGTTGTGCAGGCTGTTTTTGAGAAAAAGGGCTCATGCATAATGAACTGAGATGGTTTCCTACATACCATTATTAAAACTGGAAAAAACTATAAAGTGGTTTGAAAATAACATTTCAAATGCCAGAAATACTTATTTGCAAGGAAGCAGTGTAATAATAGTATTAAAACTTACACCATGAGAAATGTTGACCTTCTCCCTTTAATGGTAAGCATAGCCCAGATTGTCACTCCAGTTTTTTAAATGTATATTACTACACAACATTACTTGCTCACAAAAAATCATATCTAATATAAACATCATATTAGATTAAATTAAATTACTATTTAATAATAATAACAGTAATAATAATAATGTATTATTAGGGATTATGAGTGTGAAGAGCCCATTTTTGTTAGTTGCCTTATCTCAACAGAATGTCAGGAACAATTCATAATTTTATTTTGCATAGAGTTGTCATGAAAATTTAACATAAGCATTATAATATGAAGTTAGGACTTACATCATTTTCATAATTATAGAATTAAATGACTGAGTGCCAAATTTAGACAAATGTAGTTTTACAAAGGCACTTCTAAATGATTTTAAAACAGTGATATTTGGGTCAGAAAAAGAGATGAAGTAAAGAAAAGTACATGCCATGTGACTATGGGAATAACTGTTTTTGACTGAGTTGCTGTGAATATCTCCCAGGCAAAAAGACAGTTGTCTCCTAGCAACTGAGAAAGTGAACAAAAAGGAAGATGGCAGCAACTACCAGTCTAGATTCCCAAAGGAAGTCCCAATGTTTATACATCAGCATGTCTCTAAAAAGAATGACACAGGATGTCAATCAATTTTTAAGGGGCAAGTTTTACGTATAAGTGCTGTCCTTAGCATTTTTATATTATCCAACAAAACAGAGTAAATGGCATTTATTCTGAAGTTGAAATCTTTTTTTTCTGCCGATGTATATTTCTTACTTCCAGATCCAATATTTAAAATGAGATTTAACTGCTTCATTTAAGGTTTTTACATTCTGCATTCTAACCTTGTTTTGTAATATTATGGAAGTAGGAAACAATTGGTCCATGATTTCTTATTTTCTCAGATTTGCTTTCATCTAGTATGGTGCCTCTGGATTGGAGGAAAGCTGATGTCATTGCAATATTTAAAAAGGGATTACGATCTCAGTCTGGCAATTATAGGCCAGTAAGTTTGACATCTGTGGTGGGCAAAATATTTGAA
Source organism: Xenopus borealis (assembly GCA_024363595.1). Lineage (NCBI taxonomy): Eukaryota > Metazoa > Chordata > Amphibia > Anura > Pipidae > Xenopus > Xenopus borealis. The sequence goes on from CM044432.1 coordinate 107,776,206, forward strand.
GGCTTGTTAAGGGATCACATTCTAAAGTTTGACCTAGTTAATGGCATTATGAGCAGCAATCAGCATGGGTTTATGATGGTCATGTCAGACAAATTTATTTAACCTGTTCATTAATGACTTAGGGGAGGGTGTTATAAGTAATGTAGTGTTTGCAGATGACACAAAACTATCCAGCCCAATTAATTCCATCCACGATGGGGCATCCTTGCAACAGAATCTTGACAAACTAGCAATCTGGGCAGCTAAGTGGCAAATGAGATTAAATGTTGATAAATGTAAAGTCATGCACCTGGGATGTAAAAATATCCAAGCCACTTTTTCTCCATCACTCAAACAGGACATTATTGTATTAGAGAGGGTACAGAGAAGGGCAACTAAGCTGATAAAAGTTATGGAAAATCTTAGCTAGGAGGAAAGGCTGGTCAAAGTGGGAACGTTCACAGAGAGGGGGTGCTTAAGGGGTGATATGATAATTATGTATAAATATATAAGGGGAAAATATAATAATCTCTTTAATACTTTATTTACCAGTAGGTCGTTCCAGCTGACACAAGGTCACCCATTACGATTAGAAGAAAAGAGGTTCCATCTAATTATTCCGCGTTTTTTACAGTGAGAGCTGTGAAGATGTGTAATTCTCTCCCTGACTCAGTTGTACTGGCTGATACATTGGATAGCTTTAAGAAGGGGTTGGATGGCTTTTTAGCACATTAGGGAATACAGGGTTATGGAAAATAGCTCACGGCACAAGTTGATCCAGGGACTAGTAAAGAAATTTTTCACCCCTCTGAGGCAAATTGGAGAGGCTTCAGATGGGGTTTTTTTTTTGCCTTCCTCTGGATCAACTAGCAGTTAGACAGCTTAAAAAAAAGTTAAAAGGTTGAACTCGATGGACGTGTGTCTTTTTTAAGCCTAACTTACTATGTTACTATGTTATATGTTACTATGATTCCTACATAAGGCTTATTAAGGATAAAATAGCTGAAGATGATCAATTAGTATTGAGAAATGATTTTGTTTATTAATAAATACATCTAATAAACCCTAAGTTAACATATACACCAATGTCTTATATAGGCAAAAAAGGTACTTTAATTAGTTGTCATACAGTACTTACCATTTAATTGGTCGTATATACTGTAACCCATATCAAGAGAATAAAAATCATTTAACGTTATAGAAAATTATATATAACGGTTGGGGATGCTGGGATGTATTTCTACACCACAACAAGCACTTATTAATGTTTTGTTTACTACCCTCTGCCTACTGAATGAACTCATTTGCAGAAAAAGGGGTCTGGAAGGCACACAGCTATATGTTTGAAAATGGTAATGATGTCAGTTATATCTGTGATTATGAATGAAAGCTTGTAAATAATGAATGCCTCTTGAAATAAGCCATATGTTAACATGTTTTGCATATTTAGAAAGATGGTTCTGTAAAAGTGCCATTATAAAGTCTAATATGAACATCTGTTATTAACAAGAATGTTAGTCATATGACTGTACCTTGAAAATAGCTAGTATTACAAATGCAGTAAGATATAGGCTGTTGAAGGGGTGTTCCTGAAACGTGTCCAATACACAATAGCCACTTGTTTTTTAGATGATACACTGGATATATCCTGTATTCCCTGTATTTCCTGTTATATCATAAAATGTTTGCAAAATCTATTTTGTTTTTGCATATTAGTTACAAACATGGGCTGTAACTTAAAGGATTTTGCCACCATTGGTTCCTCCAAGCTAGCATTGCTGTGCTGAGATCAATAAGTCAAGTCTACATACTTGTTAATGTACTGTTAGAACAGGGTATCAACCAGGGGTACAAATTGTACAGATATTTTGGGTTTTTAAGAGTCCTGAATACCTAGCACTGATAAGTAACTCATGGGGGGACTTTAATGATGATCATTTGTCGTTCATGGCTTTTTTTTTAAAAATCCAAGCCTGATGTTCCAACAAAGAACTATTTCTAGTGACCACATACCAAAAATAATATTTCAATAAGGGCTCCAGCAAGTGCAGAAATCAGCTGCTGATCAGCTATACAGATTTAGATGTACTGCAAAACTATGCATTACACATTTGCCTCATACAACTGCCAGTGTACAGTATTCTCTGGATTTGCCATTTAGAGCCAGACACCTTCACTAAATGCATATTATAGTACACATACAGGATTGACAAGACTGAAAATCCAAAAGTGAAGCCACAATGTTACTTGCTATCAAAATCCAATACTATTTACATCAGCAATCTCATAAATAGAACATAAAACATATATGGCATACCTGATATCACTAGTAAAGATATGCAAACCTTTCCTTTGCTTTACTCCTGTCCAAGTCATGAACTGTATTAAACAAATCAAGATTATTAACCAGTACCACCTGAAAAAAGTGAAACTTTTTAATCTTATTTTATTATGTTATCACTTATTTTCAACCCTTGCACAAACATCCCTCACCAAATAGGAACACCGTGGTAGTTTCAGTGCAGTGGTGGTTGACAAGTAAAGTGATTCAAAGAGCTGAATAGACTAGATGCTATTTCTTTCTCAGAGAAATTGGTATAGAAGCTGTAATCCTGATGTATGATGGTGTAGCCCTGATCAAGCCTACTTTTCTGTCAGAAAGAAAAGCTTTAATTTTTACTGGAAAATGTAGTGTTTTCTCTGAATCTACAAAAAAAGCACACATAACTGACAGTTGTCTCTGTAACTGCCTCGTGTCATTTCTGTCAGAGGCCAAAAGCCTTTGTAGAGAAAATGTCAACATGTCAGTCTTCTTCTTCACATCCTTAAAGGAGAGCTTGTGCTGACAACTATTGACATTTTTTGTCTTCTTATTATTAGTTTTTACAGGAGAAAAAAGTTTATGATTGGGTTGAAGGAGAATGGAGACCCCAATGTATGTTCTCTTTGCTTACAACAAAAATCATTATTATATCACTTGTTCCTTCCATGCTGTCTAGGGCAATGGACAAATATTGATATTGTATTAATATAAGCTACAATCACTTCTATAATCACATGAATTAATGTTTTAATATTGAAAATGATGGCAATATAAAAGAAGAACAAAAGATAAGAATATAGTAAGACAGTAAATAGTCCGTATGGCAGGCCGAGGTCAAAGGCAGGTTGATGAAAGGGGTAGTCAGTAAACAATCCGAGGTCAATTACCAGGATATCCAACAGACAGCAGGTAATGGGAACTGGAGCAGAAGAATTCAGGCACAGAGATGGAACAGGGAACTAGGTGGAACACTCTGGAACAAAGGCAGGAATCAGGAAAAAAAAGCAGGAATCAGAACTTCAGCAGGAAGCACTAACAGGGAACCAGGCAAGGTAATCACAGGTCTGTAGTGACAGGAGCTAGATCTGGCACAGGGGCTCATTTATCAACACTGGGCAAATTTGCCCATGGGCAGTTACCTATAGCAACCAATCAGTGATTAGCTTTTTAAAGCCAGCTGCAAGTAGAACAATGAAAGCAGCAATTTGAATGGTTGCCATGGGTTACTGCTCACGGGAAAATTTGCCCAGTGTTGATAAATGACCCCCTTGTGTGAGACAAACTTATATAGCTCCTTGATTGTGAAATCACACACGTGGGCTTAATGAGGGAGGAGGTGATGAGAGAGAAAACAATTGGAGACTTAACATTATGTGTAATGCTGGGTTCCAAAGCCTCTAGGGGTTAGAAAGTATAATGCACTGCCACAAAACCACACAGTTCAGAGTTTTAATACAGGCAGTTCCTGAAAGGTTGCCTGCTAAATGTCCTAGTAAAATGTTTCTTAGTAGCTGAGTTAAAGAAAGTTATATTCTTGTGTAGCGCTATAGTAAACTGCTGTGACAGGGATAGTTATAGCTACTTTTTGTTGGTATACACCACAGATGAGACTCTTTTTCTCAGGGATGAACCCTCGCATCGGGGTGGAGGAAAGGTGTAGTATAACTGTAACAGGGTGCTATTTCACACAAATTGGGCGCCAGCGGTTTTCTTTGATGCTTGAACAACTATATTTATTAAATAATGAACATATCCTCACCGAGATCATAAGGCGAGCATGCAGTGAAACAATATGTACAAACAGCAATGTACTCACAATACCAATACAATTAGACCCCCTTGGGCATAGACTCAGATCAGAGAATAGAGGTGAGAGGTAACAAACAGGATCCAGCTTTATCTCAAATGCAGGCAGGATATTCCTATGTTCCTGATCTTAACCACTTATTCCCTGATTCTGGGTAATTGATACCTGGAATCTTAATCCCTCTAATTCTCCTGTCGGAGCTTAAGCTGCTCAACTAAATATACTGCCTATCACTCCTAGAGTGATCTATAACAGGGTCTAACTCATCTAAAGATTATTCTTCTCCTTTCAGCCTGCAGGGCTGACTGCAACAAAAAGGCCCAGATCACATGGTTACGTTTTCCTTTATACTTTTACACAGTGCCATCTAGTGCATACTGTGAGAACTACAGGGGTTGCATAAGCACAAAAGGTCCCTATTAGGACCCATTAGCCGTCCATATAACTAGGGATATGCCTGTCAGAAATATGTGAGGGTGTCTAATTTTCACATCCCTACATTTGCATAACACAACTTTGCCACATTTTAATATTTTGCTTCATTATAGTAAACAACTAGGGGTTTCTATTCATTTATACCACATGTGATTTTTGATTGAAGCCAGTGAACACCATTTATACTGACACGTTGATTGACAAAGTATACCAATTAATTTTTTTAAATGGCATTTGTTTGTTTGCAGTGCAAAATGTTTGCCACCGCTGTATATAGGTACAGCTCCCAGAAACTCATGGAGGCCTCACGCTACAGGGATGGACAGATATCTGCTTTTCCATAATCAATAATAGTAGAGATAGCTTAGTACCATTGATATATTTAAAATATTTAATAGCAGTAGATTTATAATGCTCAAATTGTATCATAGTCTCTATAATGATGCTTCCAATGTTCACTATTCCTGAGTACTATTATTACTGTTTTACTTTATTGACTTAATTTCTAAGATAATGTAGGGGACAAGAGAAGTCTTTACCCTGTTTTTGTGCCTGTGACAACATCCAGCCCAGTTACAGGCCAGAGAGCGATCCGATTGGCTGGGCACCCCAGTGCATCCTGGGGAGAGAGGGTGTGCTTGACTTTGGAGCCAAATCTACGTGGTCTCCAAGAGAGCTGAAGAGAGCCAGCATGAGTAGCTGTCAAGTACAAAGAAGCTGTTAACTTGTTGAATCTGTGGAGGTGCAGATTGAGCCCCACCAGTCCCCTGCCAAGCTGCTAGAAACTCATAAGGAGAAAGGTGCCACTGTTTAGATTGATCTTGCTGCAGAGCTGCCTGTAATCTCCAGCATGACTGCCTCTAAAAGCACCCCGGTTAGTGAGCTACCCATGGGAGGATACTGGCAAGGATACCCATTTGGGAAATGGTAGTGCTACCTGGTGAATAAGAGTTCTGGGGAAGGGACATTTCATTTGAACTGTGTGGTTATTAACCCCTTCCAGAGGATTGGGACTTTGATATTAAAATGTATTTAATATTAATATAATTTAATAATTCTGAAGCCATTTTCATGTTCATGTCAACAAGAGATTGTTTAAATATCAATACAGGTATGGGACTTGTTATTCAGAATCCTCGGGACCTGGGATTTTCCAGATAAGGGATATTTCCATAATTTGGATCTTCCTACCTTAAGTCTACTAGAAAATCATGTAAACATTAAATAAACCCAATAGGCTGGTTTTACTTCCATTAAGAATGAATTATATCTTAGTTTGGATCAAGTACAAGGTACTGTTTCATTATTACAGACAAAAAGGAAATCATTCTTAAAAATTTGGATTTTTTGATTATAATGGAGTCTATGGGAGATGGCCTTTCCGCAATTCAGACCTTTCTGGATAATTTTTTTTTGAGTAATGCTATACATGTACTACTATACACCCAGTAAATTTAGTTGTACTGTGCATATCATGGTCAAACCTTACCCTGACCACATTGGCAGTACCCACACACAAATGTTTCTATACAATCTGGTCTGGGCCCCCTAAGAGAAAACTTGTGGAGAGATGTATCTAAGTGGCTTCTTTGGCTCTTTTCCATGTCCCTGAATGCTTGTCTACTTGGGGTTATATTAAATTGATGTATACAGTATGTTGAGGGCAGTATTTATTAACTAGAATACTTAGATTTAACTGAATTCTGTGAAGTGAGTGCAGAAAAAATTCACTGGAGTTATTGTATGTGTAAGACCTGCCAGGAGGAGTGATATGAGCAAGAAACAATATTTTCGCCCTTAAGAAAAGGGGTGTTCAAATTTCTGTAAGAAGACTCCAGATGATATAACAACTCATAAACATTTTCACACTTATAAGCAGGGCCGGAACTAGGGTTAGACAGAAGAGGCAGCTGCCTAGGGCGCAATAATAGGGGGGAGCTGGGCAGCTTCCTCTAAAACTATCTTCTGCCTACCCCTAGTCCTAGTTTTCCTTTTTCACACCTTTCCTCTCTTGTCACTTCCTCCCCTTCCGCTGCTGTCCCCTCTGTCAATCAGCAACAAAAGAGATTCCAGCGGCACACAGGTCTGTATGAATACTTCAAAGATTTATTGTGCGGAGTGCAGATGCAACGTTTCGGAGAACAAACTCCTTTGTCAAGCATGATGCTTGACAAAGGAGTTTGTTCTCCGAAACGTTGCATCTGCACTCCGCACAATAAATCTTTGAAGTATTCATACAGACCTGTGTGCCGCTGGAATCTCTTTTGTTGCTGTGCTTCGTGAGGTGGCCGAGCCTCTACCTGTGTGCACCAGGCATCTTTATCTATTCCCAGGGTGTGCGAGATCCTGCATTGTGCCCTCTGTCAATCACCCTACCCTCCTGTCCGTCTCTTCTTTCTCCGTCCCTTGCGCATATTAGGGTGGGACTTGATAACAATGGGCAGGGCTTGTTGACCAGAGGCATGGCTTACAGGACAGGTTGCCTATGGCGTCCCAAAGGCCTGGCCTGGCCCTGTTTATAAGCTACTGTATCCTGTAACCAATGGACCGGTCAGTCTGATCTCCCTTTCTATCACACAATCTGATCTCTAGCTGTTTCACACTTACCACTAGCTGTTTCACAGTTAACACTATTACAACATTTCTGATTTACCACAGTATCACAGCCTTAAATCGTCCACTGAAAGACACTTCTTTACACACTTCTCTTCTTTTTTAAATCATGCATGTGTGGGCATTGAAATATTGTTATTTGTTCATAAGAGGTAGTAATTAAAAATGAAAAAAAAGTACATTAAACTACTATACAGATAATCCAAATTTTTTAAGGAAAAAACTTGATTTTGTTGAGATTATGCCCTGAAGCTGCTAAACATTGTAATATGAAAATACTATAGCTAAAACTTGTCAAAGTCATATGAAAGTCAATGGTAGATGCCCATTTTACAATAGGAAAATGTTGTTTGCCTTCATGATTTTTGAGATTTTTGAGGGTATGGGTTGTTTGATGCTGGTTTTACATAAACGGATATTTACTTACCAAGTGCAGTGTGCAAATTACAAATACTGAACCAAATACTGTTTTTTACCGACAATGCATCTTTTCCCTCCCTTACAGCTGATGTATGTGCATTTTCGCATTGCTCGTTTACAACAGTATTTTACAGCATTTGCAGTTGTAAATGACCATTAAAGTTAAAAAAATTTTTTACAATATAGTAAATAGCCTGCAAATATGTGAAGACCAATCTTTTTTGAGCTGGATTCAAAATGTTACTGCATACAACGTAGATGTCTATTATAGTGTATTCTGATTACTGACGAATATATATATATATATATAAAGCATATACTGGACAGCACCTTTTGCCAATTAGCTGCCTTGCAGCTGCCCCTGTGCTCGTATGGTGAATATGTAAAACAAAAACAAAAAAGAAGAACAGCACCAAGGGTCTTTGCAAAAAACTTGTATTTAGGAAAAAAACTTGTATTTAGGAAATCATATGCACAACCTATATATCTATAGCTGTAATCGCACTCACCATTCGTAAGATTTGTTGCCGGGTGCTAGCCAAAATTATCAATACAAGTCCAAAGCCTGAAGACGACTCTGTGTGGGCCGAAACGCGTTGATGCACTATGTATGAATAAATACACTTTGCTACACAGTTGATGGACTATGCCGTGAGTGCTTTCTTTGGACTTGTATATATATATATATATATATATATATATATATATATGTAGCACACTTACAATTCCCAGTTAGTTAGTTTCCAATGATTGGTTACCAGGTAGTAACCAATCAGTGACTTGAGGGGAGAACATGGATCATAAATATTTGCTTTTGAATCTGACTTGCATGCTAAGGCTCAATCGCAAACTCACTGAACAGGTATGTCCCATACAACCCCCTTAAAGTCACTGACTTAGAGAGCTGGAGAGAGAGTTAGAGAGCTGAAAAGCAGGAAGTACTGTTCTGTTAAACATCCTCTCACTCCAGCCTTTATAGATTAAATTTTTGGATAACTAACTATATTAGATTTTTTTATTTTTTTTTATTTTGCACATCCTATCTTTTTGCCCAGTTTTTATTTTTTTCACTGAACTGTTCCTTTAATATGTTTGTCCAGGTCCAGAAACCCATAGCAATCAATAAAATGTTTGCCTTTAAGCAGGTGATCAGGAAATGCTATCTACTGATTAGGGTTGCCACCTGTCCAGTTTTGACCTGGGCAGCACTGTTTATTGAAAGGCTGTCTGGGTCAAAACTGCCTGCCTGGTTTACCAATTTAGGAAAACCATGCAGATTGAGATTCCCTGAGTCTGATGTGTAGTGATGGCCGGATCTATCCCGTTTCGCTTCACCAAAGAATTCGCGAATTTCCAGAGAAATTTGCGAATTGGCGAAAAATTTGTTTTTTGTTTTTTTTTACACCAGCGAATTTTCGTCAGGTGAATTTTTGCTAGCGTTTCGCGAATTTATTCACGGCGGCGTATCACGGGAATTCGCAGCGAATTTGCGTGAGGCGAATAAATTCGCCCATCACTACTTGTGTTGCGATCGGCCAATCGTCACTGCATAGCCCCACCCCTCTAATCACACCCCACTCCCTCTATGTCATGATCCCATACCCACTACATCACGGACTCCCTGCACGGAGTCACGAGGAAAGGTGGCAACCCTAGTTGCTATAGGTCTTTAAACCTGTAGCAAACCTTGCAAGTTATGTTGCATAACCCCATAGCGTTATTCAATTCCAGCAAAATTGTAGTTTTTTCAGTTTCAGCAAAAGAGTCTAGAGTCAATCCTTTGATATTCATACAGCGCTATTCACCTAGATTTTAATTTAGAAGCTGGATTTGCAAAATAGGAGAAATGCTAAAGACAAAAAATAAGAAATAGTTTATTAGCTTAGTATTGGCCATTTTCCAGCACTGCACTTGTTCAAATACTGATAGTTGTCTTACAAAAGACAAATAAACCAACACTCACAAAAACTCCACACGCTGTATTAGCTTTTAACTCCACAATAAAAATGTAGGCCTTTTGTAAGTATTTTCTTTCAGCTGCTTTGATATCGCCAAGAGTCAGAACACCAACAGATAAGCAGCATGCTGTTATAACAACAGATACAATACAAAGAGAGAAAGCCAACTCTTCCTGCATTCAGAGATTGCCTGGCCACTGACATTTGAGTAACAGTTTTAGCACAATCCTAAGAGTGTTGTTCAGGGTTACGTATGCATGAGCGGTAATCTATATGCAGAACATGCCTTTTCCTTGCAAAAATGTTTATATCAGCAATTACATCATTCTTTATTTGTTTATTATCTATATTAATACAGCAAGGGAGGGAATACAGGGTTGTAGAAGATAGCTCAGTTGATACAAGTTGATCCATGGACTGGTCTTTTTTCCCTCCTCTGAATCAAATTAGAGAGGCTTCATACTGTACATGTTTTTTTTTTTTGCTTTCCTCTGGATCAACTAGCATTTAGGTAGGTTGTACAGTATATTTACCTAAAAGTTTTTTTTTTTGTATTTTTTTTTTTTGAAGACCCATGCAAATAGTTTCAAGCAAAGCTCTGTTCCTTAAGTATGAAATACTTTCTTCTTTTCTATGTGAGAAAAGATCCCCTTCCATCTGTCTATAATGCCTTCTATTGGATTTGTAAAGAGTAATCATGTCCCCACGCAAGCGACTTAATAATATATAATATTCTCTTATATTTGTTTTGTTTAATATATGTGTTATATCAGCACATTTCTTAAGATTTTCATTAAAGAGCTGCAACAATTTTAAACAAGGCTTATATCCTGGGCTTATCACCCCTTCAAAACTGGACCATCCCAGAACTATTCAGCTACTGTAAGTTTGCTGCATATTCTACTGCAAATGTCTTAACTCAGCACCTTCCCCCAGTAAGAGTCTTTCTGCTTCTTCATAATATGAGGAATAAGAGTATCAGAGGTGAGAATCCCCCTCTTGTGTATAGCTAGCTGTGTACTTTTTGTAGTACTTATAATAACATTATTATGTTAAAGGTACTGGTTGGGTGTTATTTTCTCCAGTGCATCTGCCACAAGTCACATTGACCCTTTCAGTTCCTTTCCCAACTCGTTGAATTTTTTAACTCTATTATTTGTTCCCTTTCCTTTTTCACTCTACTGATTTACTCCACACTCAGTTTCTAATATGTCTATGTCTCATATGTATATCTATAAATATCTATGATATTGTTTTTATTGTATAAAAATATCTATATATTTAAACCTCGGCTCCTCACCTGCTCCTGTCCTTCTATCTTATAGTTTTTGCTTTTAGCTCCCTTTTGTCTATTTGTCCCCACAGTATATGTATTGTACTATGATGCCTTCTATTTGGATGAAAATACAGATGCAGTCACTTGGATTTGTAAGTTAAATGCGTCGTGACTTAACTCATCTATCCCATTTATCCCACTTAGCACGGAATATTGTGTCACAGCATCCCATCCAATTAAAGAGTTCCCCATTGAAAACAATGGTGCTTTGGTATGCTAATGAAAAGGTTAAATGCATTAAATGAGTTAAGATAACTTTAGATAACACAGTTTCTTCAATTAGCCCTGAATCACGACGCATTTAACTTACAAATCCAAGTGACTGTATCTGTACTAAAAAAAACTGCTGTGACATTTTGGGAATAATCCAGCTTTCCCCTAGTTTCAAACAGAATACATTTACATAGAGTCTACACAATTGGCATTATGTTAACCCCTTTGTCAGCCCCCTAGAAAGTGGTTGCTGACAGCCAAAGTAAAGGACATATGCTGTGTACAAAATCTTCCTGCTGTTGTTACTTTAAAAAAGTTTAAGTTGATTAATAATCAGTTTGTCCACTCCTAGTTCACATGAGTGTTTTTATTTCTCTTGAATGCAAGCCACTGATTTGGTCATGCACAAACTAGCAAGTTGGCCTATTTTATCTGATGGTCTGACTCACCTTGCTAATTGTACATGCCAAACGTACTGATCTGACTACTAAAAATGGCTGCATTGGCTATAAAGCTGGTCAGCTTTGAGAAAGAGCAGACACCCTTGACCTTCAACTAGGCTGGGAGTCTAACAAAAAAATGAAATACTCTTTAAATTACTGACATGGCAGAATTCAGAATAACCTAGTGAACTGCATGCTGTTTGCAAATTAACAAATTCAAATTCTTGACCACAGGAAAAGTGTGTTTTGTCACTATTATGCAAATGCCCCCCCCCAAGAATTAGAATATGATTAAACATGCCCCTTAATTTTATTTATTTATTTATTTATTTGATGTATCCTCACTTTATACGTCCATTCCACATAGGGATGGTATCAAAGCTTGTGCTACACTTTTAAAAGAAAAGTAGACTGTATGGTGAAAATCAGATGAACTTTTTTTTTCAAAACTTTTAGAGATTATCAGATTTAAAGAGAAATACTATTTACAACTGAGAGGAACAGCGATGGGTTCGAATGTCGCCCCTTCATATGCAAACTCCTTTATGCTCATTCAGGAGAAGGAACACATATTTTGTCATGTATCATTCACTACACACTGTGTGGTGTGGTGGCGCTACATCGACAATGTGTTTGTCATATGGAGGGGCGACACGGACTCACTTCTGCGCTTCCATCAAGAGATTAATGGGATACACCCTAATATCTCACATACTTTACATAAGGACAGTGTATCTATACAATTTCTAGACGTGAAAGTAAGTAGACAAGGTTAGTTAGTCAGCCGGAAAGACGTGAGCAGCAGTTGAATGATATGTATAATACATTTTTGACCCGTGGATATCCGAAACATGTGATAGAGCGAAAGCCCGGGCAAGAAAAACTAAGGTTTCCCATAGGGATAGGGAACAATGTATACCATTTTTCACGCAATATAATGATAGAAGTAGTCTATCAGTGGCGTAACTACTCCCTGGTGGGCCCCAGTACAGGATGGGCACCTGGGCCCCCCTGATGGGCCCTTACTTCTATAAATTCCATGCTGGAGTGTTAATGGCATGTGTGCTGTAAAATCTCCCCCTAGATAACCGCCTGCCATAACCATTATCATGGCTCCGATGGGTCCCAAGGGGGTGGGGGCCCTGGTGCAATTGCAACCTCTGCACCCCTGGCAGTTATGCCACTGGAAGTAATGTAGTGGCTAATATCCTTTGTAAAAATTGGGGGATTCTTCAGTCCTCTTACCCAGATATTCAGGAGTTTAGTCGGCCTCCACTAATATCATATAGAAAGGGAAGAACACTAGGTAGTCAGTTGGTTCACTCTGATACTAAGGAAAGTCTGATGCCGAAACAATTATATTTTGGTGCAAGATCACAGGGAATGTTTCCCTGTTTATCATGTTCCCAATGTTGTTGTGTACATAAGGATGCAGCATTTGAGCACCCAAGCACTGGACAGAAATATCCATTGAGGGGTTACTACACTGGTTTATCCAAATTTGTTGTTTATGTGTTAATCTGCCCATGTGGTCTCCTTTATGTTGGGGAGACCACATTACAAATAAAAACAAGGATATCACAACATAGATCTACAATTAGGAAAGGCAATGTGAAGTTGCCAGTTTCGAAACATTATGTAGAGAAGGGCCACACTGACACAGAGTTAAAATATATGGTATTGGAATGTGTTCCTGCCCCTAAGCGAGGGGGAGATAGGGAGCTTCTATTAAGAAAATGAGAGGTATGGTGGATACACCAATTAAATACATTAGCCCCCAATGGTCTTAATAAAGATTATGATTTATATGTGTTTATATGATGAGATAGCTGTTAGGTTCATCTGTATTCTATTCTTTGTTTTGTCTCTTTTAGCTGAATTGGGGTGTGCGGTGGATTAACGTCGTGTAGCGACCCATCTCTATGAACAACTTTGAGCAGTTAAGGGTTAACTTAAGAGGATGTCATATCTGATGTGTAACTTCCTGTGTTACCTGATTTAAATGTGAATTGATGTTTGTTACTTGACTGATGCCCTTGGCTTGAGAAAGGGGTTTGTATACCCTGAAACGTCGCCCTATGGGCTGTGGTATGATTTTCTACAATATACTTCTTTTTCTTGCATTTACAATTTGGAGTGCTGTGTCAGTTTTTAATTTTTGTATAGGATATGGGCAATTGTACCCAAAGTTAAGAGGGTTGTGCAGCGATATTTTTCCTATATATATAAGAAAGGTTCCTGTGGGGAACCGAAATGTCGGAGCAAATAAACCTGTTCACTTGATTCAC